>PPNH02000004.1:0-330874 GCA_003707165.2 Phaffomyces opuntiae
GTAGAGAGAACTGAGTCCGGGTTACATTTAGAAGAAACCACGCAAATAAAATAAGTGAAAAGTTTTCTTTTTACTCTTTTATATATTCTAATCAGACGTTATATTACTCTTTATTCTATAGCTACTATAGTGTTCTTTTTTCTTAAGTTTATCCTTCAAAGTTAACTTACGTGTCTTCACAAAATTTCGCGAAAACGAGATGAGCTGTGGCTGGTGAGGCATCGTTAAATTTTTTTTAACTATTTTTTTTACTTACTTTAAAAGATCATAACTAGTTTTTTGTTACATTTATTTGCTGAATCTACTTCCACAATGGAACAAAAGCAGACAAATACTGCCCACAGGGACAGGGGTGACAAGCTGACTGCTAAGAAGAAGCTTCATACGCAGGGTTTCAATGCCAAAGCCTTCGCAGTCTCTGCTCCAAATAAAATGGCAAGACAGGCAAGAAGAACTGCTGATCTTAATGAAAAAAGATTACATGTTCCTATGGTCGATAGAACTCCAGATGATGATCCTCCTCCAGTTATTGTCGCTGTTGTCGGTCCGCCAGGTACAGGTAAAACAACCCTGATCAGATCACTAGTTAGAAGATTAGCTAAACAAACATTAACTGAGATCAAAGGTCCTATTACTATTGTTTCAGGTAAACGTCGTCGTTTAACTTTCATTGAAGTTGCCAATGATTTAAATTCAATGATTGATGCTGCTAAAATTGCAGATTTAGTTTTATTGTTAATTGATGGTAATTTTGGTTTAGAAATGGAAACTATGGAATTTTTAAACGTTGCACAACATCATGGTATGCCTAGAGTTCTAGGTGTCACTACCCATTTAGATCTTTTCAAATCATCAGCTACTTTAAGAACTTCCAAAAAGAAATTAAAGACAAGATTTTGGACTGAAGTTTATCAAGGTGCAAAATTATTTTACTTAAGTGGTGTTATTAATGGTAGATATCCAGATAGAGAAATTTTGAACTTAACTAGATTCATAACGGTTATGAAATTTAGACCTTTAAAATGGAGAAATGAACATCCTTATTTATTAACAGATAGAATCACTGATTTAACACATCCTGCTTTAATTGAAGAAAACAAAAAAGTTGATAGAAAGATCGCCATTTATGGTTATTTACATGGTACTCCATTATCATATTCTGGTGCTAGAGTACATATTGCAGGTGTCGGTGATTATACCGTTTCTTCTGTTGAAAAATTACCAGATCCATGTCCAACTCCATACTTTGAACAAAGATTAGAGGAAATCGAAAGAGAACAACAAAAAGTAGCTGCTGCTAATGGTGAAACCATTGCAAGAACTACAAGAAGAAGAAAGAGATTAGAAGATAAACAAAAGATAATTTACGCTCCAATGTCTGATGTTGGTGGTGTTTTAGTTGATAAAGATGCAGTTTATATTGATGTTGGAACTTCTTCTTTCGTACCAGGTGAAGAAAAGGGTATTGGTGAAGAAATGGTTACTGGTCTACAAGCTGTTTCTAAAACATTAGATGAACAATTCCAAGAAGGTCCTGGTTTACAATTGTTTTCCAACTCTGCCAAACTAAATGGCGTTGAAGAAGATGATGAAGAAGACGATGACGAGGAAGATGATGATGAAGAGGAAGAAAATCTTGATGCTGGTAGAACATCATTAAGAAAAGCCAGAGTTTATGGAAATGGTCTGAATGATGTTGATGATGATAACTTAGATTTAGATAAAGAATATGATGATGATCAAGAAGAAGATGCCAGAAGAAAAATGGTTGAAATCGATTTTGGTGAACAGAATGAAGATGATTTTGAATTAGAAGAAGCTACTGAGTTAGATGACGGTGACTATCGTTTAACGGCTGCTAAACTAAGGGGTTCTGTTCAAAGAAAATGGGATATCGGTAAGTTGATCTACATGAATAACATTGATCCAATTGATGCCATTAAGAGATGGAAACAAGAAGATGAAGTAGATGAAGAAAGTTCAGAAGAAGAAGATATTGAAGATGATGAAGATAATTTCTTTAAAAAGAAAGATGATGCTTCAACTACTGTTAAACCTCAGGACTTGGATTCAAATCTACCAAAATATCCTTCAATTGAAGAATTGAAATCTAAATGGAATTCAGAAAATATTAAATCTTTAGAATCAAGATTCTTAACATCAGGTAAGAAAATTGTTGGTGGTGGTGACGATGATGAAGAACTTTATGGTGATTTTGAAGATTTAGAAGAAGGTGATAAACAAGATGCAAATGATGATGATTCTGATGACGATAATGACGATTCAGATGACGATGAAATTGATGAAACACGTAAAGATGATTTCACTGATTTTGACAAAGAACAAGAAAAAGATGAAGAAATCAATGGAGGTGAAGAATCTGAAGAGGAAGAAGAAGAAGCTTTTGATCCAACTTTATCATTAGAAGAAAGAAGAGCAATCACTGCTAAAAAGAAGGAAAAACTAAGATTACAATTTGAAGAAGAAGAAGGTGAAAATTTTAATGAAAATGAAATGATGACAGAAGAAGATACTTGGTACGAAATGCAAAAGGCTAAAATGTCGAAACAATTAGATATTAATAAATCTGAATTCGAATCAATGGATGAACAAACAAGATTAAAAATTGAAGGTTTCAGAGCTGGTTCATATGTTAGATTAGTGTTTGATAATGTTTCACCTGAATTAATTGAAAATTTCAATCCTAAATTTCCTTTAGTCATTGGTGGTTTATTACCTTCTGAAGAAAGATTTGGTTTCATGAACGTTAGAATCAGAAGACATAGATGGCATAAAAAGATTTTAAAATCTAATGATCCCTTGATTTTATCATTAGGTTGGAGAAGATTCCAAACTTTACCAATCTATACCACATCAGATTCCAGAACAAGAACAAGAATGCTAAAATATACTCCGGAACATGCATATTGTAATGCTACCTTCTATGGTCCATTAGTTTCACCAAACACAACCTTCTGTGGTACTCAAATTGTTGCTGATAGTGATACAACAGGTGCATTTAGAATTGCAGCAACTGGTATTGTTGAAGAAATTGATAGTTCTACAGAAATCGTTAAGAAGTTGAAATTAGTTGGTCATCCATATAAAATTTTCAAAAATACTGCATTTATCAAAGATATGTTTGCAAGTGGATTAGAAGTAGCTAAATTTGAAGGTGCTCAAATTAAAACAGTTTCAGGTATCAGAGGTGAAATTAAACGTGCTTTAAGTAAACCTGATGGTCATTTCAGAGCAACTTTTGAAGATAAAATTTTATTAAGTGATATTGTTATCATGAGAACATGGTATCCTGTTGAACCTAAGAAATTCTATAATCCAGTCACTTCTCATTTAATGGAAAACCAACAAGAATGGAAAGGAATGAGACTAACAGGTCAAATTCGTGCTGATAATAATATTGAATTGGTTAATAAGAAAGATTCTGTTTATGGTAAAGTTGAAAGAAAAGAAAGACATTTCAACACTTTGAAAGTTCCTAAATCAATCCAAGCTGAATTACCATTCAAATCTCAACAACAAAGTATGAAGAAGAGAACTAAAGCCTCTTACTTACAGAAGAGAGCAGTAGTTGTTAGTTCTGAAGAAAGAAAAGCAAGAGATTTAATCAGTAAAGTTCATACTCTTGCTAAAGCTAAGAAAGAAAAACAATATGCTCAAAAAGGTGAAAAGAGAAAGGAAAGATTAAAGAAATTAGCTAAAGAAGAAGAATTAAGAAGCCAAAAAGAAAAACAACGTAAGAAGGAGTTCTTTGAAAAAGAAAGTAAGAAAAGAAGTGGTGGTGGTCCAAGTAGTCAAGGTGGACAAAAGAAACAACGTGTATAATATTAAAAATAAATCATTTATAAGTTATTTTACAGTTAGTAACACATTCAATTTTATTAAGTGACCCAGAAGTTAGAACTATACATGATTTCTGATTAGATTTCGTTAAACATTAATTTAAATGTATTTAGATAACCATTGGAAACCTTTACCGTACCCTTGTCTCATAACAACTGAACATGGGAAAACTTCGATTGGTCTTTGGTTTGGAGCTAAAGTGACATCTCCAGTACCAGTAGTGTTGTTTAAACCTAAAGCATGTCTAACTTCGACATCAGAGACGGCTCTTGGGGAATCGACTTTGTTGGCTAGGATCAAGAATGGAACAAGTTTCAATTCTTCAATTTCTAATAAGTTGTCTAGTTCAGCTTTGGATTCTTCAAATCTAGCTGGATCAGCTGAATCAACTAAGAAAACAATACCATTAACTTCTGGGAAATAATCCCTCCAGACACGTCTGGCTTGTTGATGCCCACCTAAATCGAAAGTGGTGAATCTGACGTTATTGATGGCTAATTCTTCAGATGTTGGATGAAGAGTTGGTTGCAAAGTTGCTAATCTGTCATTTTTCAACATGTGTAATAAAGTAGTTTTACCAGCATTATCTAAACCTAAGAATAAAAGTTTGGCGTGTTTGTTCCATAAACCTAAAGAGGCTAAAACGTCTTGAACTGTGCGAAATCTGTTAGTGCTGCACTTTTTGCCATGGAATGCTTCTATACTTACACCAAGTGAAGACCCACATTGCTTTATTTGTTTGTACTTTTTTGTAGATTTCATTGATCAACGATTTGTGGATTCTGTCCTTTTTTGTGAAATTTCACAAATATTTCCCTCGCTCAAAACCTTTCCCGATTCGGACGTCGTCAGAGTGATGATGCTGTAAGATTTGTTACTCTAAAACTACAATTTGGTGATTGAAATATTGCTTCATTATCATTCAATCTTAGTGAAAACACACCTCAAAGCCTTAGGACAGATTGGACCAGCTGGAGTCAATTTATCGTCCCAATTTTCATCAAGTTCAACCTTATAGTTCCGCAGTATGTATTGAACAAACATTCTACTCTCATATAAAGCAAATCTCTCTCCTAAACAAGCACGTTTACCACCATGAAATGAACTTAATTGTGCATTACTCTTGTAAATTTTGTAATTGTGTAGGATATCTTCATTTGTAGATCCCCATCTTTCTATCTTAAATTCTTCTGCATCTTCTCCCCATGCTTCTTCGTTTCTTCCTGTAACAAAGTTATTATAACCAACATATGCCCCTTTTGGAATGTAGATATTTGATCCAAGTATTGTGTTTTTTGTTGTTTTACGGTTAATAATTTGCCCTAATGGTGGTAAATATCTCAAAGTTTCGAATAAAAATGAATTCAACAAAGGTGATTCTTCCAGCTTATCAATTTTAGACAACTCGATCCTTAATTTATATTGAATATCTTGATGCTTTGATAAAAGGTAAAGAATAGAAGTGAAAAACAATTGCGGATTCTCGTGACCTGCAATTAGAATAATAATAGCATTATCAGTGAACTGTTTTTCAGTGATCTCATTATGTTTCAAAGCTGAGTACAATTGATAAGCTGCACAGGTTTTATCTGTTGATGCTCGCTCTTGTCCAATTTTAACTTGTTCTGTAAAATATTCTCTGAATTTATCCACTTCCTCAGCTGCTTTGACTCTTGAGGGAATTGGAAACCTGTCTAAAATTGGAAAGTTCATGTATAAAGGTTTGAAGATTTGAGATTTAACAAAGTTTAATCTTGTATGTAGTTCACTTGGTTCATCAATTTCCAAAGTTCTGAAATCACAACCTAATATTGATGTTGAAATATTTGCAAGTGCGATTCTTTGTAAGAAATCTGCAACTGGTAATGATCTTGACTTGTTCTCATCACCGATTAAGTGGTTGATCATAGTCACTAACTTATCACAATTTTCATTAACGTACTGCTTATTTGGGAACTGGATGCTATGTTGAATTAAACCTCTGTACAATTTCCAAACCTCTCCATGAGCACTTATAACATTATCACCTGTATATTTAGAAAGAACAGCATAAGGGATCTTCTTTTGATTACCACTTTTAGCATAGATATGTTCATTCTTGAGAACTTGATTTAACAAACTTGGTTTAGTAACTAAAATGTTCCATCTTGAAGCAAAATAAATCTTAACCGCACCATATTTATCCAATTTTTGTTTCAAATAGCGTCTGTAAAAATCTTCTTGATCTTCTGATATATAACTGCTGAAAAGTGAAACATAGAATGGAATAGTTGGAATGTTTTGGGGGAAGTTAAATGGTGGAAATACAACAACTAAAACAAAACCCACTGTTGCGACTAAAGCGATCAATTTGCATACATGTAAAATTATTTCAATCATTTTTCTATTTAATAATGTGGAACATAGAGTGTGAAAAGAATTTGAAGGGAAATTTTGAGGCATTTATCTTCAAATAAAATCTTGCTGATACAATTCTAATACTCTTCTCAACTATTAAAAACTTCTCAAAATTTTCTGTCTTCTCATAATATAAAGCAAGAATATGCCAAAAGTATCTCGCTTAAAAGCTCAAAGTGCAAAATCAAATCTATATCCTGATATGGGTAATGGATTATAAGATCATTCATAGTCAGATTAATTATTTTGAAGTTTGATGAAAAATCAGAGCTTTGAAATTCATGCGTGTTTTTTTCTACTTTTGTGTAATCAAATTTCTTAAAGTTGATTCTCGAATACATTATATCGAGATATGGACCCATTCATTGCACTATATCCTAAACATGGTCATTGTAATTTGGAAGGGTTAAATTTGAGTGGCATATTTTGCACTTTTGACATGGGATTTTTCTGTTGTGAGCAATTTTTCTGGCTGAACAATTCATTTCTCAAAATCTCTTAATGCGAATTAAGAGAAGGAAATGATTTATCTATTTAAAACTCCCAATTTCACTAATTCAGGTTATTGACTTATGGTATATATTCCCCAAGTATTTACGTTATGAGTTCAGATTCATTAAAGGATGACAACTCACCCATTGAAAAAGTTCCTGAGACTATTAAAAATGATAAACCAACTGATCAACCACCATATTCTGCTTTCTCTTCAAAAAGAAAACTATCAATCCTAGTATTGGTTACAACTGCTGGATTTTTAGGTCCAGTATCTGGTAATATTTATATTCCATTGTTACCAAAATTTGAAATAATCTTTAATTGCTCAACTACAACCATCAATGCAACCGTTTCAGCATTTATGTTTGTTTTCGCTCTTGCTCCTTTGATGTGGGCTTCATTTGCTGATTTTGGTGGTAGAAAAACTTTATACTTGGTTTCATTGATATTTTTTATTGTTTCAAGTATTTTATTAGCTGCGGTTCCAACTAACATTGTGGCCTTGTTTATATTAAGAATCTTTCAAGCATTTGGTGCTTCAAGTGTTATTAGCGTTGGCGCAGGTACAGTTGCAGATATTACAGAACCTAAAAATAGAGGTAAAGCCATCTCTTACTTCATGTTGGGACCACAATTAGGGCCAATTTTAGGACCAATGTTTAGTGCTATGGCAGGTAGCACAGGAGCTCATTGGAGATGGGTTTTTGGTTTCTTAGCTATTTTTGGTACCATCGTTTATCTTGCACTTTTATTTTGTTTACCTGAAACCTTGAGATTCTTAGTTGGTAACGGTGAATCATTAAACTTGAAAGGTTTCTTCGTTAGACCACATTTTACTCAAAAGAAATTAGTTGATGGTTTTCCAAATCCCCCAAAACCAAGTTTGAAGAATTATTACAAAATCATCTGTTATATTCCTGTTTTCTTGAGCTGTATTAATTCTGCTATTTTGTTTGCTGCCTTTTACGCAATCAGTGTTTCATTTTCTCATATTTTACAAAAAGACTACGGTCAAAATACAACACAAGCTTCATTTTCTTATGTTGTTCCTGGTGTTTCATTAATCTTGGGTTCTTTAGTTAGTGGAAGAATATCAGACCGTATTAGAAAACATGACTCAATTCCTGAACATAGAATACCATTACAACTTGTTGGTTTTGTTTTGTGTATTGCAGGTACAGTTTTATTTGGGTGGGCTGTTGATAAACACTTACACATTTCATTAATTTATATTGGAACTTTTTTGAATTCATTTGGAATGACTTGGGTTTTTGTTATTACTACGACCTATTTAACTGAATTTATCAAAGCGCAAACATCAACTGCTGTTGCATTAGTGAATCTATTTAGAAATTTGGCTGCGGCTGTTAGTTCTTTCATCATTGAAAAGTTGATGCAAGAAATGGGAATTGGTTGGTGTTACACGGGTTTAGGTTTCTGTATTTTGATCTGTTTATTTAATGTTTTAGTTATTATGTATAAAGGTAAAGAATGGAGAGCTGCATTGACCAATTCAATGCCACAAAAGTCCCCAGCAAAATAATCTAGAAAGATAAATATAAAACTTTTTGGTTTCGTCATAAAACTGTAGAGTTGTATTATGATCAAAAAAATGAGGTGTACATACATGGTCAAGACTCAATGTTCATTGGTGGATACTGCTCCAGCGCGTATATACGTGTTCTGGTAGAGATTTGAACCCTGAAATCATTGTATACAATGCATGAGATATCAATTGTGAGCAAATATTTTTCTGAACCTAGAGAAAGCAAAATGAGAAATATTCGCTCAGAAACATTATTACGAGAGGTAAAATTAATATATAAATATAACGTGAAACGTCTCCAAGAAGTTTCATCTGTCACAAGTAGAAAGTAGATCTGAACATTTCTTAACTTTTAAGAACAATGGACGAGTCATTGTATGCCAAAAAGTCCGTCTTTAGAATATGGTTATTGCTTTGTTTCACTACAGGACCTGTCTCTTCAATGGTGCGTACCTATATTCCTGCTGTTCTACAAACAATGGCAAGAAACCTTGGAAGTAACTCAAAGGGAGAGATGTGCTCGAGATTTGGAAATGATTGTTTTATTCGAATTGGTGGTATCACAGTTAGATCAAATTCCTACGTTTTATATCTTAAAGCATTATTCACTTTGGTAGAATCAATTATCTCATTGCTCGTTATGAATATTGCTGATTATTCAAGTTATAGAAAGTGGTTTATATGTGCATTAACTGTGATCTATGGATCATTGGTTATTCCATTTATAGGTTTACATGGTACAACAACTAGAGCTAAATTATTTGCCTATTCTGCTTTGTATTGTTTAACTAACATCGCAAACATGTTATTACAGATTCTAGAAGCTTCATATATTCCAAGTTTTATGAGATCTTTTGCAGATAGAGAAATGGAGAGTTTAGTAGATACTAATCCAGTTGGTAATCCTGAAGAGATTAGAAAGTCTTTAATACTTAAAAAAGGTTCTATGGTTAGTGTAATGGGAAGTTTCTTAGGTAATTTGGGTGGTATTGTGGCATTATTGATTGGTTTGATTATCACCGTATCAGGAACTTTAGGTGGCTCTAAAGTTGATGTTAGTGGATTCCAAAGTTTCTTGAAAGCAATTACAGCGGCAGGTATAATTACTTTTGTTTTAGGTGTGACAATGTTTTGGTTAATTCCTTCAATTCAAAATTCTCCTAGACCAGAAGGCCAATCTTTGATCTTTTTGACTATAAAGAGAACCTGGACTTTATTTAAAAAAATCAGAAGGTATCCAAATGCGTTCTTGTATTGTATAGGTTGGGTTATCTGGAATTTGAGTTACTCAACTTACATGGGGATTTTTGTGTTATTATTCAGATCGACTTTAGGTATTGGCTCTTCTGATGCTGAGTACACAGCTTACACCTGGTTATCATATGTGCTTTCCTCGGCTGGATCATTACTTTGGATGTATTTCTATCCAAGAACAGCTATGAGAATGAAGACATGGGCTTATATATTTTTAGGATTTGCATTATTTGCCCAATTTTGGGCCTGTTTGGGGATCAGTAACCACACCAAGGTTGGTTTAAAATCTAGATGGGAGTTTTGGTTCTTTGATGTTTTCTACTCTTCGACATCTTCAGCTTTAAGAAGTTTGAATAGAGCTCTTTACAGTTCCATGTTACCAATTGGTGAGGAAGCACAATTTTTTGGTTTAGAAATCATATTAGGAAATTTAGTAAATTGGGGTGTTGACTTTTTAATGGCATTCATTCAAGATAGAACTAACAATGATAGATATCCTTTCGTTCTTAACCTCTTCCTTGTTTGTATCAGTATCTTGTTTTATATCAGATGTGACACAGATAAGGGTATGGAAGACGTTAACAAAGCTCCTGCAGATAATAACGAAGTTAGTTCAAATCAAGGCTCAGAACACTCAGCACAAAAAGGTTTCAAATCAGAATCAAGAGTGACCACATATACTACTACATAACTCTTTATAGAATGAAATGGTACATAATAATGTGAGAGTCAAACTTTTGCTCGTAGAAAATATCAATTTCCTTCGTTATTTTTACTCTCTGGAGTCTAATATCTATATCAAACTTAGTACTAATTGGCTTTTCTATCTCCTCAGTATGAGTCTCTATCATCAATCACACATGCTCAAATCAACAGCATTAAGCTCACTAATAGTAAAGGCAAAATCCGACCAGATCTGGATATTTGCCCTCGGAATAAAATCTCTCGAAAAAAAGTGAACAGCGAAATTCAAAAAAAGGATATAAACAAATCAAAATCGACACTTAAATTACTTTGATTTCATTATTTCTCGTGGATCTTGATTTCTCATCACTAGAATCATGAAATTGGACGTTAAAGTATGTTCACTACTACACTTTCCTCACTTGCGGTCAAATACTAACATGTTAAATTTTTAGAAGAAATTCAGTTCACGCTCAGACCGTGTCAAAGGTATTGATTTCCATCCAACTGAGCCATGGGTTTTAACCACTTTATATTCAGGTATGTCCAATTTAAAGCAACTAAATTCAATTGTCGTGTGATACTAACATCAATTCCAGGTCGTATTGAAATCTGGTCTTATGAAACTGGAGTAAGTTTAACTATTTTTAAAAATATTATTGATTCACAATATACTAACTAGAAATTAAAGGCTAAAATCAAATCAATTGATGTCACTGAAGTTCCAGTCCGTTCTGGTCGTTTCATTGCTCGTAAGAACTGGATTGTTGTTGGGTCAGATGATTTCCATGTTAGAGTTTACAATTACAACACTGGTGAAAAGGTTGCTCAATTCGAAGCACATCCAGATTATATTCGTTCAATTGCAGTTCACCCAACTCGTCCTTATATTTTAACTTGTTCAGATGATATGACTATCAAATTATGGAATTGGGATAACAATTGGAAACTTGAGCAAACTTTTGAAGGTCACCAACATTACGTTATGGCTTTAGCATTCAACCCAAAAGATCCAAATACTTTTGCATCAGCTTGTTTAGATCAGACTATTAAAATTTGGTCATTAGGTAACAATACTCCAAACTTCACTTTAAACGCACATGAACGTAAAGGTGTCAATTTTGTCAGTTATTATCCTCAAGCAGATAAACCATATTTAATTACTGCTTCAGATGATAGAACTATCAAAGTTTGGGATTATCAAACTAAATCTTTGGTTGCTACTTTAGAAGGGCATTCATCTAATGTTTCATTTGCTGTCTTCCATCCAGAATTACCATTAATCATTTCAGGTGGTGAAGATGCAACTATTAAGGTTTGGAATTCTAATACTTACAAATTAGAAAAAACATTAAATTATGGTTTAGAAAGAGCATGGTGTGTTGCTACTAGCAGTTTAGGTAATTCTGTTGCTGTTGGTTTTGACGCAGGATTTGCTGTTTTACAACTTGGTAATGATGAACCAAAATTATCAATGGATCCAGTTGGTAAATTAATCTGGTCTAAAAACAATGAAGTTTTCAGTGCTGTTATTAAAGGATCTGAAGATGTCGAAGATGGAGAACAATTACCAATATCATCAAAAGATCTAGGTTCTGTTGAAATATTTCCAACCTCTTTAAAACATTCACCAAACGGTCGTTTTGTTACTGTTACTGGTGATGGGGAATACATTATTTATACAGCTTTAGCTTGGAGAAACAAAAGTTATGGTTCAGCATTAGATTTTGTTTGGGCTTCTGACTCAAATATTTATGCCATTAGAAATGGACAAAATGATATAAGTATTCATAAAAACTTTAAACCACAACCAAATTCAGATATTGATTTTGTTTATGGTATTGAAAAATTATATGGTGGTGCTTTATTAGGTATCAAATCTGATGGATTTGTTGCATTTTATGATTGGGAATCAGGTAAATTAGTTAGACGAATTGATGTTGATGCTACAGATGTTGTTTGGTCAGAATCAGGTGAATTAGTTTTGATCAGTTCAGCCGAATCTTCTTATGTTTTAAGTTTCGATAGAGATCTTTTCACACAAGCTTTAGAACAAGACCAAATTGATCCAGAAGAAGGTGTTGAAGAAAGTTTTGATGTTTTATTTGATGTTAGTGAAACAATTCAATCAGGTAAGTGGGTTGGTGATGTTTTCATTTACACTACCGCATCTAATAGATTGAATTACTTAGTTGGTGGTAAAGTTTATAACATTGCTCATTTTGATAAAGCTAATTATATTCTTGGATATCTTGCTCGTGATAATAGAGTTTATGTTGCTGATAAAGATGTTAACGTTTCAAGTTATCATTTATCATTATCAGTTCTTGAATATCAAACATTAGTATTAAGAGGAGAAATTGAACAAGCCAATGAAGATTACTTATCAGGATTTGAAGAATCTGATTTATCAAAAATTGCAAGATTCTTAGAAGCTCAAGATTATGATGAAGAAGCCTTAAAAATCTCACCAGATTCTGAACAAAGATTTGATATTGCATTAAAATTGAAAAATTTTGAAATTGCAAGAGAAATTGCCATTACAGATAACACAGAACATAAATGGAAATTATTGGGTGATCTAGCATTATCTTCATTCAAGTATAAATTCGCAATTGAAGCATTTAAAAACGCCAATGATTTAGAGAGTTTATTATTATTATACACTTCATTCAATCAAAAGACTCAATTAAATGAATTAGCAGAAGCTGCCAAATCTAAAGGTAAATACAACATTGCATTTAATGCATACTGGACTAGTGGTGACATCGCTAAAGCTGTGGAACTACTAGAAATAAGTGAAAGACCAAGTGAAGCTTCATTCTTAGGATTAACTTATGGAGCAGATGTTTCAAAATCAATTGAATCTTGGAAATCATCATTACAGAAATTAAATAAATCTGCTATCGCTGATAGAATAAGCATTCCTAACATTGATGAAGGTTTTCCAGCAAGAAAACAAGTTGTTGATTTAGTAGATTTAGATGATGAAGCTCCAGTACAAACTAAACCATCAGAACTTGAACAAGAGGAAGATGATGAAGAAGTTTTAGAGGATGCTGTTGAAGGAAATATTGACGCTGATGAAACTATTGCTGAAGCTGATGAAGATGATGAATAAATGGTATAATATAGTTTAAATAGAACAATTTTTTATCGGGAGTTTTCTAATGTTTGACTTGAAGTTAAACAAAACATTTCGTGTGGGGAAAAGACATTTCAATCAGATATTGAATATGTCTCTGAGTATTTCAAAATAAACAAAAAATTAAGTAGAAAAAAAGTTTAATATAGTTTTATAATTTTGTTAGATTTAAATACGTAAGAGTTATTTTAATATTAAGTCATTATTTCGTTTATTGTCTATATTAATTTTTGAATAAATATCAACTGAATATTTCAGTTTTATCAACGTCTTCATATTTCCCAAGAGCAATGAAGTAACATTCTTTTGATTCTGATCTACAAGCATCTGGTTTATCTCTAAAGACTTTAGTGAATGTCTTTCTTAATCTATGTTCAAATCCATGATCTTCAGCACCAGTAAAAAATTTACAAATAAATGAACCACCAGGTTTTAACAAATCAATAGCTAAAATTAAAGCAGCATCACATAGATCCTAATATTTATAGTTAGTACTGGAACTCAAAGAACCATTTTTAATCAATATGAACTCACAATACTAGCAGTATGATCTTTCACTGCTAAACCTGAAGTATTAGCCATCCTATAATAAGCAGAATTAGTCATGTTATTCCAAGGTCTTTCGTAGGGCATAATTGGAGCATACATATCACTTATCACAACGTCAACTGGGAATCTCTGATTAATGGATAATTTAACTTTATCAAATTCATTAAGATCTTGATCAGATAATTCACTTGCAATATAACTTCTTTTATCTAATGAGTTTGTATCTTTTTCAATCTGTCTTTGATTGTCTCTTTGTTCTAAGAAGAAGCTTCTTATAAGTCTGTGTGTTTTCATACTCAAGATATTAGCTTGCATTGCAGAAGCGCCTTTTGGAGGTTTTGTTGGAATGATATCAACACCTAAAACAATGCCATGAGGTTTAGTTCTAGCGACTGCAACCTGAGACCACGCTCCTGGAGCAAACCCCAAATCAACAACTGCATCACCTGGATTAAGAACATGATACTTGTTATCCAATTGAACTAATTTGAAAGCTGCTCTTGACTTATAATCGTTAAATCTTGCAGCTTTGGTGTATTGATCTTTACTAGCTCTCTGTAGCCATTTACTGGAACTCGCAGACTTCTTAGTGGCATAACCCCTTGTGGATATCACACTCCTTATCAAAGAGTATTCCATCATTCCCAGAAGACTCCCCGTTGAGTTCAATTATCTATCTTAACACGACTCACTTGTTTGTTTATTACTGTTTCATATTATTCACTAACTTTGACACAATTTTACGTAATCGCTTACGTCATCTTGGGGACTGCTAAAATCTTTGAGATGTCCGGATGTTCTGTCCCAAAGGTGTCTGGATGCTCCTCTTTTTTCAATATAAAATTTTTCACTCCGAAATTCAACCTTTGATGCTTTAAATATAAAACTTATCAGTCGAAAAACCTTTAGGACCACCAAATTTTTGGAAGACAGATAAATCAGATATAATGTCTAAAATCACTACATCTCAAGTCAGAGAACACGTTAAAGATATCTTATCTTACTCAAATGAAACTAAGAAGAGAAACTTCTTAGAAACCGTTGAATTACAAGTTGGTTTAAAAAACTACGATCCTCAAAGAGATAAGCGTTTCTCTGGTTCTTTAAAATTACCTCAAGTTCCAAGACCAAACATGTCTATCTGTATCTTTGGTGATGCTTTCGATGTTGATAGAGCTAAATCATTAGGTTGTGATGCTATGTCTGTTGAAGATTTAAAAAAATTAAACAAGAACAAAAAATTAATTAAAAAATTAGCTAAAAAATACAACGCTTTCGTTGCTTCTGATGTTTTAATTAAACAAGTTCCAAGATTATTAGGTCCTCAATTATCAAAAGCTGGTAAGTTCCCAACCCCAGTTTCCCATAACGATGATTTATACGCTAAAGTTAACGAAGTTAAATCTACCATCAAATTCCAATTGAAAAAAGTTTTATGTTTAGCTGTTGCCATTGGTCACGTTGAAATGGAAGAAGATGTTTTAGTCAACCAAATCTTGATGTCCGTTAACTTCTTAGTTTCCTTATTAAAGAAAAACTGGCAAAACGTTGGTTCTTTAGTTGTCAAATCCTCTATGGGTCCATCCCACAGATTATATTAGATTATTAAGTTATTTCTGGTATGATTTACGATTAAAGAGCTGGGATAGATTGTATATTTAAAAGTATTATATTTATCTTATCAGAGTGTAGTTATTAGTGTTAGTATTAGTTATTGCTCAGTGCTCAGTGCTCACACTACCAAGTTCCAAGTGATATAATTCCTTCTCGGAGTGGCTCTACCAACTCCGAATCAAATAATTTTTCCGGGCTTTTTCATATCTCCAGTTTTTATAACAAGACATAAATAACTTTATTCTCTAAATTTATCATCTAAGCACAGCCAAACAATTAACATTACCATATATTTCAACTTTAAATCTTCACGGTGTTTGTCTCACCCTACAGATACAGAAATTTCGCTCGTTGCTAAAGTCTACACTCATGTATCTAAAAATAAAATCTAATATGGATGGGATTCAGTTTAAATCATCAAATGAGACTTTCGTTGACGCTTTGAAGCAACCGAAATCTTCATCTCCTCCACTGGTCAAGATCTCTGAAATAGATATACAGCTAGTGTTCTCTGATGAGCCTATGGTCTTAGATCAAATCGATTCTTTAACGGCACTCAAAATGTTAGACTATTTGACTACTCATTTAATTGAAGTTTCTGAACGAGATATTGATAACGACAACATCAATGACAACAACACGAATGTTAATCTCATGACAGCTGACAGCAATAACTCCAAAGAAGATGAAATCATTTGTGATGACGCCCCTTTATCACCAAGGAAATCACGTTATCCAGATAATGATTATAATGCTATTGATACTAACGTCAAAGAGAAAGTGATTCCCTCAAAATCTCAAGATTCAGCTTTAGTGAAAAGATTTTTATTGAAAAGGGCTCCAGAATTATCATCTACTCAATATTTGGAGCGTATTAACAGATATTGTGGATTATCAACAGCTGTATATTTGACGTGTATACGTTATCTTTACAAATTAGTCATTGAATGGGAAGTTATTAAAATCACAAAATTCAACGTCCATAGACTTTTAATTGCCGCATTAAGAATAAGCTGTAAAACCATTGAAGATATAAATCATAGACAACAGTTCATTGCAAAGATTGGAGGTGTCAAACTTGAAGATTTGAAACTTTTAGAAATATCATTTCTATTTCTTATTAATTTTGATTGTCAGTCAAATGCAAAACTTTTAAACACAACAATTGAAAACGTTAGAAAGGTTTTCAAAGCTAGTGTTGCATGATTATATGAAGTTGTTTTGTTATGTTTATGTTGTGTTATGGGTATATCACTATAGTTGGTCTGTTTTTTTTTATTATTATTTATTTACGTTCATACGTCTTAATTGGGGTTGTGTGAGGATTCTTCCACCCCCCCCCCCCTCACCTCTTAATGTTACTAATGATATAGTTGTGAAATATGTGCATTTATGTTCTTATTACAAGCTACTTGTTTACTTGTTTGTTTATTGAGAATTCATCTTTGTGGTTTGTTATTTTTTTGAAAAAAGTGTTGAGCTAAAATTTCAAAACAATTGTTTATTCCACTTTTGTGTTAAAATATAATCAATAATCTTTTCTCGCTTATACTCTATTTTTTTTTTTTAACTTAATATGTTCAAAAGATTCATACTGAAAACTATAATCATTATCGCCATTGTTTTTGTTTTACTTCCTTAGATATTGTTTCAAGATGAGATCTTTTATGAAACAGCTCCTATTTTTGTGGTTGAAATTAATGTTTGTTTTATGTGCAGAGGAATTAAATAAAGTGTGTGATTATTCAGGGAACTCGATGGTTCCATATAGTGGTTTCAAAGTGTTTAGAAATTATGAAGTTAGATGCTCAGCTCCTCCAGTCTTGCATTATGTTTCAATAAGTCATTGTGATCAGGGAGGTTTAGAATATGAAAGAATTACAAGAACTGGTCGAGAAACAGATATTGATTGGTCACAATCTGCTTGTTTGGTGATTCCACCAGCTATGAGAAAGAGACTTGCAAATAAGGAAAGAAGAGAAGCCAGAAATTCAGTAATTGTTAATGAAGATAAATCAAATCAACCATCAGAATCATTTTTGAAGAAAATTCCAAGATTACCACATAGTGTTAAAACATTTACAAAAGGTTTAAAAGATTCTCTAACACCAATATTAAATCCATTATTAGAGAAAAGATCAAAATCTTTTGGCTGTGGTCAACATTGGAGAAAATTTCTATTAGAATTATCAGGAAGATTAGGATATATTGAATATCATTCACCAGATGTGTTAAATAAAGATATTGATGAACTAACACCATTGAATTATGAAGAATTAGATGAAGATGCAGCTGAAAATGTTGTTTGTTATAAATTTGCAAGAAGAAAAAGATATGCAATGAGACAATCAACCATTTTTGCTCCGTATACATGGGTTGGTGGTATTTTCCAATGTGATGTTAGTGATGAAGATAAGTCAAGATTTTTAAATCATGTTCAAGATAGTACATATCCATTTAATATTGAATGTGATGCAGAGAACTCAACCCCAGTTGGTCCTTTAATTGCAGAAAGATTGGATAAGCAATGGAGAGTAAGAGAAGGATTAAGTAAATCTACACTCAGAGTTCCATTTTTATATACTCCAGGTTTATTAGATTTTAGATTCGGTGCAACTGGTGAAGTTTTGGGATTAAGAAAATCCAGTATTATTTATAAAGATCATATTTCCAAAGAATCAAATGATGATATTGATTATGATAATTGGTGGAAAGAAATTGAAATTAATGAAAATTATAACTATACACCAAATGATCTTGATTTAATTTCAAAGACAACAGAAGAAACTTTAGCTTTGGTTAATGAATTCATTAATAAAACATCAAGTGCCAAAATGTTAAAAGATTGGGATTTAGGTAGACCTGAAATCTATGGACCTGATAATTCATCAATAACTTATCTAGAACAAAAATTGTTTCATTTATTCTCAAAATTCAAAAATCCTAAAACTGTTATAAATTTTACTAAAAAAATTCAAAATCTTTGGGATAATCTAAGACTATCCAATTAATTTATAATATTGAACAACATATACTAGTTAAAAAAGCAAATGTAGAATCTACAAGTAATTCAAAATGTAATAAAATAATAGATCATAATATATCACATATTTGGTTGATGATGGTATACAAAACAAAAAGAACTAAATTCTTTTCTTGATAAAACGAATGACATTGAAACAAAAACAAATAAAAACACCAAGTATGAGTAAAACACAAATAAACATAAAAAATTTTAAAAAACCAATTCTAACAATGAAATAAAACATATATGAGACTGAAAACACAAAACAATTAACTAGAAAAAATTAACAAAATCTAATCTGTTAATCCTAATAATTATTATGTTTCATATGATTATTGATAAAATCATTCTTTGAAGTCTCTTGAACATCTAAAACATCACCAAATGATCCAATACTTTGATCTCTTCCAATATTGTTATTATTGTGATAAGCATTACTATTATGATTTTCATAATCATCATTAATGAATGAAAAATCATCATTAGTATTAATACCTTTATCATTGTTTGCTAAATCATTAATTTGATGATTTGAATTTGGATCTGAACTTAATAAATTAACGGTTTGGATATCATCTGTTGATTCCATTATTTTTGAAGTTGGTCTTGAATTATTTGCATATCTTGATGCTTTTGATTTGGATTTTCCTGTTAATTTTCTAACTATTCTACCGGTGAATGTTTCCTTTTCATTTTCTTGTAATTCAATTTGTTTATCTTCATCATAAATTATATCATTTGTTGAATTTGAATCATTATTTGCTTTTAAATCAAGGATGCCTGATTGCCAGTTATCTTTATGATCTTTTGCAGTTAAACCTAAAGCTAATAATTCAGCACCTGGGCCTTTAGCATCTAGATAACTGTTTTGATTATTATTGTTGTTGTTTTGGAATGAAGTTCTATCATCATTTGCTGGTCTAAATCTAGCATCTGGATTTCTTGAAAATAAAAGAATTCCACAGAAAAGTAAAATTAAAACCAATAAAATTAAACTGAATGCAGCGTTTAAGATAAAGAAAATCCATCCAAAAATTGATGAAACTGAAGCTGGTTGACCATAAACGTTTGAAAAAAATGTGAAAAAAAATGAATTGAGAGTAATCACAACTTGAGTCAATATACTAATAACATTAGTTGGTGTGTTCAAATATGGTTTATAATGGATTAAAACACCTAAGTAAGCCATATCAACGATCCATAAGATTAAAGATTGTGCTTTACCTGAACTTTGAGCTAAAGCAATCATAACACATTTGATGAATGAATGAACAACAACTAAGATCCCCCACCAGTAATATTTAGCATTAAACATGGTGTAGAAAAATCCATATTTATTTAGAACTTTAGAATCACCATATAAGATAGCAGCTGGATTTTTGAAATTTTCAATTGATTTTCTACCAAATGAAAGAACTCTGAATGCAGTATAACCAATGACACCGAGTGCTAAAAGCAAGAACAAAACAGCTAACACGATAACAGCTGGAGAATCTCTTTCATAAAATTCATATAGCGATAATAAGACTAACTGAGTGAATCCAATGAAAATATATCTTGAGATTGAGCCTTTTAAAACAGTTGACCAATTTTGTCTAAATGAAACAAATCTTGTTGGTTTAATCCAACCAGCTTTAATGAATAACTCAGTTGAATATTTGAAGATGAAAATAACACCTACTAAAACATAAGCACAAATAATGAAAAATGTAAAACCTGTAACAACAATTGAAGTGTTTTCAATACCAGCAACATAAGCTAATCTTTTAATACCTCTGAAAATCAAAACATTGAAATTACCAAACAAGACTAGTGGCGCTTCTCTTTTAGTTAATACACTTAAACCTTTGGAAACTATGTTTGAAGAACTTTCAATTAATTCTGAAGTATAATCAATTGATCTTTGAACTAAGATGTTAATAGTTTTAGAAGTTAAATATAGAGTTGGAGTACCACCAGTTGATTCAATATACCATCTGAAGATCTTTTGCATAAATTCAACTCTAATCAAACCCATTGACCAAGCTAAATTTTCAGCCCATGAAGCTGCAATTGGTGGAACATTATCAACGTTCTCCATAGAAACAAGAACAACTGATTGGAAGTATAAGAATAAAGAAACAGCATTAGCACTGATATGAGAAGCAGCATTAGATTTCCCAAAAGCAGAAGCAATAGCAGAGGCTAATAAACCTAAACCCGCAATAACAGCAGTTGCCCATTTAGTACCAATAGTTGAAACGGTAATACTATTAGTGAAATAAGCTTGAATACAACCAACTTGAGCACCAGCCGAGTTCTTAACAATAATTCTTGCAAATGCATCAATATCTGGAACTGAATAAGCAATACCTGGAATTCTATGAGCTAGAGATTCACTGATGAACTGAATAGAATCAACTTCAACTTCACCTGGACGTAAAGGACAAAATTGAGACCAACCTAAACTACAAGCATTGACATTTTCTCTAATTATTTCAAACCCATAAGCGTAAACAATAACATCAGCAAAGATATAATCATTGATCTCAGTTGTGAAATCAAAAGTATAACGAATTGATAAATCATCAGGGTTAAAAATAACGTCAAAATATGTTGCTGTAATTTGGGAGTTTTCCATACATGTGACTAAAGATTCGGCAGAAAGACTTCTTGCAATGACATTTGAGACTAATAAAGCCAACAAAGTGAATGATTTATAAAACAACATTTTAAGCCTTTATTTTTTTTCACTATTATTGATCTGATTTAAGGTGAAATTTAATGATAATAATAACGAGGGGAAAAAAACACAACAAAGGCGCAGAGATTTCAGTGGGAAAGCAGGTTAGAATATTTGACTATTTGAATCTGAACCTGGATAGAAATCTTTCACAAATTTGCTGTAAAGAAATGAAAAATATTGTATTTAAAATGGAGTTTGTAAATTGTCTATAAAAAAAAAACAAATTCATTAAAAATAGAAAATTTCTTCTCAAGGAAAAAAAGTCACGAAAATTTCCTCATTGGGTCGAGCTTACAAGAACATTGAATTGGATCTTGGTAAATTTGAAGAGTGAACGATGGATTTTAAGAAGCACTCGTAGCTCATTAAAGCGTCCGTAGTGTGTAGCTCAACTGCTGTCTTTTTTCTCTTATCACTTGCTTTTTCCTGAAATTTTCAAACGTGTTTTTCGATAGATCTTCTACTAAAATTTAAGTGAATTACGTCATTTTTTAGAATTATTTTAATAGCACAACAATAAAAACGCAACGAATATGATCATGTAATTGGTCTAGATCATATATCGTATTATAAATATTAATGAATTATTAATTAGTGACGCCAACAAGCTGCAATACAACGTACCGGCGGCGTGCAGAAAACCAGAAATTATGATCAACAATTAAATTTGAACGTTTTAAATTTTGAAATAAAAGTGATTTGATAAAATTTAGTAATCCGTCGAGTTCCGTCGGCAATTACAAAAACCGCATTAATATATTCTATACTGTCACCCCATTCGCTCCAGTCTAGTAGGCAGGCCGCACAGCTATATATCACTTAATTATATAAAGTCGACTATAGCTAGAGAGGTCAACACATAATCTACGGAGACGTATATATTTATCTAGTTTCCTGTATGTATGTACAGCTATGTAGTACAAAGCCATATTGTTTTTAATATGTGAAACAAAAACAAACCCCATCAATCCGAAAAGACGGATTCTGAGACTGATTCGCAAAGGATCATGTGTCAATTTGTGTTTTGAATTGAAATCTCTCAAATTTGAGAGTTGATTGTTGATGAGCAGGGTACACTTTCCCCTTACACCAGATGGTTGAACACACAATTCAAAATGAAAAGTTAGGTTATTTTCCAATTTGTAAACCGTTGAATTTTAACGTCTAAGGTAAAGAATCGAGGGTTGTTGCATAATCTTGCAGCACCGTTAAATAGTTATAGAACAAAACGAATGCAGTTGCTCTTAATTTCTTTATTTCGATTAATGCTTCAATGTACAGCTCTTGTAAAGAATCAAAAGAAACTTCGTACGTAACCACTTTCATACAAAAGGCAATCGAGAAGAATCGAAAAAATCAGCAAAGCACAGTCAAAATCTCAAAAAAAAGGGACTAATCAAGGAATTTACTCAACTATGACACCCAAATCGATATAGAATCAAAGCAACCATTCGCTGCATCAGCTAATAAAAAGCCATCATAGCCACTGTAGCACACTAACCAATAAAACACAACCAACACCACTTAAACTGACCTATGAGACCTCACGCCATTTCTTAGCTCGCTGACATAATGCTTACATAAGATACATTTTTCTTTTTACTTTGCGAAATTTCGTCCGATTTTAATGCTCTTTTAGGTTTCAAGTTTATTAATTTACTTCAAAAATTACACCAACTCTCATCAAATCTACTCACAATCACTTATTACTCGGTTTTTCTAACCATAATATACTGCTCCGTTACTAAGAACCTTCTTTGGCAGTCCTAATATATCTTTTAATTCCTTATTAGCTATTTTTTTGAATCATTTGATACCTCAAACCATTATTTTTATCAATAATACCCAAATTCCAATATTCTTCAACTAATGTATCAACAAAGCATAGAACCTACTCATAACCAATCTACTAAACTGCCTTCCTTATCAACTTTACATCCTTATCCACAGCATCCACCACCATCATACCAACATCCTCAACACGCTCAACAACTCCCTCAAGCACCACAACATCAACAACTCCCTCAACACATGCAACAACACATGCAACTTCATCAAATCCAACCTCACCCTCAACACCCTCAGCATATGCAAGATCCATACTCTAGACCTTACCAATACACTCAAATTCAAGAACCTGTGAAAGAGGAGGTTGTTAGAGTAAATGCTACTTTCTCAACAAACTTACGTAGAGGTCCATGGACAGTTGATGAAGATAATAAACTAATGGAATCAATAACAATCTTCGGTCCTTCTAACTGGGTTAGGATCTCTCAAACTTTAGGTACAAGAACTCCAAAGCAATGTAGAGAAAGATATCATCAAAATTTAAAACCAAGTTTAAATAGAAATCCAATAACTCCACAAGAAGGTCAGTTAATTGAAGAGCTAGTTGCCAAACATGGTAAGAAATGGGCAGAAATTGCAAGACATTTGAACGGTAGAAGTGATAATGCAATCAAGAATTGGTGGAATGGTGGTGTTAATAGAAGAAGAAGAGCTTCATCCCATTCTGTATTAGATTCAAGTGACCCATCATTACAATCAGTACAACAATTACAGCCATTAAAACAATTACAATCACCACCGCAATTACAACCACAGTCTCAGTCACAACAACCATTATCACAAGAACAAGAATATCATCAATTTAAAACACCTTCTTTCAATACTTCAATGTTTTCGAACCCTTTAGCATTTAATAATGATGAAAGTGATAATCCAAATCATTCAGTCTATCAATCTCAACCTCCAAGATCTTCAAGTCTGTCACAAGAAGCTTTCCAACAACATCAAGGTGTTAAGAGATTGTTAGAAGAACAACATATCGCGTCTCATAGAAGACATTCAACTCAAATGATTTTAACACCAACTCATACAAATGGGTCTACCTCTCCATACTCAAGAGCAAACACAGGTGGAGGAAGTGGGGATCCTTCATCATCAAGAACTTCATCAATTTCAGTAGATTATAATTTTTTCCATTCAAACTCAACATCAAGAAAATCTTCAATTGCACAAGAACTTTATAATAATAATAAAAGACATACTTCTCAATCATCATCTTCATACCTTTCACCAAACTTCACATCTTTAAGATCTTCTTCAATAAGTGTCCCATCCGGTTTAACCCCTTTGAATAGTGCATATCCTCCATCTCAACAATACATCCATCCTTTCCAACCTCAAGAATCAATCTTTAAGCCAGATTTTGATTTCACTAATTCTGCCACCGATGGTGCTGCTAATGGTAATAAATATGTTAATCCAGACTATAAACATAGAATTCATGTTGGTCTTAATGTCAATAATAATAATAATAATAATGTGAATAACAGTAACGGTTCTGTTATTAGTGGTGTTAGTGTCAATGGAGGCCCCGTTAATGTTAACAATGATGCAACCAAACCAAATAAAGACACTCAAGGTGTTAAAGTGAATGAATATGTTAATAACAATAATAATGAAGAAGAAGTTGATGAAGATGGAGAACCAAAGACCGTGATGAATATTTCCAATTTATTATCTTGAATAGATCAAAAGTTATGATTCTAATGCTACGTCTGTTGATATTAATGGTATGGTAATTGGATCAGTTGGACTAAATAATTGATCATGTGGGGGTTTTAATGTGATATGTTGTTACGATGTGTATAGATCTTGATTTTTGTTCTTTGAGAGAATTATTCAGGATCATGAGTTTATATGTAAATTAGTCATTATGTTTTGTTTGATTTTAACGGTTTTATACGTTTGATACGTATTGAAAATAATCAAAAATATGTATTTCTTATAATATAAGTCTTTTTAATATTAATATATATATATAATAAGTTATGAGAATATCAAGATTGATCAAAAAAAACAAGTAGAAAATATTTAGAAGAAAAAATAGGTATCTAACCAATAAAGGCGCTAAAATGAACTTAAATGAATTAATAAATCATAATTCAAGCAATATAAACTAGTCCTAGTTCAAATAGAACAATAAGTTAAAATTATATATTTCAAACTAGTTATATAAAAGATAATTCAATGAAATAATTCAATAAAATAGTTTAATTTTATCATTTTATTGATAATGGATTCAGTTATCAGAGTTAAGTTTTTTTGAATAGATGTTCATAATGTTGGTCTTCTGATTTTAGCTGCTTGAACTTGAGTAGAAATGAGCTGCTCCATTGTAATAATTACACTTCAACATTGAAGGCTGAGACATACCCACGATTTGTCCATCTCTGATATCTATCTAGTTCTGAAGTCGATTATCTACAGCATTTCCTAATCAGGTAATTCCTTATTGGGATAATAAAGTCACAGTTATTACGTAATAATTACATAATTCACATAGACTAAATTCAAGAGCAAACGGATTTCACCGGGGCCTATTTATCTTTAATTATCTGGCTTAATATTATCTCTAGTATCTTAAATCTGTGCATTTCTTTGTTCTTATTACATAGATGATAACGCATTATTTTCTGTGTGGTTTTATCAATGATTAGATTTTAAAAATTGCATAAATTTTGTATGAATCAATTGGTTATTCTTTATAAAAAAATAGATCAATTTATTCGTTTTCTTCCTTTTTAACAAATCAACAAAGTAAAACAACAAATAATAAATACCAGTAAAATAATGTCAATTGAAGAAAGAAAAGCAGCCACCGAAAAGACAGTCTGTGTCTTCTGTGGCTCATCATTTGGTAACAGTGAAGACTTTGCTAAAAACGCTGAAACTTTAGGTAAATTAATCGCCTCCAAAAAATGGGGGTTAGTCTATGGTGGTGGTACCACTGGGTTAATGGGTGCTGTTGCCAAATCATGTTACGATAACGGTGGTTATGTCCATGGTATCATTCCAAATGCATTAGTTTCAAAGGAAAGAGCAGGTACCTCAGTTGAAGAATTCAATGAAGATATTAAA
Organism: Phaffomyces opuntiae; assembly: GCA_003707165.2. Lineage (NCBI taxonomy): Eukaryota > Fungi > Ascomycota > Saccharomycetes > Phaffomycetales > Phaffomycetaceae > Phaffomyces > Phaffomyces opuntiae. Next base: position 26,222 of record PPNH02000004.1, read on the forward strand.
AAATCAGTTGATAATCATAATGGTAGTACACCAATTTCAGAAGGTTATGGTAAAACCACTATAGTTCCAGGCATGCATAAAAGAAAACAACTTATGGGCGAAGAAGCTACTGCATTCATTGCACTACCTGGTGGTTATGGTACCCTAGAAGAAATCATGGAAGTTATCACTTGGTCTCAATTAGGTATTCATGGTAAACCAATCATTTTCTTTAACATTGATGGATTTTATGATGAATTACTAAAATTCATTGATAGTTCAGTTGCAAAAGGTTTCATTTCAGTGAAAAATAGAGATATCATTAAAGTTGGTAATTCTAGTGAAGAAGTTATTAAATTAATTGAAGATTACGTTGTTCCATCTGGTCGTTTCAATTTAGAATGGGAAGAAAGATAAATTATTACCATTTATATAAATTATATGCTTAGCATCATAATTGTATTTTCTATTTAAAGTCTCTCAGTATTTAGCATTTAAATTCATTTCAATTCATTTTATAATTTCAAATCATGTAGGCCAATTTCTAATCGCATCACCTTATCTCACCTATGACGTCATATTCTGGTGACTCTGCTGACATAATATGTATTTGTAAATTTGTAAATTTGATGTTTGGGTTCACCGTCAAGATTCAACTGAAAAAAGAGAACAAGTCACTGTTAACAGTATCATAGCTAATAGATAATACATAAGTCTGAAGACACTACATTTATGAAAGAGAACTTCATGAGTTTAAGAAAATTAATCCAGTGGAGATTAAAAAAATAAACGACCTCAGGCAGGATTGAACTGCCGATCTTGCGATTAACAGTCGCACGCCTTAACCAACTTGGCCATGAAGTCTTATTCGATGATGTCACTTAACTCAGGGACTACCATAATCAGTGCAAGCTTACGTAATCATGACATAATTCACAAAGCTCTATAGATATCGAAATAACCGTAAAGACGATGTAATAAATACAAGCCAGAGCTAGATGGAGTACGAGAGTGTATAGACAAGTGTAATCGACGAAATAATTATCGAAGAGAGAGAAAAAAACGTCTCAAAAAGAGAATTTTTGAGTTGTTTTATATAATAATTTTTAGTCAAAAAAACAAACTCATCAATACCAACAAGGTGTGTTTTTGCATCAAATTGGTTCAATTTATTCTGTTTAATTTTCACTATTTTTTTCACTGTTGATTCTTTGCTTTACTCTTTGCTTTTGCTGCTTTCATTTTGTAAAGGCTGAGTTCTATTCCACCGTTCAGACCTCTCACAAAACTCATTAATGTCTAGTCAAATACCCAATGGGTTTGATGAACTCATTCAGTCTGATATGATTAATCAAATGGAGTCAGAACTGTCAAAATACTCAATCAATGAATTAAGCATAAATGAATCACATAATATAGAACATCAAATTGACAATAATCCTTTCATCAATGATATTTATAATACTCCTCCTTCAATAACTCCAGAAAATAATTATGACCCAAGTACAATAACCACTTCTATATCTGACTCTGATTCAATTGAAACTAATTCACGTAATAATATCAGTAACAGCAATCATGAAAATGATCTCATCAATCAATTATTCCTGGACAATGAATTAAATAATGGTAGAATTCATGGTCATATTCATAATTTTGAGAATTTTACATATATTCATGGTCATATCCATACAAATGATGAATTATATGATAATGGCAACCCCAGTAATAATAACGTTAATCACAACCACAGCTTGCATGATCATTCACACCACTCACATGAAATAGATCCACAATTTTCAGATTGTCATCATTTTGAATTTTTAAATTGTCATGATCATTTACAATCAAAAGATGATGTTGTTTTACAAGATTCTAATTTAATCTGTCAAGAAGATGAGGATTGTATACCCAGAATAGTGGAGATCTGTTGTGACAATGATCACCATCCTTTAAATGATAAAAAGCAAACTTCTAAGAACTCATTATCGTTTATTCCAAATTTACCAAATTGTACAGAATTACGTTGTGATGTTGTTCCTGAGAATTCAAATACTACTGGTACAAGTAGTAACAATATCAAAGATGCCACCTCTACTGATAACAATTTATTCCAATTAGACAATCAAAATAAATTCTTATTGGATAGTAATCATGATACTCAATGTATCGATATCAAATGTGATTTAGATACATCTTGTGATTTTGATGAATTATACTGTAAAGTCTGTGAAGATACCAATGGCAGTGATAATAATAAAATCAAATTAGAGAATACATCTATAAAATTGGAAAGCTCTCCTATTAAATTAGAAAATCATCATCACCACCATCATCATAAAAGATCAAGAGATGAAGATTCAGAACCATTACATCATCATCTTCATCATTCTCATTCAAATCATACAACCAATCATCATCATCATCATATCCAAGTCCATGATCATAAAAAGCATAAGATTGAAACAACTCAATCAACTAATAATAATAATAATAATAATGATAATAACAACAACAACTTAATTAATTTTGAATTTAATTTTAAAAATTCAGAAACGAAATGTGAATGGGATTCATGTTTCACAACATTGGATAATTCATTTCAATTACAAAATCATATTTTTGAAAACCATCTATTACATAACAATTCAACAGATTGTAATAATGATATTGAATTATTGAAAAATCCTCAATCATTAGTCCAATCTCAATGTGAATGGAAAGATTGTGATTTTGAAACATTAGATCTATTTGAATTAGTCAATCATATCAATTCACAACATGTTCATCTATCACCTGAATCTTCACAAATGAAACCAATAATCACATCAAAGAAAAAACAAGTTGAAGTTGAAGCAGAAACCTGTTGTAAATGGATAGATCCATCAACAGGACTCGCATGTAATCAAAACTTTGAAACATCAAAAGAATTAACAGATCACTTAATCTCACATCATATAGGTTCAGGAAAATGTCAATACGTATGTAATTGGGAATCATGTACCAGAAATGGTAGGATATTTAATCAAAAACAAAAAATTATAAGACATTTACACGTTCATACCCATCATAAACCATTTAAATGTCCAGATTGCTCTCATTCTTTCGCAGTGGAATCAATGCTTGAACAACATATGAGGACCCATTCAGGTGAGAAACCATACGTTTGTAAAGTTTGTGATAAAAGATTCGCAACGTCAAGTTCATTATCGATTCATCTTAGAGTTCATACTGGTGAAAAACCATTGGTTTGTAAATATCCTGATTGTGGGAAAAGATTTAGTGAGAGCTCAAATTTAACAAAACATTTAAAGACTCATGAAAAGGAATTCAAATGTTCATTTTGTTCAAAGAGTTTTGGAAAGGAAAAACAATTGGTTAGTCATGTTACGAAATATCATACTTGATATTTAATAATCATTAATTCATATATTTATTTATTCTTTAAATTAGCTGTATACAATTTTTGTAGTGAAATTCATCAGTTAACAGGTTTAAAATGCTTTTCAAAGATTTCAGAACATGGAACCATCGCTTTCAATCTCGTACATAATAAAAACACACCACTAAATTTTCTATGAAGACTATAAGTTTCTTCAGGTGGAGGAGTTAATCTTTCTCTTAACATTAATCCCATTTTAGATTTAACTCTAGTTGTGACGTCTTGTTTCGCAAAATCATATAATTTGTTTTCAGTTGATCTAAATGGTTCACCTAACGTTAAAACGGATTCAACGTGTGCATTTACCATCTCATCAGTTTCTAAACCTGTTAAATAACCTAATTTTGTTGAATATTCTTTAACTTTGTTAAAATCTTGTAAAACTGCATAATTCAAACAATTAACGTAATTATTAATGAATTCAGAATCATATGATCTTGAAGAACCGAAGTCTAATAGCTCAATTTTATTAGTTTTGGAATTATATAAGAAATTAGCCCAATTTGGATCAGTTTGCATGAATTTAAACTCTGAGATTTCTCTTAAACATAATTTTAAGACATTAGTTCCAATGAAATCATTAACTTCTTGTGAAAATTCATTATTCATGATTTCTCCACCTTCTAAGAAATCCATGGTGATTATATTTTCATTACTTAAATGATCATAAACTTTAGGAACTTCAAAAACTTCATCATCTTTCAAAAATTCTCTAAATTTTTTGATACTTTCAGCTTCTCTATTGAAATCACATTCCCACTTCAATTCCATACGGGCATTACCAATAGAATTTTCAGCAAACATACCCTTTGGTAAAAGACTTGATGCTGTTAATAACATCAACAAATTATCCATATCTGAATCAATTGAATCTTTAACTCCAGGGTATTGAATTTTTACAGCGACTTTCTCACCAGTGATTAGAACGGCTTGATGGACTTGTGAAATTGAAGCTGAGGCAATTGGAATCAAATCGAATTCTTTAAAATTAGATTCCCAATCTTCACCAAAATTAGAAATTAAAATTCTATTTAATTGTCTCTTTGGCATATAATAACTTTGATTTTGCACAGTTTTTAAAACGTTTGATATTTCAACAGGTAGGAAACTTTCATCTTGAATTGATAATAATTGTCCAACTTTCAATGCTGCACCTCTCATTTTACGTAATTTATCACCTAATAATGAAACGTTTCTACTAGATAACGCTAATTCTTTCAAACTTTTAGGCCTCCCTGTGGCGACTGACTTCAGACCTTCACTTGCAACGTTAAGACTCATTGATGTGGCAAGTTGTCCATAATGGAAAAGACGTTGTAGTTTTGTGGTTGGCATTTCAGCATATCTTGATTCATCTTTTTCAATGATTTCTGGTTTGGTTGGTTTGTTGTTTGTTGAATATGATCTTTTCCCCATGGTTTGGGTATTTTTGTGATTATGATGCGTGGTTGAAGCTTTAGAATGGATTAAATCTCTTTTAGTGTATAGTTCATTCCACATTTCTTTATTAACTCTTAATGATTTAGTTAGGCCAGAAGTGTTGTAATAATCACACAATTGCTTCTGTGCAATGCCCGCACTTTCCCTGACGGCATTAACAGCAGCAGACGTCACAGAGACAGCTTCCAGCACTGATTTCCTACTGAACATTCTGGTAAATTTCCAATTTAATTCCAATATTTATTTAAAGTGGAAATTCGAAAGTTTTTATAACAAAATGGCTTGAGTTCCGGTGTTTTCACGTGACAGGGCCTCGGAAGTCACAAATTCAGGCAACACGATTTTTCTCTCCCAAAATTCGAATCTTTTATTGTTTTAAAGAGAAGAAAAGAAGAAACACGCAGATTGAACCAATGGAAGGTCTTTATTTCAACATCAACAACGGCTACATTGAAGGAGTGGTGCGTGGCTACCGTAATGCCCTTCTAACTGCCAACCAATACACCAATTTGACCCAATGTGAAACCCTTGAAGATCTAAAATTACAACTATCATCAACTGATTATGGGAACTTCCTTTCTAATTTCCCTTCTCCATTAGCCACATCAACTATCCAAGATGCTGCCTCTGCTAAACTGTACTCTGAATTTGGCTATATTAAAGATCAAGCAGTGCAACCATTGACTCAATTCATGGATTTTATCACTTATGGCTATATGATTGATAACGTTGCATTAATGATCACAGGTACAGTTCATGATCGTGATAAAGCTGAAATATTAGAACGTTGTCATCCTTTGGGATGGTTTGAAACATTGCCTACTTTATCAGTTGCTACAGACATTGATTCTTTATATCAAACCGTTCTTGTTGATACTCCATTAGCTCCATATTTTAAAGATTGTTTAACTGCTGAAGATTTAGATGATTTAAATATAGAAATCATTAGAAATAAATTATATAAGGCCTATTTGGAAGATTTTTACAAATTTTGTTTAACTCAACCGGATCCAGCCAATGTTATTATGAAATCATTATTAGAATTTGAAGCAGATAGAAGATCAATTAATATTTCATTAAATTCATTTGATTCTGGTTTATCACCTGAAGAAAGAAAACAATTATTACCAAACTTTGGGAAATTATATCCAGTAGGAACTGAACATTTAGCTAAAGCTCAAGACGTTGAACAAATTAAAGATATCGTGGAAAACGTTTATGAATATAAATCATTCTTTGATAATGCAGGTGGTAAAACTTTAGAAGATCATTTTTATCAATTAGAGATGGAATTGTGTAGAGATGCATTCACTCAACAATTCTCAGTTAGTACCATTTGGGCTTGGGTTAAATCAAAAGAACAAGAAGTTAGAAATATTACATGGATTGCTGAATGTATTGCACAAAACCAAAAAGAAAGAATTCATAATTATATTTCAGTTTATTAATTGAGACAAAATAAGAAAAATCATAGAGTGGTGTTTCCTTGATGTATAGTTGTTCTTTTTTTATGTATTGTTTTTATTTCTTTAATCTTTATCCAAATATATATATTTCATTAATTAAAATCTACAATGGTGTAAAATCAATACATTAATCATTAAGTCATCAAATTATAAAAACATACACACGAATATTAAAACAAACACACAGATATAAAACAAACTAGTTCCTAAATTATAATTTCAACAACGTTATCATGAGAGGTAGTAACAAATGCAGATTTTGAATTTGGTGTAACTGGCATAATCTTAGCAGCAGGTGTATTATTTGAATAAAAATGAACATTACGACATTGTGAAATATCCAATAATTTCAAAGGTATTGAACTTGATAATAATGCATCAACACCTGCCCTTGTCACTCTAACACAACCTTTAATTCTTAATTCTTCAACGTTTCTTAAATGGATTGAAATGGCTAATAATGTAGAATCACTGACTGCACTTCCACAAAATGATAAATCTAAAAATTTCAATTTTGGACAACCTAAACATAGTACTTCAATGGATGTATCACTTAATGCACAACAAAATGATAAATCTAACCTTTCTAAGAATTGTGAAGAACTTGCAATTGCAATTATTGATTTATCACTTAAAAAAGTACAATCACTTAATTTCAAATTTCTTAATTTTGTAAATGGTTGATATGCCCAATATGCAAATCCTGCATCTGTTATTGTGGTACATCTTGTGATTTCCAATGATTCCAATCTTTCTGAAGCATGTAATGCAATATGATAAATTGATCTATCTGTTAAATGTTTACAATATCCTAAATTCAATCTTTTTAAATTTTTGCATCCAATTATGTTAACTTCATGAACGTCTTCAAATTGATCAAATTCTTCCATTCCTGGAACTGGATCACTATCCAATAAACTATAACCTTGTTGTTGTTTGGGGGTTTTAGGTTGTTGATGAGCCTTAAATCCAATTAATCTTTCAATGACATCATCTCTAACTTTTCGACAATTACTTAAATCTAATTCTTCAATAAATTTACCAACACTTGGAACTGAAAGATCCATTATTGCCATTGCACTAACATCCCAAACTGATCTCATTTTAATACGTTGAATGTGTCCACTTATACCAATCTCATTAACCATATAACAAAATCCAACATCTGTAACATGGAAACAATCTGAAATATCAATGAATTTAGGTCTTGACCCAACAAAATCAGTTATTTGAATCAATGATTTATCATCAATTGATGTATTATATGGTGTCAGATCTAAATTCTCGAAAAATCCAGGTGCAACGTATAATAATTGTCTCCATCTTCTGCAAATGATTCTTAATCTCATTAATTCTGGTAATGTTAACATTTTGAAAATGTGTAATAAGACTCGATCAGATAACAAACTCGTTGGGATTAATGAAGAACGACGACGATGTGGTCCATTGATCCCATTCAATCTTAATCTTTTAGCATGGTGCATATATTGGAATGGTCTTTGTTGTTGTTGTTGCTTGGCTGGAAATTCATTTATGGAAGGTAATAATGGATTTAAAGGTGGAACTGTTAAAGAAATCTGTTTTGGAGTTCTGAAAACGCCTTCTTCTGTTTTTGGTAATTCATGAATTGTAGAAATTGAACGTTTTCTTGACATTGAATAACTTCCATCGAATATAGAACCTGACGTCGTTGTTGTTGGAGATAATGAAGAATTTTTATTATTTGAAATCACTGAATTTGCTTCAGATATTGTTGTTGATGTTGTTGAACAATCAATTGGATCAATCTCTTCTAATGGATTTCTAAAATCAACAATTGAATTAGTTTTGGAATAATTTAAACCTTTCCATTTATTAAATGGAGACTCATCAATGAGTTTTTCTTGATCATCATCATCTTCATGTTCATTACTATTTAATCTTTTAGCTGCGGTTTCTCTCATTTCATCACAAACTCTTGGATATCTTGAAATCAAATTTTCTAGTTGATCACCAGAAACAACCAATAAATCCAAAGTGGTAACACTTCTTATATCTGCACTTCTACCAATTTGATGAATTTCATCTTCTTCATCATGAGACAAAGAATTTAAAAATGCCATTTCTCCAAAATATTGTCCTGTTCCTAGTCTTGCTATTATTCTATCAACTTTTTTATCTTTATTACCACCTGAATTAGCTAAACTGATTCTTTTAGGATGTAAAACTTCAACTTCTCCACTAACTATGAAATAAATATCACGACCCAAATCACCTTTCTGAACAATGTATTCAAATGGTTCACAACGTTTCGGTTCAACTTCTAAAACTAATTCATGGATGATATTGGATGGTAATAATGTAAACATTGGTAAACTTCTTAGGAAATCTCTAGTGGGTATAGAATGATCAACATTATCATGAACTTGTGGTGTATTATATGATAAAGTAGGTCCTAGTAAGTTATTTGAAAATGAGTCCAATAATTTATTTGATAGAAAACTATTTGAATGGACTAATCTTGGTGGAGGTGGAGGTGATGTTGATTTTGAATTCACTGGTGGTAATGAAGGGCCTGGTATATTTGAAGCTTCATTGGCAATATTGGATAATTTATTAGAGGAAATTCTGTCTTTTACTGCTGTGAGGTTGGGTATGATATTAGTGACACCATTTCTTGTTCTTTTATCTTGCATGTATAGTCTTTCTTGAGCTTCATCTCTAATCATTCTTTCAACGACTGGGAAGTCAGGTAAAACATTATTGAAATTATCAACTGTTAAAACTCCTACCAATACTTTAGTCCTGGCAATAACAGTTGCAGTTCTTGGCCTATTGAATAAAATCCCAATTTCACCAAAAAATTGTCCAGCCATTAATTCTGCGAATACTGTCTCACCATCTGGGGAAGTGACAGCCACGGAACCTCTTAAGATCCAATACATGGCCTTTGCAGGTTCCCCATAACGAACAATATACTCTTGAGCGTGATGTTGGACTAGTTTAAGCCGACTTGCGATGGCCTTATGGAATGCAAATGGGGCGTTTTTAAATAAGGGAAACTTTGATAATTTATCCATCAATTCAGGGGGAATTTTAGCCTTTGATAAGTCTAATTGTTCTTCATCCTCCTCCTCCACGTCTTCATCTTCTTCGGCTTCTACTTCTTCTTGTTGAAAATGCTGTTCAGATTGTTTGATATTTTCATCATCATCCTCATTGAAAATCAGTTCATTTTCAGTCAATGAATGTGCCAAACTTGAGTGACTTGAATTCTTTCTTGACCTAGAAGGTTTTGTATCTAGTGGTGGAAAGGTAGTGTCTATCTGATATGAGTCTGTGGAAGATAACGGGGAAGGTCTTGAAGGTCTTGCAAAGCTTTTATTGTTTATGACCATCACTTCAGATGAGGTCTCCACAGTGTGTTTAAAGATGTACTAATTGAGATATGAAAGTCAACGGGAATTTTGGGGGCGAGGAGTTGAACACAGAGTGGTTGAGTGTGTGACTTTATGTGGTTCAAATCTGAAGGGAAGTGATGATTTTGGGATGAGTTTAAAGAGTTTTTAGACAGGTTTCAGATAAGGAAGAATGCTTGTTTTTATTTGCATTTTTTATTTTTTATTTTTTAATTCTATGTAATTTTTTACCTCCATTAAAATTTCTTTTTTCAGGAACCTTCCAGGCAGGAACTGCAGCTTTCTAGGCGAGATGCATATTCTTTAGGCGGAGAGTTTCTGCCTGGAGTAAGAAACTAGCACTTGTATGAGCGTGAGAGCATAGAAGGGCAGAAGGCAGAAGACAAACGCAGAATGATCGAAATTGTGGTTGGAACTATGAGGCCAAATATGAAGGAATCATGACTCATCACTTCTGAGTTTCTAGAAGATCTTTTGTTCCATCACTTCTTGGTCTGCTGATCACTCGTAAATTTAAGTCAGGACTCAGAAATGGTCTCGTTATCTTTTCATTCATCGATGATCGCACCAGGAAAAGTTTTCTACACTTTATTTGCTTTATTTATGCACTGAGATACGATGTTTATTCTTTCTATTCTTCTAGAACTTGTAGTCACTGAAGAAACTGTACTCTCTCAGTTCATCTCCTTTAATAGCATGAACTGTTCTGATATATGTCTTTGAAGTCAACACTAATTCATTATATAATAAATAATCTGGGGAAGTTGGTAGAACTGTACTTGGATGCACTAAGACATCTTGACCGTCGACGGTCTTATAATTCTTACCACTCTTGATAGCAACTTGCATGAAGAACCCTCCTAATAATGCTCGTGTGATATATTTATTGAATTTTTTATGTTCAACATCAGTGGAAATGATAGGAATATCAAAATTATTCATCAATCTTTCTAATTGTTTTCTAATGTTTAATGATTGTTGTAAAGTTCTGTATGATGTATAATTATCACGACACCATTGTGTGACACCACCTTGATCCTTGGCCTTTAAGAATTCGTTATAAACGTTTAACAATGTAACAAAATCACCACTTTGGTCTGCGAATTGTAATTTAGCCTCATCTGCATATTTTCTTGCATTTGCTGGTCTAACAAAAACGTTTGGAACATTTAATAAACTAACAATAGTTAATATTTCATTAGAAACTTTATGATCTGCCGATCCAATTAGCATCACTGCTAATAATGGATCTAATGGGAAATTTGATGCTAATTTTCCTAATGAAGTTAATTCACCTTCATCATCTAAAACTGCTAGATAGTTTAATTCTTCTAATGCTCTCATCATTGTTTCAGGTGCAGGTGGATCCATGAAATCAAAATGAACTAAATCATTAACACCAACTTTTTTCAATAATAAGACAACTGATGATAAATTACATCTTAAAATTTCTGGATATGTTGCTTCGATTAATTCCTTCTTATATGCTTCTTCAGTGTATAATCTGAAACATTTACCTGGTCTTGTACGACCAGCACGACCAGCTCTTTGTTGAGCACTTGCCTTTGAAATCGGGGAGACTAATAATGATTCCACTCTAATTCTTGGATTATAAACTTTTTGTTTGGAAAAGCCAGGATCAACAACATAAACAATACCATCAATGGTTAAAGATGTTTCTGCAATATTAGTGGAAACAATAACTTTTCTACCAGGTCTACCATTGTAAGCCTCTGGAGCAGGTTCAAAGATTCTTTGTTGTTGATGTGGTGGTAATGAACCATATAATGGATAAACACTTAATGGACCACATCCTTGTTCTCTAATCAATTCATCACCTTCTAATGAAATCTTCCTACATGCATCTTCAATTTCTTCTTCACCTGTCAAGAATAATAAAACATCACCTTCACCTTCAGTTGCATGGATTTGTAAAACAGTTCTAATTGCAGAATCTAAATAATCCTTTTGATATTCTGGTGTATAATAAATTTCAACAGGATGTGTTCTACCTGGAACTGCTAACAATGGAGCATCATCAAAATAATTTTGGAATTTTTCTGCATCTAAAGTGGCAGACATGATAATAATTTTTAAATCTGCTCTTCTTTTGGAAATTTGCTTTAATAAACCCATTAAGATATCAGTGGCTAAAGTACGTTCATGTGCTTCATCTAAAATAATAACAGAATAATTTTTCAAATCATGATCTTCCATTGCTTCTCTTAATAACATACCATCAGTCATATATTTCAACATGGTTTTATTAGAGGTTTTATTTTCAAATCTAATATTATAACCAACTTCTTCTCCTAATTGAACATCCATTTCATCTGCAACTCTTGCTGCAACAGACATAGCAGCAACCCTACGTGGTTGTGTACAAGCAACTTGTGTCCCTTTTAAATGAGGTAAATCATCATAGATGACGAATTGTGGGATTTGTGTAGTTTTACCAGAACCAGTTTCACCAACAAAGACCATTATTTGAGTTGATTGGAAAATTTTCAAAAATTCATCACGTTGTGAATGAACAGGTAAATCTCTTCTAACTTTCAAAATATCGAAATACTTCTTGGAGAATGGTGCACCAGTAAATGGATTATATTCTGCAGATTCTAACTTTTCAGCTTGTTTAGCAGTTGTTTGATGTGGCTTGAAACCTTCGAATTCTCCAGCATTATGGAATTGTAATTCTTCAATTTGTTTTGGATGAGGATGTATTTTCAGTTCTTCTTCAGCTGCTTCAGCGACTTTTTCAGCGTGTGAAGCCTTCAGGATCTTGGACTTCTTGTGTGGTCTGTCGTTGTCGCTCATGATTTGTTTTCTTTGGCTGTTGTGATTCGTTTTGTTTGTTTTGAATGATTTTTATTTTATTTAAATAAATTTTTTTCATGAGATGAGCTCTGCTTGACCAGCCGAAAATGACAGACAGAATCTGAATTCCGCGAATTCATCATCAAATGAACAAGTAAACAACTCGATTTAATTAGTGAGTTTGTTGGTCTTTACCGGGAGAATTGACGCTAACGAAAGCATATCTGTTGATATTGGAGCACTGGTGATGGATCAAGGACTCGAAACTTTACTCCACGAATTGTCTGTGGACGAAACACCGGAATACTCAGCTTTACTAGAAGACCCATATTTACACTCTGAAGTCGTCAAGTATTTGGATAACATCTGTTCAATTGAATCAAAGGAGTATTTATCCGCGATTCCGCCAACTCCAAGTGCTGATTCCACCGAGGAGAGTGACAGAACGTTGATGCAGGATATTGCTGAGCTAGAAGCATTAGAAAGATCAGTTGATCATGAATTAAAGAGTTTAATATATGATTCTAAAGATCAAATAGTCTCTAATCAAAAGGAATTATTAGCATCACAGAACTTGTTCCAAGATCGTTTCATCAATGGGTTTAAAGATCTTTGGAGAAGTTTCAATGAGGATGATTTCACCGAAATTGGAGGAAATAATAATAACAATGAAGATGATATCAATGGTGTTGATTTCTCAAGTTTATTAGAACTAGATTCAGATAATATCAGTAAACAACACATCAAGAAAAAGAACACATTAAAATCAACATTATCCTCTATCAAGGAAAGTTCAACATTTTATAACCAACATAAAAGTCTTTCATCAGTTTTAGAAAACATGGATCAAATAACAAACATATTAGAATTACCTTCATTAACGGGTGCATGTATTAAAGCAGGCTATTATTCAGAAGCACTAGAAATTACATCATACACTAGAAGACTAGCTATCAAGTTCCCACAAAGTGATTTAATCAAGAAGGTTGAATTAGGAATCCAACAAGAAATGTCACATATGTTGAATGGATTAATGAGATTACTTAAAACTGATTTGAAACAATCTTCATTAATTAAAACATTGTCTTATTTAAGAAGGATTCCTCCGTTTAGTCAGTCTGATGATGTAACTAATGGTCAGTTGAAGAGAATTTTATTGCATGCAAGGTATCAATTCATTAAAAATGAGTTAGATTCTTTAGAGAGTTTAATCAATAGTGGAGATTTCGACAAACATTTGAAAAGAAGTGTGGAAGTTATTAGAGAACATTGTTTTAGTTCAATTATGACTTTTAAGAATGTGTTTCCTGATGTTGATTCAACTGAGTTACAAGATGTCATTATTGAACTAGAGGAAATTAAAGAAGAAGCGGGAGTTAAGATAGAAACAGAAGAAGTTACAGAGGAAGTCAAAGGGGTTGAACAAACCCAGGAGGATACCAAAGGAATCAAAGAAGGTACAGAAGAAGCTAAAGAAGAGCTCGTAGATTCCAAAGAAGAAATTGAAGATACCACTGAAAATGATGTTGATGATGAAACGCAAAAACAAATAAATGATGATAAAGAAAACGACAAAGAAACTGAAAAAGAATTTAATAAAATTAAAGATGTTGAAACTAAAGACTCTAAAGAACAAGAAGAACCAATTCAATTAATTCAACCTCAATCTTCAAGATTACCTTCAAATATCTTACTATTTGAATTTGTTGAAAACGTCATAAACGCATTGAAAATCGAATTATCCAAATCATTACCTAAAATTAAAGAACTATCAACACGAGATTCATTATATTTACAATTAATTTATTGTGCACAAAGTTTGAATAGAATTGATCCAAATTTCAGTGATTTGATGACAGCTACTCTACTTAACTCCAAAACTGAAGACTCTTCCTTTTTAATAGACAGGAAAGCATGGACAGTTGCATTCAAGAAACAGTTAGAATTAGCAAAAAGTCTCAATTCCAAATAAGAATAAACGGATTGGATGAAGTGAGGCTTGAGCCGTAGCAAGTATAAAAAACTGTCAACCTCTTTCCGCGAATTCATCCAAATTTCAGTTCGGGCAACAACGTCATGAGAATATTAAAAATAGTAAATAAACACTTTACTTTCAATTTAAACATTTAAACGTCTTCAATTGAGTTCTAATCAGACTTATCAACATGAGTCAAGTGAGTAATCGCACCAATTTCACAATTGTCTGGTTTTTACTGGGGGCTTCCATACTAACTTTTCGGCAACTTAGCCCTCAAAAGTAAATGACACTATCCCAGTGAATATACCTGAGGAGCCAACTCCAGTCAATAATGGTACTATTAAAAATGATGTTATAAATCCCAATAGTGACACTAAACCTCCAATTGCTGAAAAAATTCCTGAAAATTCAAACATCCCAAGTAAGGGTGATCATTATCCTTGGGAAAACATTGGTGGTTTTAATGAGGGTAAAAAATTTGATCGTTCAATCATTGCTGATTCTTATGAAGTTAAAGCTTATATCGTTGAAGTCTACTACTCTGATATCTACTGGAACATATCTTTGATTTTATTCACTTGTATTGCCTCTTGGGCAATCGCTAGATTAAGATTTGGTATCTTTGGTTTAGTTATGGTTCTTTTGGTCACATCTTCAGTCTATAGAGCTGAATTTCGCAGATTCAAAAGAAACATTAGAGATGATATTCAAAGAAATTTTGCATCTGAAAGATTAGAAAAGAATCTCGAATCAATGGAATGGTTAAATTCATTTTTAGTGAAATTTTGGGTTATTTATATGCCTGCTTTATCAGATACCGTTAAAAAACTAACCAATGACGTTTTGAAAGATGTTGCTCCAGGGTTTGGTATTGATGCTTTAACTTTAGATGAATTCAATTTAGGTACTAAAGCTCCTAGAATTGATTCAATCAAATCATATACTAAAAAAGGTAAAGATTTAGTTGAAATGGATTGGGCTTTTTCATTTACTCCTGATGATACTTCAGATATGACTAAAAATGAAATTGATAAGAAAGTTAATCCAAAAGTTGCATTAGGTGTTAGAGTTGGTAAAGCTTTCATTTCTAAAAATTTACCAATTTTAGTTGAAGATATGTCAATTACTGGGCGTATTAAAATTTCAATGTCATTATCATTAAATTTCCCTCATATCAAAATCGTTTCCCTTCAATTGCTAGAACCTCCAAAGATTGATTTCTCTTTAAAACCAGTTGGTGGTGATACTTTTGGTTTAGATATCATGTCTTTAATTCCTGGTTTATCAAGTTTAATTACAAGTTTAATTAATTCTAATGTTGGTCCAATGTTATATGCACCAAATCATCTCGACATTGATGTTGAAGAACTCATGGAACAGCAAAATAATGATGCAATTGGTGTTGTTGCTTTAACTGTTAGAGGTGTCAATGATTTAAAACAAACCATTAATCCATATGTTCAAATCAGTTTAGAAAATGAACCTGGAAGAAATATCCGTACTGATGTTAAAGCTCAAACTAAAGAAGCTCGTTGGAACGAAATAAAATATATTCTGGTTAATAATTTACAACAACAATTAATCTTTGAATTATTTGATTTCAATTTATCAAAGAAAAAAGGTGAATTATATGCTTCTCATGTCTTTGATTTAGATGAATTAATTCAAAAAGATAGTCATATTAATTTAGAAAAACCTTTATCATTATCTGCTAAAAAAAGAGGTAACATTACTTATGATATACGTTGGTTTCCTGTATTAGGTACCACTAAAGACGGTGATAATGTTAATGAAGATGAAACCAATGAAGTTGAAATTGCGGATTCTGAAGTCGGTATTTTCAAATTCACTTTACATCAAGCTAGAGGTTTAGATACTTCTATCTCATTAACTGGTTCATTAAGTCCAAAAGCCGAATTATTTATTGATGGTGTTTTAAGTAAAACTTATAGAACAATGAAAGGAGCCAATGAACCTTCATGGGAAGAAAATATTGAAGTTTTGATTACTCAAAAGACTTCATCTCAAATTAAATTAGTTTTAACTGATGTTGGTTCAGGTACTGAGATTGGTGTTTTGAATGAAAGTTTAGATACTTTAACTTTCAACTCATCTCAAGGTGAAGACTTCTTCCCATTATCCACACAAGGAGAGGTCCGTATTTCTGCTAATTTCAAACCAGTCTCATTATCAGGTGTTTCTTCAACTGCTAATTATGTTCCTCCATTAGGTGTTGTGAGATTACATTTAAGAAATGCTGAAGATTTATTGAATGTAGAAACTGTTGGTAAAGTTGATCCATATGTTAAAGTTTTATTAGCAAACAGATTGAAACACAAGACTACATACCATTCTGATACTTGTGATCCAAATTTTAATGATGTTGTTTATATTCCAGTTACTTCTTCATCACAACAGATCACTTTAGAAGTTATGGATTTCCAAAACTTGACTAAAGATCGTACTTTAGGTTCAGCTAATATTCCGATTTCGAAACTATTCAAGAAAAGTCCAAATGGATCGTTATTATTCTTTGATGGTTCAAAAACAATCTCAAAAACTTCATTATCAATTAAAAATAAGAAACCAAAAGGTGAATTATTTTATTCTATCTCATTTTTACCAACTATTCCAGTTTATTCTAAAACTGAATTGATAGAACTTGAACATAGACGTGAGGAGATTGAAGCAAAGAAACAAAAACAAGCTGAAGAATTAGCAGCATGGGAAGAATTATATAAGAAGTCTCCAAAGGATTATGAATGGGTTGAAGTTGAAAATAATTTTGAAGGTGATGATGGTACTAAAAAGGAAAAAATGACGTTACAAGAATTAATAAGTTATAGAACCGGTGTTTTATCTATTCATTTCACTGGTGGAAACGTTAGGAAACCAGATACTTTCGTTCAAGTTGTTTTAGATGATCATAGTACTCCTTCATTTGTTACTTCAAGAACAAGTGGTCGTGATGTTAATACTGAAGTTGGTGATGCTGTTATTCGTGATTTACCAAATTCCAAAATCATATTCAGAGTTACTAAAAAGCAACAAATTAAATCAACTGAGGATGTTTATGAAGAAGCAATCTTTAATACACTTGATTTATTAACTGAAAATTTCGACAAACCTAAGGTTGTCAGTGTTGGCTCATCGCAATTGAAACTAAGATTTGAATACGTTCCATCTGCTATCAAATTACCACCATCTGAAACTATTTTAGATACAGGTAGAGCTAAAATTGAATTCTTGAATGCTGAAAATTTGGCTTCTCATGATCGTAATGGTAAATCAGATCCATATTTTACAGTTACATTAGGTGATATTGAATTATATAAATCAAAAACTATTAAAAAAACCTTGTCACCAGTTTGGAATGAAGAAACAACATTACCAATTCCTTCAAGATCAAGAACCGATTTAATGTTGAATGTTTTTGATTGGGATAGAGCTGGTAAGAATGATTTAATTGGTAAAACTAAATTAGATATCTCAAATATTGAACCATTGAAATCTGAGAAAGTTACATTTAAATTAGAGCCACAAGGTTTAGTTCATGCAAAGGTTATATTCAATCCAGAATATATTCGTCCAGAAGTTGGTGAATCTGAATTTGGTTCAGATTTTAAGAGTTTAACAGGTTTAAAATTTGAAAGTATTGGAGCTGCAACTGATTTGGCTACTGGTGCTGGTATTGCTTCAGCTACTGCTGGTGCAGCAGCTGCAACTGACGCTGTTACTAAAGGTGGCTCATTATTCAAAAATGTATTATCAGGTAAAAAGCATAAACAATCACTGGAAGAACCTAGAATTTCAACAGATAATCATGGTGCTGATATGCAGTCTTTGAGATCTGATTTCAAACAACCACAAATTCAAGAATCCTCATCTCAATCGAAAACACATTCGAGAACTCAATCTATGCACTCAACTTATACAACCGCTGCAAATGGTAAAAAATCAAGTGGTGGTGTACTTATAATTCGTAATGGGGAAGGTTTAGGTAATCAAGCACAATTAACAGTTTCATTGGCTATTAAGAGTAAACTGAGACATATTTACAGTACTAAAAATAGTAAAGCTAATCATGGATTAATTAGATGGGATGAAGAAACTGAATTTGATGCACCACTTGATGCAGAAATTGTTTTTGGTGGTGTTATTCATCGTACTTTAGCAAAAGATCAAGAATTAGGTACTACTTCAATTAGATTATCAGATGTTATTGATAATCCAAGAGACTTAACATTGAATTTGGGACAAGGTCAAATCATTGTTAATATCAGATATACCCCAGAAAATTCTAATAATGGTTCTTCATTGAAATCATCATCAAATTAATCGTCATGAAATGGACTATAATTATGAAGTTTTATGTTGTTTGTATAATTAGTGTATATTAATGGATATTTCGTTTTATGTTTTACAGTTCTATATAGGATAACGTACTAATACAGAGGATACCACTGGCGAATTCTAGGAAACACACGGTCACCAACATTGTTTATCATAGACTTTTGTGTCAAAAACAGTATCAACATCCAAACATTTCTCAAGCGCCCTGTGACTGTGACTGCTTTAGAAATTTCCAAAACGCTCGATACTGAAAAATACACGCGCCGAACTCCCGCAGTAAAAATTGGCACTAACAAAAGTTGTCCAGTTTTTTTCATGACATCCAAACACCAAAGACTCCCGAATGGATTTTGGAAAATCTGAAAGTTGAAAAACTGCCTCAAGGAAGTGGATTTTAATATACCAACTAAATAACGAATTTTATCAAAAATGAGTGCCCAATTAGTAAGTGAAAGTCATAGGGAATGACTCTCTGAGGTGTCATGTTGTTCAAACATCAAGTTCTATTCAAAAATCAGTGTTTTAAGTCAATGTTTGGCCATGCTGAGGAAATTTTCCAATATGAATCATTAAAGTTATGAAATCAAGATATACATCCGCAAATCAAATTCATGAGAAAATGACTATTCAGAGATGTTATATATGTTATATGGTAATCAAGGAGTATGTCGAATGAGAGATAGATCAAATAATACAAGAAGTTATACGTGTTTCATAATCTTACCAAAATTTCATAAACAAAGATCAAATATAATATAAGTACAACAATAATAATCAATGAAATGAGATATTCACCAAAGAACAACATAAACAAAGAAGTCATTCCTACAAATAAATCCCACAAGAATTACATATACTAACTAATTTGTAACAGGCTTCTAAATGGTATCCAGCTGAAGATATTCCAACCCCAAGACAAAACAAAAATGTCAACAAACCACAAAAATTACGTGCTTCATTAGTTCCAGGTACCGTTTTAATTTTATTAGCTGGTCGTTTCAGAGGTAAAAGAGTTGTTTACTTAAAACACTTAGAAGATAACACTTTATTAATCTCTGGTCCATTCAAAGTTAACGGTGTCCCATTACGTCGTGTTAACGCCAGATACGTCATTGCTACTTCTACCTCTGTTGATATCTCATCAGTTGATGTTGCTAAATTCGACAAAGCTTACTTTGCTAGAGAAAAATCATCAAAAACTAAAAAATCTGAAGGTGATTTCTTTGGTGAACAACCAGAAAAAGTCATCAAAGCTGAAAGAGTTGCTGACCAAAAAGTTGTTGATGCTGCTTTATTAACCTCAATCAAACAAACTCCACTATTAAAACAATATTTAGCTTCTTCATTTAGCTTAAAATCTGGTGATAGACCACATCTATTAAAATTCTAAGTTTGATTTGATTATTACAGTCTGTCATATTTAAATATTTCATAAATCTTGTATAATTTCGGGTATTAATGAAGAATGAAGTTATTCGTTTTTTATGGAGGTGTAGAATGTGTTGTTTAAGTAGTTTAACTCATCTCATCGTTTTCTTTCCACGTGAAGTTCTCGAAAGCTCATCTCGCCCAATTAGGAAATTACAAAAGAAATTTATAAATAAAAATTTTAAAAAAGATTTTAAAACTTCTCCCTTTTATTGAATACAAGCAATTGACTCAGTTATGACCTCTTTACTACCATTAGCCTCATATAATCTAGCCCTTGAACCATTCGTTCCTACCCAAGCTATCGAAAGTGATTTACCAGTCACTATTCACATTACCTTAGCTGCTTTAGACCCATCTGCTATTGATGATGATGAACAACCATCAACTTTAAGAATTCTTAAATCATCTGCTTTCAAGAACCTTGGTGAAGATGATGATGATGAAGATGATTTAGATGATGAAGAAATTGCTGCTTTAGAAGCTGCTGAATTAGAAGAAGATGATGACGAAGAAGAAGAAGACGATGAAGAAGCTGATTTAGCTGAAGCTGAAGCTAAAGAAGATGATGATGAAGACGATGAAGAAGACGACGATGAAGAAGATGAAGACGATGATGATGTTGAAGAATACGTCATCTGTACTTTATCCCCAAAATCCCAATATCAACAAAGTTTAGATTTAACCATCGCTCCAGATGAAGAAGTTTATTTCGTTGTTACTGGTTCCTACCCAATTCATATTTCAGGTAACTACGTCGAACATCCATATGATCAAGAAGACGACTTTGATGAAGATGATGAAGAAAACTCCGATGAAGAAGAATTCGATGAAGATGAATACGATTTAACTCCAGATGAAGATGAATTAATTGAAGAAGGTGATTTTGATATTGAAGATTTAGATGATGATGAAGATGTCGAAAGTAAAATCGAAGAATTAGTCGAAGAAGAAGAAGAAGAAAAGAAAGAAACTAAAGCTGCTAAGAACAACAAAAAGCGTGAAGCTGAAGCTGAAGTTGCTGAACCAGTTAAAGAAACTAAGAAACAAAAAAAAGCTAAAGCTAAGGCTGAAGCTGAAGCTAAAGCTGAAGCTGCTAAAGCTGAAGAAAGCAAAAACGTTCAATTCAAAAAAGGTTTAGAACAAGGTCCAACCAAAGAAAAGAAACCAGTCGTTAAGACTTTAGCTGGTGGTGTTGTCATTGAAGACAGAACTATTGGTAAAGGTCCAACTGCTAAAAATGGTTCAAGAGTTGGTGTCAGATACATTGGTAAATTGAAAAACGGTTCAGTTTTCGACAAAAACACCTCAGGTAAACCATTCAGCTTCAACTTGGGTAAAGGTGAAGTCATCAAAGGTTGGGACATTGGTGTCCAAGGTATGGCTGCTGGTGGTGAACGTAGAATCGTCATTCCAGCTCCATATGCCTACGGTAAACAAAAATTGCCAGGTATTCCAGCCAACTCTGAATTGACCTTCGATGTCAAATTGGTCACTTTAAAATAGATTAATGGATAGTTTTATGTGTTGGAGAAGTGTAGATATTTCGTTCTCAATCTCGTTTAACACGCGAAAGTTTTTTCAGAAAAAAAATTTAGATGAAGATCTGAGCGTTGTACTTCCCTTCAAGCTGGTGATACACAATGACCGCACTAGAGAAACCATTCACCGGTCCTGCTGCTGTGTTGGCCAAACTTGGTAAAGTCGCCGCCCTACATCCAATTCACACCTTGATTCTCACTTCTCTGTTGGCTTCAATCGCCTATTTATCAATCGTGAATCAATATATCAGTGAAGGTCTTCTAAACTATGATGATCCAGCCTCCGAGTTGATCACTTACTTCCACAACGGTAAGGCTTCAGGCTCATGGTCTCAAGTTAGCGATATCTCAAGGATTGATCCGAATGTTGAGCATTATAACGTTATTCCTTTCCAATTTAAAAGAGCTGGTGAGTATCAAATTCCACAAGTTGATAACTCATACTCTGACTCTGCTGAGTCTTTTGTCCAATTCTTCATCACAAAAGATCTGGAAACTGCTGAAAATGAACAGTCTTTCACTCAATTAGTCTCAGAAGATGGTTCCGTTTGGAAATATAGAAATTACCACACCAAATTAAGTAAATATTCAGACTACGTTGTTAAAATTTACAACAAAGTTTTGAATTTGATTCAAGGTGCTGAAACTTTTGATATTGCTGTTGTCACTCTGGCTTACATTGCAATGTATTACACTTTCATCTCATTGTTTTTAGACATGAGAAAAGTTGGCTCTAAATTTTGGTTAGCTTTTTCAACTTTAGTTTCTTCATTCTTTGCATTTTTATTCGCTTTGGATTTCACAACTAGATATTTAGGATTAACAATTCCTGTTTTAAGTCTAACTGAAGGTGTTCCATTCTTTGTTGCAACTATTGGTTTCAGACATAAAGTTTTATTCACACAAAAAGTCTTACAAGAATATTCAAATAAGCAATACCTAACCAAAGGTGCTCCAAATGTCGTTTATCACGCATTTAAAGATCAAGGTGCCGCATTTTTGAGAGATAATGTTTTAGTTATTGCCGCATTTTTAGGTACTGCTCATTTTGCATCCCATTTAGAAGGTTTACATAATTTCTCCATCTTTGCTGCTTTGGTTTTAGTTGTTGATATTTTTACTACATTTACCGTTTTCGCTTCAGTCTTATCATTAAAATTAGAAATTAATATCATCAGTAGAGCCACTAGTTTGAAACAAGCATTAAAAGAAGATGGTTTAGATCAACAATCAGTTGATGGTATCTTAAAATCAAACCCAATCTCATATGGTGAATCATTCAAAGATACTGCTGATAATTCATTAGTCACTGCTGCTAAGATCGGTGGATTAGCGGTTTTCTTTGGTTTCCATTTCTTTGGGTTAGGTTCTGCTTGGATCAGTGATTTAAATTCAAACTTAGAATATAAAGATGATTTCACTGTTGCTGATTCTATTTTGCAAAATGTTAGGTTAAGTACAAAAGGTACTTTAGTCACCATTTATCCAGTTAGATTCTTCTTACCAACTAATACTTCTATTCAAATTGAAGAAGCTATCCTCTCCGCAATTGGTCATATCAGTTCTGCTATTAGAGATAAATATGTTTCTAAATTCGTTTTATTAGGTTTATTGATCAGTGCTTCAATTAACATTTATTTATTGAATGCTGCTCGTATTCATACCACAAACTATGATGAAATTGAATTAAAATCAGCAACTGTTAAAACCCATAAAAAGGCTAAATCTATCACCATTAAAAAATCAGAAGAAGCTAAAATCACTGAAATTAATGCTGGTAATGAAGAAACTACTAAATTATCTGAAATTGTCTCAAATCCTGATAGTGAAAATGAAACTACTAGACCATTTGAAGAAGTTGTGGAAATTTTTAAAAATGGTCAAATCAAATCCTTATACAATGATGAAGTTGTTTCTTTAGTCACTAAAGGTGAAGTTCCTTTATATGCTCTAGAAAAACAATTAACTGATACCACTCGTGCTGTTCTTGTTCGTCGTAAAGCTATTGCTCAATTGGCTAATGCTCCTGTTTTAGAAACTGATAAATTACCATATTTGTCTTATGATTATGATAGAGTCTTTGGAGCTTGTTGTGAAAATGTTATCGGTTATATGCCATTACCAGTTGGTATCGCAGGTCCATTAATCATTGATGGCAAACCGCATCATATTCCAATGGCTACCACTGAAGGTTGTTTAGTTGCCTCAGCTACTAGAGGTTGTAAAGCTATTAATTTAGGTGGTGGTGTTACTACTGTTTTAACTAAAGATGGTATGACTAGAGGTCCTGTTGTTTCATTCCCAAGTCTTGCGAGAGCTGGTGCATGTAAAATATGGATTGATTCTGAAGAAGGTGCAAATCAAATTAAGAAAGCATTTAACTCAACTTCAAGATTTGCTCGTTTACAAAGTTTACAAACTGCATTAGCTGGTGATTTATTATTTATTAGATTCAGAACTACCACTGGTGATGCCATGGGTATGAATATGATTTCTAAAGGGGTTGAATTTGCTTTAAAACAAATGGTTGAAGAATTTGGTTGGGAAGATATGCAAATCATTTCCGTTTCTGGTAATTATTGTAGTGATAAAAAACCAGCTGCTATTAATTGGATCGAAGGTCGTGGTAAGAGTGTTGTTGCTGAAGCAATAATTCCAAAAGATCAAGTTCAAAAAGTTTTGAAAACTACTGTTAAAGCTTTAGTTCAATTAAACATAAGTAAAAACTTTATTGGTTCAGCCATGGCTGGTTCAATTGGTGGTTTCAATGCTCAAGCTTCTAATTTATTGACTGCAGTCTACTTAGCATGTGGTCAGGATCCTGCTCAAAATGTTGAAAGTTCCAACTGTATTACAATCATGAAAGAAACTGATAATGGTGATTTAAATATCTCCGTTTCAATGCCTTCAATTGAAGTTGGTACTATTGGTGGTGGTACTATTCTAGATCCACAAAACTCTATGTTAGAATTATTAGGTGTCAGAGGTCCTGCTGAAGTTCCTGGTGAAAATGCCAGACAATTAGCTAAAATCATTGCATCTATTGTTCTTGCTGGGGAATTATCATTATGTAGTGCTTTAGCTGCTGGTCATTTAGTTCAAAGTCACATGACCCACAACAGAGCGGGTGCCGGAGAAGCTAAGAAATAAGAGAAGTGAAAGAATGGGAGAGAGAGAAAGAAAAACAACACAAAAGAAAGACAATCTATTAATTTATCTTGTCACAATTGTATACTAAGCTAACAAAAAACAAATATGGTATAATTTTTGCAATTCATTAAACCATTGTGCTAAATTAAAAAAAATCTAGGAAAAGGTGTCTTCATGTGACATAGGTGCTATAATATATTTAATATAACACACAATCGCATCAAAATTATTTAATTCACATAAAAATATTGTATTTAATCTGTGTATCACCAAGGTGAATTCCAATTCCGACTTGCAAACAAATGACCTTCCCGGATCTCTTGAAAATAGTAATTTATTTTCTTCCTCAAGTAAATCAAACATTAACAAAATAAACCAACTTATATAATTTGAACATTTTACAGCTTACTTTTTGTGCTGATTTCAATAGGTCGTTTATTCAAGCTCTGTCATACTGATTTTAGGGGCTGTTGGCTTTCGATTTTCATCCGGTCTGTTTCAACTAATATCGTTTTTAAGCCATTCCTTACAGATTGATAATTTAGACATTCACTGAAATATTCACCTATTGTGTTCAAATTAAGGCTATTATCTACTTCATTAATTGGTTCTCGATATTTTACAACAATTTTATTATTTTACTCAATTACAATGAGAAATCAACCAATTGCTCCAGATACTTCATCTCATAATGGTATTCAGATACATCAATACAATAAATCACTTATGAAAACCACGAAAATTCCTGAGAAACCTAAAAGAGTTGGAACGACTAAAAGAAGATCAGTTGCGTGTAAATCTTGTCATGATTTGAAAGTCAAATGTATTCCATCAGATTCCGATGATTTAAGTACACCTTGTGTTAGATGTATAAAGCAAAATAAACCATGTGAAATTGATCTCAATCATACAAGAAAGAAGAGAAAACCAGATGATCGTGTATCTGAGTTAGAATCAAAGATAGAGAAATTAACTAGTCAATTACATCAACAAAAAAATAAGAATTCAAGACATAATGATTTATCTCCAGCTTCTACTGCATCAAGTCATGGCAGTCCACGTCCTTTGGTACATTCAGCCAATACTGGGTTGATTGATCCTCCAAATTATTCAAAATTCATTGCTAGCAAATCTCCTTACGAATATAAGACTCAAACTCTTCTTAATAGTAATAAATCTATTGAATTTGTGCATGAACATAATCAATTCAATCAATCAAAACCAAGATCAAATAAAACAACACCAAAATCATCAAATTTACAGTATTCATCAATTGTTGAAGAAGAAGAAGAAGCAGAAGAAGGTCCGAAATTAACAAGAGCTCAACAAATTGATAGATTAATTGGTTCAAATATACTTTCTGAAATATCAAATTATCTTACAACTGCAACTGAATCAAGACTACAGAAAATCATTCAGCCTCCAGTGGATATCATTGATCGAGGTATAATCACATTAGATGAAGCAAAGGAGAAATTTGAATCTTATCATAATGTCATTTATGAAAAATATCCATTTGTTAAAATCCCTGAAGATTTTGACTCATTTAGAAGAGATCAACCAATTTTATTCACCTCAGTAATGACAGTCACTGGAGTCATTCAAACTGCTTCTGAAGGAACATCAGATTCAGATTTAGATATTGAAGTAATTGCATTAAAAGAAGCGGTCCAAGAATTTTTAATCGTTGGTCTGAAATCTATCGAACTTTTGAAAAGTTTCCTACTTTTATCAATTTGGTATAACACTCCTGAATTATTCCACCATCGTCGTTATCATATCATTGGCTCTTTATGTCTAAGTATGGCGCAAGATCTTGGCTTGACAGGTCGTCCATATTATGCATTCAATAGAGAAGAATCTGTTTTGAAAAGGGGTACTGGTATTGAAGATCCCCAAAATGAAGAATATAGAAGTTTATGTATGGGTGTTTATTCTGGATCTGTTGGATTTTCATTGTTTTTAAGAAGAAAGTTACAAGTACAATGGTCTGATTATATGGAAAGTAGTTTTGGTATTCTTATAAATTCAAGTGATGCAAAGATAAGAAATGTGGCATTATTAGCTAAAGTAACTTCATTAATGGAAAAAATTCATATACATATTGAGAATGCAGATGAATCAAATTTTATTTTAATTGATATGTTTAAACAAGAGATTGAAAAGTATAAAAGAGAACCAAATACTTTAAATTCACATGTTTATCTTGGTTTCATGAGTTCTGTCGAGGCATTCCTTTATTCGAAATTTGATTCCATTGAACATTCAATGAAATGTTATCATGCTTGTGGCAAATGTATTGAACATTTTTCAAGTTTAACACCTGAAGAAACTGTTGTTATTCCAGTTTTACTGTTTGGAAGACTGATGTACTGTTTTGCGTTGTTTCTAAAAACTACTAATGTTTTAAAGTTGGACCTTGATATTAAGTTAATTAAAAATTTATTGAATCTTCTTGAATCAACACAAAATAAATTCAAGAAAAATCATATGGTTGTTAAAATTAGATTATTGTTTTATTTCTATCTCACCACTTATGCTAAAGATGAAAATGTCTTCAATAATGTTGCTGAAGTTTCATCAGCTGAATCCGTTGCTAATTCAGTCGCTAAAACATTGGCTGAAAAAGATTTGAAACCAAATTTACATCCATCTAATAGTGTTCCGAATTTAACTGCTGCTACTTATCAGATGGCAAGATTTAATTCAACCGACAATTATCAACATAATAATAATAATGGTAATGATCAGACGTACTCTGAAGAGCCTTGCTATCATCCAGAACATAGTTTTCAACAACAATTTCAAAACACACCTCAATTCTCAAATTTACAACAACAAGAGGATCAAAATCAACTAAATCATAAACCTTCACAAGTTGATAATCAATTTGGGTTAAAAAATATAAATGTCCCACAATCAGGGCAATTTAACCAACATACTCAAAATTTGGAAGGTACTCATCATCATGATCATCAAAATTCTATCCAATTAGATGGTAATTTCGCTCAACAATTAGATCCATATCATTTATTAGATGTATTGTCAGACCCCACTAATAAAGGGGGCAGTGAAAATAATTTGATGAATGCTAATCAAGATGAATTTTGGAAAATGTTTGATTATAAAGATGATCAATTCTTTTTATGATTTAGAAATTTTGTTGAAAAATTAATAACAGTCTATGATACGTTTAACAATAATGATTAATGAACTAAAAGAGAAAACAATATATATTGCTTTATGCTCAAAGCTGTAGTTTGCGTCAATTACATATAATAATAAATAATAATATAAATAATAACACATGCTATATATACCAAAAAGTAGAATCGTTTATACAGAGTAAAAGAATTAAACACATATCATATAAATCATTCATCATCAAGGTCATCAAGTTCTAACATTAGTTCCGCTGCAAGATCATCATCAGCTTGATCGTCGTTAGATTTATCAACGTCTCCACCTCCTTCCCCATCTTCTTTACTTTCAAGTTTACGTTTCTTATCATCGTTAAAATCATCTCCCTTTTCTTCATCATCATCATCTTCAGCACTTCTCTTTCCTGTTATTATATTTTCTCCGTTAGTTTCATCTTCCTCATCACTATCTGAATTCATGAATTCTTCAACTTCTTCATCCATTTCTAGCCAGTCCATATCACCAAGGAATGCGTTTTCTTCATCATCTTCATCAAAATCTTGTTTGAATTGAAGTTCTTTTTCAATGGCTTGGGAGTTAGTTTTACTTAATCGTTCTCTATATGCATCAACTTCTTTTGGATTCAAATACATTTTATCTTCAAATTCAATTTCATATTCTTTTTCATCTGCATGAGTCCAATTCGTTAAACAATTAAATATCCAATTTGGATGAACGATTTTAGTTTCTCTGTTTAATGATTTTGCCAATCTTGCCTTGTATGTCAATGTGGATTTGGAAATAACATGTGTTGTATCTAATGAAATCTCACTTCGAACTAGTGCTCCAAATGATTTGACCCAGATGACTATACTTTGTGAGTTTACATTTGAGCCTAATGGGAATAAACCAGTGAAAACAAAAGTTAACCCTTTGAATATTTCTGTTTTTAATGCTGGTAAAATGTTTTTAATGTCTGGTAGTTCAGTTCTTTGACCTTTTGTGAATTGATCATACTCTTTATAAAAAACTTCATGAATATTCAATAAACCTTTTTCTAATCCAATTAACTCATGATCATCATCGTATAATAAACGCTCCAAACTTTTGGCATGAACTAAATCATCCAAGTTTTTCTGTAGTTGAGCAAGTGGTCTTTGCTCTTTTTGTGCCTCTAATGAAGCTTCTCTTTCTGACGAGCGTGCAGCTAATAATTCAGCATTTTGTTCTTCTGATAATGCAACATCATCACCATTTCCTACTGCTTTATTAACTTCTTGTATTTGTTCAATAGTATGTTCTAGGTCTTCAGCTTCTTTAGTGACTTCAGGTGAGGCATTTGATTTCTCAAGTAATTGCTCTTGAAGTTTAGCAATTGAACCTCTTCTTTTAGTTGGTCCTAATAATGATTTTTGTTGTGGTAAGAAGTTTGAGTTAATATCACCAATACCAACGAAGAAGTCAAAAGGAACAACTTTAATCAAGTGGTCACTCCAGTTCCAAACATCACCTCTATCATCAATGATAACAACCATTGAAGTATCAGTAGGGAATAATCTTTCTAATGATTTTTGAGATAATGAACCACTTTCATCTCTTGATAGAATTCTATCAGCAAAATATTTACCTTCTGGATCAATGCAACTTGCAATTGATTTAGCATATATTCTTGTACCCATTGTATAAATATGTAGTTCATATTTCTTAGATACAGATTCTAAAAATTCAGTAAGACTTGGTCTTAGTTTAACATAATACCATCTTTTATGAGGAATCGGTCTTGGACCTTTGTAGTTAGGTGGGAGATAAGGTTCTTCTTCCAAAGTAAAACTTTGGACATCTTTTAATGAAGGATAGTTTGGGTTCGATGGATCTTTCATCCATTCTCCAATAGTTGGGTCAACCGTGGCATGAATAACAGTTTGATCTAAATCAACAACAAGAATTAGTTTTCTATCATTTATTAGATTCTTTGTCCATTTTTGTTCAACCTTTTCCGCTTCATCTTTGGAAATCTTTAGATTACTCGTACCATGAGACATTGAAATTGTAGCACGATCTTCATACTGATACCCCGAATAGTCAACTTCTTCTTCCAATGATTTCCCACAAAGGGCACAGAGACCACTGTACTGAATTGAGTGAGTACAAGGTTCTATAATCTCAGCGATTACTTGATCACAGCTTAAGATCTCTTCACCTACTTTTATCTTGATATTCATAACCACTCCATCAATTGGAGACTCAAAAGAGCCAGCTAGATCCACTCTAACTTTCTTAGATGGAGCCTGTTCATTTTTGTCATTGTCATCGTCTTCAGAGTTCGTTGTTGGGGCGTCTTGGAATTCCCAATATGAATACCTTAAAATAACTTGATGTTTGGATACTGAACCACCTTTCTCAATTGAAATTGAAGAAACTTTGATAGGAAAAGGGAACGACTTTGGTAACTTCAATGGAGTTAGTTCGTCCATTTTTGATGCTAATAAATGTTTATAATTGGCTAGTTGATGCCCAGTAGATGTAATTGGGTTTGCTTTGTGGTGAAGTTGTGTTTCCAATTTGGCATTTTCCAGGAAGTTTTTTTTTGCTTACGATTGGTGTCCGGATGTACAGTCCGTTCTAATTACCGGTTTCTGTGGAAACTGATTTTGTGTCAAATTTTTATTTTGTGTGAGCAACTGAAGCTGCTTATATTTATATGTTTATGAAAGGGATGAATGTCGATAATGGTGATTTGATAGACACAGTGATATCTTGAGTAGTACGAGTAACAACTTCCAACTTTAACAGAATCAAACTGTTTAATTGAAATAATGGTATCCTCTACGGTTTAGTTTGAGGATTCATTACTTGTCACTTGATAAAATTACCATCGATTTTCCTGAAGTTACTTAGTAAATGGTAATATAATGTAGTGTATATCAATATGCCACATGGTGTTCGTTGACTCAATAGTCTAGGTGATTATGTTTGCTACCCAGGAATACCAAATTACGGGTTCATAATAAATAGTATGAATTTTAGTAATGCTAAATTAGTTGAGGTGCAAAACCCACTCAAAATCATTTGCAATCTCAAACCAATCAATACACAATAGTCCATCTGGATTTTTAAACCAACTTTCTTTGATTATTAACTCTATCTTCTCAATATTTCTGTCATTATAAACGATTGCTTTATAATCATTTAGAAGTTTTAAAATCTCTTTTCTATCTGATTCTTGAAAACAACAGACTCCAGATACTAACAATGGATAACACAACGATTGTCTTACTGAAGAATGAACCAAGAACCGAAGTAAATTGAATAATTTGACCAGTAGTATTTGATTTTCAGGAACCACTGGTGGCATTTTTTTAACTTGATTTCTTAAACTTAATTGAGTGGTGAATTGATATAATTCATACAGTGATAATTGAATTTCGAACTCTTCTATTTTAATTGTTCTTAAATCATCTTTCGATGGATGTGTTAAATGGATTCTTTCATCTAGTTTAGTGGCCTTCCAAACGATAGTATTGAATTTTTCAGTGTAGACCCAATTACTTATCTTAATCGGATCTTTAAGTAATTGATGGATACTGACAGCTTCTTTGGATAGCTCAATCACTTCTGAAATATAGGGTAATAACGGGCCTAAACAATCAAACGGTTTATATTCTGATAATGAAGTTGTGAGCACTTTTTCGTGATCTTTATGGTTTAGTAACGTACCATTAGGATATGATCTAGATGAATGAAGATCTTGAATGCAAAAATAAGATATTAAAAACTTGGTTTGATCATTTAAATTCTCAAAATTCTCTAAAAGTTGATACCTTGATATAATACTTTTAGCCATTATAAGGAATTGATACCAGATATTTGAACACTCAACATGGAAAACTATTCCTGAAGCGAGTAATAAACATGATGCTATAAGATCAGCTGGGTCATTATCTAATGAAGAGCACATAACTCTCATTTCATCCAAAAGCTCTAAACATTCAGACTCATAAATTTCTATTTCTCCTAAAGCTACTAGACATCTGAAAATTAAAGGACTAGATAAAGCCCTTTTTAGAATTATATCTAACAAAGTATTGAAACGAACATCAAAGAAACAAAACTCTTTGCTCATTTTACAAAACTCTTCTAAAGTTGATGCATCTTCCTTTGATAAAGATGCTAGAAAATTATCAAATCTTTGGTCTGTTCGTATTCTAACTTCTTTTCTTAGTTGATGAACTTCATTCTTATTTGAGTTTAACTTTTGAGTAGCTTCTTTGATTCTATCTATATTGTTCAGAAAACGACGAGAGTTCTGTAGACCGTTTAATTCTTGGTTGTAGGAGAAGTCAAGCATATCAATTTCTTCTGAAGTTAACACTGTGATTCCCATTAGACTATTTTTTGAATCTTTCTCACCAATTGGTATTATTTTTGGACTAGATGTCCCCGCTGCAGGGAACTTTGTGGTCATTACTTGTCTGTTTAATGGTATTGGATCACTGTCTTCAAATAAATGTTTCATGGTAGCTGATTGGATTAAGTGTGTTGAGTTTGAATTGGTCTCTGTCTTGTTATTATCTGTCCTCCATTCACATTTTCGCTCCTTTGCTAGACACAAACCACACACGGGTTTCTTCTCATCACATTTCTTACTATTATAAATGTTAGTATCAAAATATTGAATAACCATATTAGTTGAACTCCACAATTGAATCCGCTAAACTCACGATCTACTCCTGCAAGATAAACAACCATTTCGAGATCTGGCACTGACTCCAACAAACTGAAAGGTCCCCGGAACTCTTTTCTTAACGTACTTCCTCTTCAGTGTACTTCCACCACCTTCCATTGAGAATTGGTACTGCTCTGAATTTGCAAGTTGATTTGACACGAATCAAAATTATTATTTCAAAATTCTTATCTAGATTCTTATCGGATTAACTGGTATAAATCCGGGCACTAATAGTTGTAGATGCAATTCCTGTATTGAGTAAATAAAGTAAACAGAAAACTCGATCTACTTCTCGGATGAGCTCTTGGAAGGTCTTATCGCTTCTTTTAGTGTTGTGTTTAGCTTGGAGTCACAAATGGTCTGTTTACCTATTGAAATTGACATATGTACTAGATAATAGAAAATTGCGGATTACGCTACCCGCATTTAGAAACTACACTAATAACGATTTTAGAGAAAAAGCAAAAAAAAGATAGCTGAGAGTTCAGATATTGATTCGACTACGACATGATTCATAAATATTTAATATATCGAGACCCTAGTATTCTCATTACAATTTACTGATCAGGATGCCGATCTTGTTGTAACTAAATAGGTCATTTCAAATATTTATCGCAGTACTCTGATCCACTATCATCTACTTAATAAATGAGCCAAATACCTATCTTTGGAGGAACCCATTTTGAATTAATTATTACGGACACTTTTTATGAATAATGAAGAATATTTGTTTGTATTTTTTAGATGCTAAACCTATATAACAGCTATGTCTAATGAGAATGAAGAATAATTTAGACAGAACCTGCACCACGTAATTCATCGTAGCTAACAACAGCACCCAATAAAGTTTTGAAACCATTAGCAACTTGTTCTGGAGTACTGTACTCTTCAAAGTTATGACTGACACCATCTCTTGATGGGATGAAAATCATCGAAGTTGGAACTCTAGTAGATGTGCTACAAGAGTCATGACCAGCACCACTAATGATCTTAGTAACTTTACCAGCACCAAATAATTCTGTAGCAGCGTTACTAACACAGCTTACACACGTTTCATTGAAATGGACTGCAGGTGATCTGTAAATGTGTTCAAATTTAACTGAGCCTGTCTTAGTTGAAGAGCCATGGGGCGTACCAGCGATCAATTGGAACTCTTCCTTACATTCAGCAATGATCTTGTCAAGACCTTCATCTGTTGTATGTCTAGCATCAAGTGTGAAATGTACGTAATCTGGAATTACATTGATTGAAGCAGGTTCTAGTTTTAAAGTGCCAATAGAACATAAACCACCATTTTTATGAGCAATTTCATTAGCTTTGACGATCATTTTAGAAGTGGTGAGAAGAGCATCATTACGAGCTGATAATGGAGTTGTACCAGTGTGTTGAGCTTTACCTCTAACATAAACATTGAACCAGTCGTAAGCTTGAACACCTTCAACAATACCTATTTCTAGCTTGTTGTCTTCTAAAATTGGGCCTTGTTCTATATGTAACTCAAAATGAGCAGCAAGTGGGTTTCCTTGATAAGAAGCTGGAGTTTCACCTAGGTAGCCAATTCTTTCTAACTCTTGTTTAACAGTAACTTCATCAACATCCATAATAGATTTAAAGTTATAGCATTCTTCAACTGTCATATTTTCAGCCCAAACTGACGAAGCCATTATACTACATGGAAATCTGGCACCTTCTTCATTCATCCAACAAATGGATGCAACTGGATAGTTTGGAACATAGTTGTTATCTTTGAAAGTACGTAAAACTTCAAGACCAGCTAATGCGCCTAAAATACCATCATATCTACCACCAGTTGGCTGAGTGTCTAAATGAGAACCAATACCAGTTGGTTTACCTTCATTTTTACCTGGGTAGATACCAAAGATACTACCAACTTCATCGATCTTAACTTCACAGCCCAATGATTTCAATTCAGCAACAAACCAGTCTCTAACAAGTTTATCCTCGTCACTTAAAGCTAGTCTGCAGACACCAGTATCGGTTGAAAGTGGACCCCATTGACCTTTGGCACCAAAGACTGCAGTTTCATGGATGGTGTCGATTAATCTATTCTCTTTGATTTCTAATGATTTAAAAGTTGAACCAGTCATTGTTTAATTGTATGATTAAATAAATATATATTGAAAGGATTTAGTTCTCAAATGAGAGAGCCTCATTATATTTATAAGTTCTTAGTTTGAACATTGAACAATCTGTAAAACAGTCTTAATCTGCTATCTAAATTAAATCCTTTGGTGTCATAATTAATTGGTCCATAATCCAATTACCCAATCGGGCCTTAACAATTTACAAATGTTAACACTGTATCGGGTAATCATGTTTTATCAATCTTAAGTCTAAATCGGGAAATCTGTCAGATAAGAGATTGATTGGCTTATGAAAGTTTGTCAACAAAATGATTTGTTAGGAAAGCATTAATAAGACCAGTGTTTCTAAAGTCTCTTTTCGGTAATACAAAACACAGGCTTGCTCGGAGCCTCCAACAATGATTATCTGTTAAATGCTGCTCCCTTTATTTTATAGCTATCATGCAATCTTATTGAAGGGGTCTCGACTCTCGTAACTCGTTATAGAAACTTAGATATTCAAATCAATTCAAATTCAGCTGATTTATAATTTAATTTGCTTATCGCCAAATTATACATTAATATTTAAAAAGACATTAATTCCCACTTTTAACTAAACTTATCCTATCATTCAACATCTTATTAACCCATACAAACACAACTAATCACATATTCAGTAATGCCATCATCTGAAGAAAAAATGGACCCGGAAATTGCTGAGTCTTTCGACGAAAAGAACAAAGCTATAGGTACTGTCACCTCCACAAACATTGAAAGCTTTGAAGAAATTGATAAACAAGGTGCTACTGGTATTGATCTTTTCCATGAAGCTCAAGCAGATCTTACCCCAGAAGAAGTCCAAGCAAACTCTAAAAGGATCCTAAGAAAAATTGACAAGAGAATTATTCCATTATTATGTATAACCTATACATTACAATTCTTGGATAAATTATCTTTGAATTATGCTGCTGCGTATACTTTTAAAGATGATCTAGGTCTAGTTGGTCGTGATTATAATTGGGTTGCTGCTATTTTCAACTTTGGATACATGGCAGGAGCTATTCCAGCCAATTATTTGATTCAAAGGTACCCAGTTGCCAAATTCACTGGTGTTACTATCTTTATCTGGGCTATTTTACTTTTAGGTCAAATCGGTGCTAAAAACTATGCTGGTATCTTAGTTTTGAGATTCTTACTGGGTATTATGGAAAGTGGTATTTCTCCAAGTTGTATGTTGATCAACTCTTCGTTTTATACTAAAGACGAACAACCACTAAGAATGTGTATCTTTTTATCATTCAATGGTGTTGCTACTATGGTTGGAGCTTTGTTGTCTTACGGTTTAGGTCATGCTAAGAACGACCATTTAAATGCGTGGAGATTAATCTTCTTGACTATTGGATTAATGAATTTGGTGTGGTCTGTTATCTTCACTTGGTTCTGTCCAAGTTCACCAGCTGATGCTAAATTCTTGACACAAAGAGAAAAAGTTATTGCTATTGAAAGAATTGCACACAACCATATGGGTGTTAAGAATACCAAATACAAGAACTACCAAATCTTAGAAGCAATCAAAGATTACAAAACCTACTTATATGCTTTAATTGGTTTAGCGTGTGGTGTCATTAATGGTGGTTCTTCTAACTTCCAATCTGCTCTATTGAAAGGTTTTGGTTTCACAGGTATCAGTACGACTATTTTGCAATTACCAACCGGTGCTATTGAACTAGTTGTTGTCGTTGCTGCTGGTATCTTCATCTTCACTGTTAAAAACACTCGTTGTTATGCTTTCATCTTGTTGTGTATCCCTGGATTAGCTGGTCTTATTGGTATACATGTGATTCCATTAGAACATAAATGGGCTTTAGTCGGATGTACATGGTTGCAATATATCATTGGTGGACCAGTGATCTTATCTTGGATCTTCTTGAACGCTAATGTTGCTGGTCAAACTAAGCGTACTATCAGTAATGGTATTTGGTTCACATTATATGCTGCTGGTAACATTATTGGGGCCAACATTTTCTACGTTGAACAAGCTCCAAAATATGTGAGTGGTATTGTTGGGTTGGTCGTTTCCTACTCTGGTATGATGGCTATTGGTATCTTATACAGACTAGGTTTGATGTATGAAAACAAGAAAAGAGATAAACTTTATGGTAAAGTTGAAGGTAAAATTGAAGAAAATGCCATGGTTGACGGTTTCAAAGATTTGACCGATAAAGAAAACACTGGTTTTAGATATCAGTTATAATTTTGTTTTTTGTTATATTTGCTCTTTGTGTCTACTTAGTACTAGTAATATTTTGAATTTAAAATAATATTTTGTAGTTGTTCTTCCAAAAGACTTGCTCAAGTACTTCTATTTCTCTTTAGTGACTGGTGAGATCTAGTGTAATGAACTGATAATATTTACCAAGTTTAAATAGCGAATTAAACTGTAGAACTAAATACTTGATTCCCTTTCAACCTGTATTGTTAGTATTTTAAGTTTTATCTAAATGTTTTAAATACTGTGCCTAACTTAAAGTATCAAATGACTAACTTTCATAATATCATCATTAGTTTAGAAATGATTTTCAAATTTTCAGAAGCAACATACAATATCTTTAGAAGAGATTAAGTGTTGAAAATAGAGAAATTTGGAAAACATTTCTGGTGTTTCAACTTCTGCAAGTTATCGACATCTATATTGATAATACATCAGATAATCTAACTATGTTATACAGTATTTCTAGTAATAATTGAATCATACAATGGTTCTATTTACAAGTTCTTTAATTTTTCTTTATCCAGTCATTCAGTTAAGATTCATAACCCATCCAAACTCATCAGCTATTGTGAACCAGTCGATACACTTCAGTCCTTCTGGATTTCTAAACCAAATCTCCTTAATAATTAACTCTATCTTTTCAATATTTTGATCATTATAAACTATTGATTTATAATCATTTAAAAGTTTTATAATTTCCTTTCTATCTGATTCATGAAAACTATTGACACCTGCTAGCAAAAGTGGGAAGCAAAGAGAGTGTCTTAATGATGAATGAACTAAGATTTGAAGTAAGTTGAAAAGTTTAACAACTAATATTTGATTTTCTGGAATAATTGGCGGAAGTCTTTTAAGATGAGTTTTCAAATTCAATTGCATTGTGAATTGATATAATTCATATAATGAAAGCTGGAGCTCAAAATCTTCAATTTTGATTGTTCTTAGATCGTCCTTCGAGGGATGTGTAAGGTAGATTCTTTCATCTAGTTTATTAGATTTCCATGTGATTGTATTGAATTTTTCAGTATAATCCCCATTATTGATCTTATTTAGATCTTTGAACAGTTCAAAAATACCATGGGCTTCTTTGGATAACTCAATTGTTTCTGCAATCAAAGGTAATAATGTACCTAAACAATCAAATGGTGGGTTCAAATGAGATCTAGCATTTTCCAGAATCTTGGTATGAACTTTTGAACGCAATAAAGTACCATTCAAATGTGATTTGGAACTATAAAGATCTTGAAGACAGACATATGATAATAAAAATCTTATTTCATCGCTTGATTTTTCAAAATTATCCTTTAGTTTGAATTTGGAGACAACACTTTTACAAATTATCAGGAATTCATACCAAATATTGGAGCCATTAACGTGCAAAGACAAACTTCTGGCTAATATGAGGCATGAGGCTAAAATTTCAACTGGATCATTATCTGTGGAAGATGCCATAACTTTCAGTTCATTTAAAAGATCTGTGCATTCTACCTTACCACCAGCAAGTTTCCCTATTTTAACCAACGATTTTAAAATTATAGGACTTGTTGAAGTTTTACCTAAGACAATATCAAGTAATATGCTAAAGCGAACGTCCAATGAGCAGAATTCTTTGGCTATTTGGAAAAAGCACTCCAGAAGTGAAGCGTTATCATCTTTGTTGGCCATCAAAAAATCTTTGAATCTTTTCTCTGTTTTTTCTTTTGCTTCTTCTCTAATCTCTATAATTTCATCTTTTTCTAAGGTAAGTTTCTGAGATGCTTCTTTGATTCTATCTATATTATTCAAAAAACGACGAGAGTTTTGTAAACCATTCAACTCTTGATGATATGAAAAATCAAGCATTTCAATCTCTTCTGAAGTGAGAACTGTAATACCCATCAAGCTGTTCTTTGAACCATTTTTTCCATCAGTGGATTGATTATTCTCATCAACTGGTAAGAACTTGGGACTAGAAGTTCCTGCTGCTGGAAACTTTGTAGTCATAACCTGTCTAATAGGAGCTAATTCATGTATGAACTTGGTTGGAGTTGTGTCAGTTTTTTGTTTCTTGATAGGTCTTGTGTCTGTTCTGATTTGAGAGGTTACCGGTATTATGCCACTGGCATACATTGGCGTAGCAGCATTATTGATATCAGTTCTCCATTCGCATGTTCTGTTCTTGGAAGAGCATAGACCACATATTGGCTTCTGCTCATCACATTTCTTTCTGAATAGCATATCTATGTTAGTACTCAAAGCACGCTTCCAAAATTCGATTAATACTCACGATCTGTTTCTGCAGGCTAAACAGCCATTACGAGATCTTGCACTAACTCCAACAAACTGGAAGGTTCCAGGTGTCCTTTTCTTGACGTATTTCCTCTTTGAGATTCCATTGGCCCCAGCATCTTCCATCTTCTCTGGATGTGTCACTCAAAACGTCGACTAGCTTCGAAGGTCGAAACAAGAAGTTCTTATCTACCACTAAATGATTTTTTATGAAAATTTCCGATCTTTATCGTTTATCTGATGGGACTGAACTGATCAGTGATAACTATTTGGATGCTCTGGCTTCTTCGTGATGTTCAACACAATCAAGAAGCCACGTTGTGCTGGCTGTATTAAGAGCAAAAGACGCTGTGTCGTTAATGATGGATCTGAGTCCTGTGAGCTTTGCTCGAAGAAAAATATCTCGTGCCATATTGAAAATATCACCATTAAGAGATACAAACCAAAGACGTCAATACCCTCCTCAAGATCTCCTGAGCCTGAGAAGCCATTCTCTTCACTCTCACTGAAAACTCTACTCTCAGAGTCTTTAAATGCCGGTGAACATGAAAGCTACACAGACACATTGCTGATAAGTCTTACTCCGAAACTCTACCTTCCAGTCACCACAGTCAATTCTGAAGGAACTGTTCCGTTTATCGTTGAAAAGACCAATGAATATGTTCCTGAGGAAGGTTTAGTTGTTCCAAAGGACTTCTCACTAAGTGATTTTGTGCTCTCTTCAATAAGGGTACGGTCTCTAGGTAAACAACAGTTAAATCTTGAGACTCTGGGAAAAATCTCAGATGATTCAAAACTCAATAAGCAGCTATGCCAAAACGGTTACAATGTTCATCCAAAGCATTCCCCTCCTTCTCCAGAAGAAAATACTGGAATAAGTTTTGATGATTTTTCAGAAGTCAATTTTAAGATTGAAACTGATAGACTAAAAAGAGTTTATTACATTGCTCGTTCTGGAGTTCAATTATCAGAGAGTGGGATGGCAAAAATAGATACTGAAAGTATTGAACTTCCATATGAATTATCAGAACTTCTTTTGAAAAATATATGGCAGGAAAACACCATAGACCCAATCATTGATTTAGGAAATAAACGCAAAATGGTTAATTGGTTGCATGTTTGTCTTCCTCTAATAATAGGCAATCATACAGCACTTGGTGCTACTATTGTTTTATCATATTATAGGTCTATTCAAAACACTTCAATCTCTAAAGATTTTGATACTGAAATGTTGAATTCTCATGAACATCAAATTGAGAAATTACATTTAAAGTTATTGGCTGAAGTTCAGGCCAGATCAAGTCATGTTTCAAGTCTATGCTGTGATCATTCAATCTTCAATATTCTTGTACTAATCAACGTTGAAGTTATGAAAGGTTGCAAAGATGGAGTTTATGGTAAATTATTAGGACTGTGTTCTTCTTTAATTGGGTTTAGAGGCGGGTTCTTTGAAATGGCCAAAACACTCACAGGTCTTTCAATGATCAAGCTACTATCTTGTCATCTTCCTTTTGTCGACCTTGCTAAAGATGATTTGAAAATGGATGAAGAATTTTCAAGATCATTAAAGTTCACTGAATATGATGTTATTTTTAACTCGACATATAAAGAAATTGACTTCTATGACAATCAGACTTTTACTTGTGATTTTGGTTCTTCAGATATGAAATCAGTGATTTTATATTTTGCAAAGGTTTTCCATTTGAGAAACTTAGTAAATGTTTCATGTGTTGCAAATGTCTCTACTAATGATGAATTTAAGTATGAAAATGTCACCCAATTAACTTTAGAACATTCTTTGAAAGAGATAAGCATGTTAGAAGAACATATTATGAAGACCATGAGGAAACTGGTATCCAAAGATGATGATTTATTGAAGTTACAAACAGGCTTTGCACTGGGATCAGCCAAATTATTAATCTATCAAACAGTGTATCGTCAACCATCTATATCATCAAAGACATTACTTCTGGTGAAAGAGTTAATTGATATTGCTCAAATTATATTATCAACACAATTGAAATCAACTATCAATATTAAAGAAACTAAAATATTTTTGCTACCGTTGTTCATATTAGGTGTTTCTTTAGTATCGCAACAGTCAAGAGAATGGTTATATGCTTCTTTAAATGAACTATTTTTAAGAACTAAGAAGAAAAACATCAATTCTACTATTAAAGCATTGTCAAAAATATGGTCAATGGATCCTTTGGGGTCGAATTTTGTGGATTGGGAAGTGGAGTTGAATAAAATGGGGATCTCGGTGTGTTTAGTTGTTTAAATACTACATGGAAACGAATATAATTAATATAAGAACTGTAATCCGAAATCTAAACAAATTAGATACTGTATCTGAAGACTGGGTTTTCCAAGTCAGTCATATCACCAAATGAAAGTTTGATATCATCATTATACTCATCTGAGATATCAGTAAGAGTACGTTTCTTCTTGTTTCTAAGATGATAAACCACAAATAATATAAAAGGAGCTAAAGTTTGCACAATTGATGTACCAACAAGAGCGTACGCTGATGATTTATAAGTAGGTGCTTCAGATTCAACGTAAGTTTGTGGCCCAATTATATTACCAGCAGCAAATCCAATCAAAAATAATGCATTGAATGTGACTTTTTTAGTGTGTCCTGCCACGTTAGAACTGATCAAAGATGACATACAGGCCCAACCTGCAGTAGCCCAAAAGGTGATATAATAACCAAACATCATAGCAGATCTACTATTTAAAGCAAATGCTAGTAAACATATACCAAGAAAGTTACCAACACTGATGAACATAGACACCACAAGTCTTGATTTGACCCAATATTTTGCAATCAATGCGAAAATGAATGGAAACATTATATCCATTAAAGAACCTGGTAAATTTAACAACAATGAAGTTCCAACAGAGAAGTCAAATTTTTCATGAAAAAGAATTGACCCAAAAGTACCAAAAGCACCATTTGCAATACCATAACCTAACATATAAAAAAAGTAAATGTACATAGTAACATCTGTTACAGCCTCTTTGAATTGATGAGGTTTGAAGTGTTTGTTACCAACACCGGTTCTATTGTCTTTAACTCTTTCAATACATAGAATCCTTTCTTCTTCTGTAAGAAATCTAGCATTTGTTGGCGAATCTGGGAAATAAAAGGTTAGACAACCCATAACAACAGTCATTAAACCAGTGATGATGAAAAGAGCTTTCCAACCTGGGATCGAGAGTGAGTCTTGATGAATATATAAGCCATATGACAATCCTGAACCAACTGCAGTACCACAACCTTGAACACCTAGCCACAAAGAAGATCTAATGAATTGTTCATCCTTCTTATACCATTGATACATCACCATCATCAAACCCGGATGAACAATGGATTCAAAAACACCTAGAAAGACACGGCAAACAAGAAATGAAGCAGCATTATAAGCAACTGCAGATAAGCACACGACTGTACCCCAACAAATAATAGCAACAGCCATGACTTTACCGATAGGATATTTTTGAAGAATCAAATTAGCTGGATATTCAAAAGCTAAGTAACCCAAGTAATAACAACTTCCAACCCAAGAATATTCACGTAAAGACATGTTAAGATCCTGACGAAGACCCATGATCGAAGCATAAGAAGTAGTTGATTTATCCATCAGCAAACAAGACATCATACAGCACGCCAAAGGCATTAAAATACAATCAATCTTTCGAACTAATTTCTTTTCAGCTAGTGGATCAATAACGTAATCCTTACCACGTAATGCCAACTCATACCCTTCATCAGCATCTTTCACTTCAGGAACTGGAATTTCATATACTTCACCTATTTGAGCTGATTGAATAGGATCCAAAGACTCTGTTTGAACTTTTACTTCTATTTTTTCTTCTTTCATTAGATTTATCTACCTACATAGTAATTTAACCAGATTATCGTTAAAAGTGATACTTCAGGTTCACTTAAATACACATCAGATCTTATCCAATTTCACTGAGAGAGATAACTTGACCTAATAACCATGTTTAATTCTAAATCTTGAGATAAGCTGAACTGTAAGTACAAACTTCAAAGTAGATTTGAAAAATTGATCGCTGAAATTTCTGTTTCGGGAACATTTCTAACTATTTACTTTTGACTAAATGAGGTAAGTCCAGCTCAGTTCCTTATCCCGTTCTGTGCTCTTGATTATCGAGTTAGAACTTAGAATGCTTGATAAAGATTTAGAAAAACAACCTATGTTTCGGGATTCTATTGTATTTATCAAACCACATCTATAACTGTCTAATACTTTGTGTTCATTGACTCTGTGCTATCTCAGTTTCAGTAGCTCAAAGCTCTCAAAGGTTACATGCCAAATAGTCATATTAGTGCTGGGTGTCACATGTGACATGTGAACTGTGCATACTTGTACTATGTAGAGGATTGATAGATATCTTCATTATCTTTCACAAAGCTCTCCTCATTAGGAAATATTCCCACAATAAATTTACTTATCAAAACAATTTCAGCAATATTTGAAAGAAC
Source organism: Phaffomyces opuntiae (assembly GCA_003707165.2). Classification (NCBI taxonomy): domain Eukaryota; kingdom Fungi; phylum Ascomycota; class Saccharomycetes; order Phaffomycetales; family Phaffomycetaceae; genus Phaffomyces; species Phaffomyces opuntiae. The sequence goes on from PPNH02000004.1 coordinate 70,221, forward strand.
CCAATTAGTTCACAACTATCAAAATCATAATGATAAGTTACTTTATCAGAGAAGATAATTAAATTTATACATATTTATTTCAGATAAAAAGCCTTTCAAGTACTTCTTTTTTTTCAAATTTCAGGTATCGATCAACAAAAAATGTCAAAATTTAATATAGATTTAAACTCCAGTAAGATTATCATAATTGGAACTGGAGTTTTTGGTATATCAACAACTATTGCACTTGCTAAAAAGTATCCGAACTCAGAGATACTGGTCATTGATCGTTTCAAGCCTCCTGTTATTGATTCTACCAGTGTTGATACCACCCGATGCTTAAGAGTTGATTACGCCAGTGAAATTTATGCAAACCTAGCTAATGATTCAATCAAACAGCTGAAAGATGATCCTAGTATTCGTGAATTTATCAAACCATGTGGTATGTCTGTGATTCACGATGGTAGTGAAAGTTCATTGGGTGATGTTTTTAAAGCTCAAAAGAAAACTGCGATCTTGGTTTCTGGTGAGCAAAACTTTGTGGATTTCAACAATCATGCTGAGGTTTATAAAAGTATTCACAAATCTAATCCAACTATTGTACCAGATAAAACTCAATGGAATCTCGGGTATTTGAATAAGGCAAACTCAATGATTGATGCTAAGAAAGCTATGAAAGCACTTTATGAAAATGCAAAGTCGTTTCCTAATGTTACCTTTATTTTTAAAGAAGTTCAGCAAATTGTTTATGAAAATAATTTAGCTACGGGGGTTCTGTTTGTAGATGACTCCTTTGTTCGATCAGATCTGGTTATTGTTGCCGCTGGTGCTTGGACTTCAAAATTAGTTCATATCAATCATTTTACAAAACATTTCTGTTTTGAAGTGGTTTGGTTTAAATTGAATCCTAAAGAAGTTGAAAAATATTCAAACATGGCAATCACTACAAATTTGTCAACTGGTATCAACATTTTCCCTCCTCTTGAAGGTGAAATTAAGGTTTTAAGAAGATCTTCTGGTTACGTTAATACAATTGAGATTAAAAACCCAGATCCTTCGAAAGATGGTATATTAAACATCTCATATCCAAGAACTATGGTAACAAATCCCACAGATTGGATTCCATTTGAAGCAGAAACTGAAATCAGAGCACAAATGAAAGAGATTTTTCCTGAATTAGAGAAGAGACCATTCGACAGAACAAAATTATGTTGGGCATCCTATACAGAATCAGGTAACTTTTTAATCGATAATCATCCAAAATATCCAAATGTTATCTTAGCTACTGGTGGTTCAGGTCATGGTTGGAAGTTCGTTTCAGTACTAGGTGATATTGTCATTAATCGAATTAATGGAGAATTAAACCCATTTTTAAGAGATATGTTTTCATGGGAAGAGAAACAAAAAGATGATGTTGATAAAAGTAATTTGACACCAAATTTAGACGGACAGGCAAAAGAGTTGAGAGATTTCGTAAGATTAGCACCAAGAAAATCCTAAGCTAGTCATGTGTAACCTTTTTAATTTGATGAAATATGTAAAATTTAAATCGTTTGTGTAGAGTATTTGGGCTGAACTTGGAATCTTTTCAGTAATAGGAAGGTCCAACATTCATATCTATTATCAGTTTACTATCTGTCTCTAAATCTTGCAGATAAGCTTATCGAGTCAATAATAGATTAAAGCTCTGAATACAATAAGATAGAAGATATCTGATAGTGTCCAATTCACAGATTAAATACTTTGTTTAAACTTATGGCGCACTTATTTCTCTTTTCAGAGGGTATAGGTTTTCTTATTTAGAAAAATGTGCGCTTTTTTGATAAACCAATTTTTATTTAAAATCTTTTAGACAATTAGCTGCGCATTGTTCTGATTAGAACTCAGTGGTATATAATTGGTAACTTTTGCCGTCTTCGATGGGTAGAGCCAAAGGATTTAAACCCATCTCGTTGTTCATTCAAACTCAAAAGTTAGAAATTCAATCTATTTCAAAATGCCAAAAATAATCATTGTTGGATCTGGTGTGTTTGGTCTTTCTTCTGCGTTGCACTTAGTCAGAGCAGGATACAAAGATATCACAATATTTGATAGATTAGATCTATACAATATGGACTATTCATTTGAGAGTGGTGCTGATACAGCTTCCGCTGATATAAATAAAGTATTTAGAGCATTTTACCCTGGTGAGCCACATTATCATCGTCTTGCGTTACAAGCTAAAGAGAGTTTCATGGAATGGGATAAAGAAATCAAATCATTCAACAAAGAAGAAGTTTACGAAAGATTCAAAATCAGTGGTGACTGCAAAATTATTGATGTGTGTGGTGTTGCTAATTATACCGATGAAAGACCAGAACTATATAAAGTATCAATGGAAGATTTTGAGAAATCTGGACTTAGAGATACCCAATACTTTCTAGATGATCCAAATGATATCTTAAGGGCAAAGCAAAATGGTATATTCACAAAATTGAACACATTTTCTCATAAATCTGACCTTAATGGTCTTTATGATGCTTCTTCAGGTTTATTATATGCGAATAATGCTTGTTTATATGTTTCATCAATTCTAAGAAATCAAGGTGTTAAATTCATTACTGGCCCTGATGAAGGTTGTATTGAAAGTTTAATTGAGTCTGAAGATGGTAAAGTTGAAGGTATACTTACAAAAGATGGCAAAACACACTTCGCAGATACTACAATTGTTGCTTGTGGACCTTGGACTCCATCATTTGTTCCCCAATTAAGTGGATTATGTGAGGCACAAAATGGAAACGTCATAGTTATCCAAATTCCTGAAGAAAGAGCTGATTTAATTGAAAAGTACTCACCAGAAAACTTTCCTTTATTCATGTGGAAAATGGAAAAGAAACTCGAAGGTAATGATTTTTCAGGTATTGGTGTTTTTCCATCAACATCAAAGGGCTTAGTCAAGCTTATTCTAAGACAAAAGAAATATAATAACCCTGTTAAATTACAAAATGGAACTATAGTCTCAGTGCCAGTTACTTCAAACTCTTCACCATCAGAAACTCGTTTAAGTAAATTAGTTGTTAATCAATTTAAACAATTTATTAAGATGTTCTTGCCAGATTTATTTGAATTTGGTATTTCTCACTCCAAGCTATTATGGTATACTGATTCAGTTAATAATGATTTCATTATAGATTTTGTTCCTCAAAAGAAAAATTTAATGGTTGTTACTGGTGGTTCTGGTCATGGTTTTAAATTTTTACCAGTATTGGGACAGTTTGTTGTTGATGTTTTAGAAAATCGTGAGAATGAATACACTAGAAGATTTAAGTGGAGAGATTATAGAGATTTCGAGGATATTAATCATATTCTTACGGTTAAGACTGGTGAAAATTCTTACTATGATCAAGAGCTATCTGATGCAGCTGATTTAGTGAACAATTGAAAAATCTAAATAGTAATGTGACTGAACTTGTCTTAATAATTTGAGAGTTATGTAGTAAATACCAAACCTTCAGATCTATTTCTACGAATATTATCAGTTAATATATGAATTGGTCAGTGATACTTATTTAAATAATAGAAGGACAACACATTGTCAGTTTAGATAGTACCAGCACCACGCATTTCATCATAAGTAACAACAGCACCCAACAAAGTTTTGAAACCGTTAGCAACTTGTTCTGGAGTACTGTATTCCTCAAAATTATGACTAACACCATCTCTGGATGGGATAAATATCATTGAAGTTGGAACACGAATGGATGTACTACAAGAGTCATGACCCGCACCACTTGTAATCTTTGCCACTTTGTCAGCACCAAATAATTCAGTAGCAGTATCAGCAACACATTTGATACAAGTATCGTTAAAATGAATAGCAGCAGATCTGTAAATATGTTCGAATTTAACTGAGCCTGCTTTAGTAGAAGGGCCATTAGGAGTACCTGCAATCACTTGGAATGCTTCCTTACATTCTTCAACAATTTTTGTACATACTGTATCATCAACGTGTCTTGCATCAAGAGTGAAATGAACATGATCTGGAATGACATTAATAGAAGCCGGTTCTAAAGTCAAAGTACCAATAGAACATAGACCACCATGTTTATGAGCAATTTCATTAGCTTTGACGATCATTTTAGAAGTAGTAAGAAGAGCATCATTACGAGCGGATAATGGAGTTGTACCAGTGTGTTGAGCTTTACCATAAACATAAACCTTCCACCAATCATAAGCCTGAACACCCTGAACGATACCAATTTCCTTTTCGGTATCTTCCAAGATTGGGCCTTGCTCAATATGTAACTCAAAATGAGCAGCAATTGGATTCAATTCATATGAAGAAGGTGTTTCACCTAAGTAACCGATTCTTTCCAATTCACTTTTAACTGAAACAGGTTTAGCATCAGTGATGGATTCAAACTTATAACAATCTTCTAAAGTCAAATTACCAGCCCAGACAGATGAAGCCATTAAGCTGAATGGAAATCTAGCACCCTCCTCATTCATCCAAGAAATTGAAACAACTGGATAATTTGGAACATAGTTATTATCTTTGAAAGTACGGAGAACTTCAAGACCAGCTAATGCACCAAGAATACCATCATATCTACCACCAGTTGGTTGAGTGTCTAAATGAGAGCCGATTGCCGTTGGTTTACCTTCATTCTTACCGGGATAGATTCCAAAGATGCTCCCTGTAGTATCAATACGAACTTCACAGCCTAATGACTTCAATTCAGAAACGAACCAGTCTCTAACAAGTTTGTCTTCATCACTTAAAGCTAACCTGCAGACACCAGTATCTGTTGAATGTGGACCCCATTTACCTTTGGCTCCAAACGCAGCTGTTTTATGGATGGTGTTGATTAATCTATTTTTTTCAATAGTTAAAGATTTGAAAGATGAAGACGTCATTTGAAAAATTTCAAGATTTTGTTGATGTTTGAAGTTTAGTGAACACTTGGTTGCATCAATTTAAACAGCAATTTGGGATTGTAACTTCTATATATAAATCTCGTATCTCCATTTTCATTACACATATTAAATCTCTATCTCGTAACTTGTTATCAGAAAAGATATTGACAAAACTAATTTTGACACAATTTATTTATTTTTAATTCCGAATTCGGAAATAACAATGAATTTGTAAATCGACAAAACAGATAGATGTTTCTTAAATCTACATTGGGTAACATAAAGTGATTTAGAATGCGCATATTTGCTACTTGAATCCATAAATTTGCGCCATTTATGGAGTGATGAGCTGTTCTCTAAGATCATGGCGCTATCATAATGGGGCGTAACCAACTAAAAAAGCCCAGATTATTCAACACTTTCAATTATGAAGTAGTATTTAATGGAAAGAAATTTTCCATATTTTTGATCAAATGACTTTTACTAGTTAGTTATAAGAAATCTTACTGAATACAATATGTCCTCAGCTGAAGAAAAGACTGACCAAGAAGCCATCGTTTCACCACTAGAAAAATTACACGCAATCGGTTCAGTGTCTTCGAAAAACATTGAAAGCTTTGAGGAAATTGATAAACAAGGTGCCACTGGTATTGATCTTTTCCATGAAGCCCAAGCAGATCTTACCCCAGAAGAAGTTCAAGCAAACTCTAAAAGGATCCTAAGAAAAATCGACAAGAGAATTATTCCATTATTATGTATAACCTATACATTACAATTCTTGGATAAATTATCTTTGAATTATGCTGCTGCGTATACTTTTAAAGATGATCTAGGTCTTGTTGGTCGTGATTATAATTGGGTTGCTGCTATTTTCAACTTTGGATACATGGCAGGAGCTATTCCAGCCAATTATTTGATTCAAAGGTACCCAGTTGCCAAATTCACTGGTGTTACTATCTTTATCTGGGCTATTTTACTTTTGGGTCAAATCGGTGCTAAAAACTACGCTGGTATCTTAGTTTTGAGATTCTTACTGGGTATTATGGAAAGTGGTATTTCTCCAAGTTGTATGTTGATAAACTCTTCGTTTTATACCAAAGACGAACAACCATTAAGAATGTGTATCTTCTTATCATTCAATGGTGTTGCTACTATGGTTGGCGCTTTGTTATCTTACGGTTTAGGTCATGCTAAGAACGACCATTTAAATGCGTGGAGATTAATCTTCTTGACTATCGGATTAATGAATTTGGTGTGGTCTGCTATCTTCACTTGGTTCTGTCCAAGTTCACCAGCAGATGCTAAATTCTTGACACAAAGAGAAAAAGTTATTGCTATTGAGAGAATCGCACACAACCATATGGGTGTTAAGAATACCAAATACAAGAACTACCAAATCTTAGAAGCAGTCAAAGATTACAAAACCTACTTATATGCTCTAATTGGGTTAGCATGTGGTGTTATTAATGGTGGTTCTTCAAATTTCCAATCTGCTCTATTGAAAGGGTTCGGTTTCACAGGTATCAGTACGACTATTTTGCAATTACCAACCGGTGCTATTGAACTAGTTGTTGTCGTTGCTGCTGGTATCTTCATCTTCACTGTTAAAAACACTCGTTGTTATGCTTTCATCTTGTTGTGTATCCCTGGATTAGCTGGTCTTATTGGTATACATGTGATTCCATTAGAACATAAATGGGCTTTAGTCGGATGTACATGGTTGCAATATATCATTGGTGGACCAGTGATCTTATCTTGGATCTTCTTGAACGCTAATGTTGCTGGTCAAACTAAGCGTACTATCAGTAATGGTATTTGGTTCACATTATATGCTGCTGGTAACATTATTGGGGCCAACATTTTCTACGTTGAACAAGCTCCAAAATATGTGAGTGGTATTGTTGGGTTGGTCGTTTCCTACTCTGGTATGATGGCTATTGGTATCTTCTACAGACTAGGTTTGATGTATGAAAACAACAAAAGAGATAAACTTTATGGTAAAGTTGAAGGTAAAATTGAAGAAGATGCCATGGTTGACGGTTTCAAAGATTTGACTGATAAAGAAAACACTGGTTTTAGATATCAATTATAATATTTATTCCTCTACCAACTAATTTGCTATTTCCTTTTTATATAATATAAGAATTTTGATAGAACTACTTCCTGTTAAATATGTTTTTGTAGATTTAAATCACACAAAACTGAACGGAAATTGCTTTCCACAAAACGCACATACCTTGTCCAAACCACACCTGAGGGCTGTTTATTAATGATTGGAACTTGGCGGAGACATACTCATGAAGATCATCATGGATAATTACTGGTACTGTTAATGTTGAATTTACTGTTTATACTACAAACTGCCCAGCTACGATTTTCTTTTCAATGTGATTAGAATAGTGAATGAGCGACCAGTTCTTCTACAGCAATACTAACAACATTAAAGTATGTATTAGAATGGCACAATTAGTATTAGCAACAGTTTTGAAAGTGATGATAGATCTTAGATCTTTTGATGTATGCATTGAAATTAATATAATCACTTCACGAAACACGGGCCCAGTATCTCAATGAATTATTTCGTAACTTTTAGACTTGATCCAGTCACTGCACCGGGTATACTATCACGAATGATTTTAGAAGGAGGATTTGGTAAGTTTGGTAAAGAATAAGGTTGTGGTAATAATTTTGATTCACTTAATTTATAATAATAATCTAAATCTTTTGCAGTTATTTCTGAGCCTGGAATACCCTTATATAAGACATCTGAAGTGGGTTGGTAGTTATGACCTGGATCATGCCATATCCCTTGTTCTTTAGCCTGTTTCTCATAATAATCACAAACTAATTTAACATGATTTCTACCTGTAAGATGATTCTTTCTGACACTAGCAGCATCAGGAGTAAGGTATACTGTGGATAGAGGTTAGTAAACATGAAATCTAGTAAATATCTCAGTCACTTACATTGACAGTAGTCACAGTAGAAGCGTCCCATCTGCAACGAACGATAATCACTACTTTGTTCTCTGTTAACTATTGAGCCAATGAAAGTGATTCTGAAAAACTTGAGATCTGGTCACCCTACCAGGAATCCCGATTTTTTTTTCTTTCATCGAAAAGTTTTGAAAAAAAAAACAGAAAAATCAACCATTTCACCCTTAATTAAAGTCAACAACAACAACTAAATCTCGTTTAAAATGTTCGCAATTGCTAGACAATCAACCACCAGATTCGCTACCAGAGCCTTCTCCGCTGCTCCAGTCAGAAGAAACGCCATCCAAGATTTATATGTCAGAGAATTGAAGGCTTTCAAACCAACTCCAATCTCTGCCAAAGATGCTGAATCTGCCGTCAGAGCTTGGAAAACTCCAGTTGCTCCACAAATCCCAGCTTTAGAAGTTGATGCTGCCACTGAATTAGGTGAATATGAAGCTGCCGAAGTTGAAGTTCAAGCTGAAACCTCTGCTGAAGGTGCCCCAGCTGCTGAAGAATGGTTCGTTTTAGAGGAACCAGAAGACAACCACCATTAGATTGTTTTACACGTTTGATATTAATGTGTACTCTTATTGTTATTATATTGAATATTCCAATGGTAATTGTCAGAAAGGAGAGAGAAAGTTTGTGGTGGTGTGTGAAATGTTAGGCATGTTATAATGATTTTATAAAGATAAAAAAAGAAAAAATGAAAACAAACCCAAAATATATTAGAAACGATACTATTTTTTTTTTGAATTTTTTTATGTTTTCTGCTCAATTGATTTATTTTATTGACTGTGTTAAGGTATTGAGTATCTTTCATTGTTTTTTAGATTTTAATAAATGGAGTTTTGATTAGAAAGAAAAAGCACCCAAATACTGTAATTTAAAGGAATGAAGTGAACACATTGAATTATCATTGGCTTTATAACTCAATTGAATTGAAACCCCACAAAACAAATCAATTGAAGTCTTAATTCTCTTTCTTCACGATACTCTAAAATTAAATTAGATCTCGATTTCAAATTAGACAATATCCTAATTAGGATAATTTCTCTTGTTTTTTTTGTTCGAGTTTTGTTTACATTTTGTAAAAATTTCAAATTTCACCACTCTACCTACTTTTCAACTCAATTCTATTCAAACCGTGTGATGTCAGAGAGGGACCAATCTTCAATTAAACAGGCTTCTGATCTGATAAATTCAGCACTCTATGCAAAAGGATACTTTCGTGATAATGGTGATGATTCATTAATTAAATTGAAATTTAGTACTATAGATAGTAAAGATTTAACAGATTCTACAGACGTTTATGCCAATGATAAACTAGTGATCAATACAATGTATCAACTATTGCAAGAACTCGAGAAATCTAAAGTTGAAAGAGACTCACTACAGAGACAATTGACTAAAAAAGATGAATCTATTAAACAATTAAGAAATCAAATTGAAGACATTGAGAAAGATCAAGATATTTTATCAAGTAAATTGAAAACAATTCAAAATGAACATGATGTATTATTAGAGAAAATCCAAAATATAGACAAAGATAACATAAATTTAGAAAGAGCACTTATTTTTGAGAAAAAATTAACAAGATCAATCAAAAAGAAATTTGAAATTGAGTCAAATAAGAAAAAAATATTGATTGAAGATTTACAAGATCATTTAATTTCAAACAATAATAGGGTTAGAAATAACAAAGAAAATATGAATAGCATAAATGAAAATAATTTAATAATTCTTCAGAATAAAATCTCAAAGATTTCAGAAGAACAAGAAAGATCTTTATTAATTCTTAATTTTTTATTAAATTATTTGAATTTAATCAATGATAATAAACAAGAAATATCAACAACACCAAGATTCTTCTTTGAAAGTTTTGAAAATCAAGTATTAGCATCTTCAAATGATGAATTAATAATACCGTTTGATAAAATTGAAAAATCATTATTTGACTCATTAGATAAATTTTATGATTTTGTAACAACTATTGATTTTAAAGAATTTGATGATGAGATACCCAATGGTTCAAAGATAAATAATCTAGAAAATGAACTTGAAGAATTGAAAACTAGTTTAAATTCAGCTTTAGAAACAAGTGAAAAATGGAAAACGAAATATTTATCATTACAAAAGACAAAAGAATAAAATAATACTATGTGGGCTATAAAATTAAATTAAATGAATGAATGAATAATAAATAATAAGCATTAAAAAGTTTCGTATAAGTGGAAATGAAATGAGTGACCGTGACCTCTGGATAATACCCCAACCTCTTCCAGAAGTAATAATAAACCAACACCAAAGAATAATAAGTTTTGAAAAAATGAGAATGAACTAATACAATAACAGTTCAAACCTGCTCCATTTCAAGCTCATTGCTATCTTTAAACCGAGCAGACTCAGTACGAACAACATCATAAGGATATCCCAACTTCTCCTGATCAATAACGGGACTTTTATAGAGTTTAACAATGTAGAAAATAGTGGTTAATACCAAAATTGAAATCAAAAGACAAATGATGAATAAAATCATTATCATTGCAATTGATGATGTCATTTCATCATATGACATTTCATATCCTTTATAGTATGATTGATAGATGTATATAAGAAGGTCAGTGAATGATTCGAACATGATGGATGAATTTGTTGAGAATAAATTGAAGGTGAATTGTTTGAAGTGTAATTGAAGAGTTTAAATAATTAACTAAAACCTTTTAATAAGTATGGTAATATTGAATTTAAATCCTTTATACTTGCTATTGATCTGTAATCTGTGAATTGTCGACTTATATATATGTGAATTGTCCAAATATATCAATTGTATAAAATTGTAAGACTGGGATCAAAAAGAATTGTGTCAATTATTTTACTTATTAAACCACAAAAGTTGACGGATACCTTAAACAAATGTAATGTAGTTGAAAGCTTAAAGTATGAATCAAAATCAATGAAATATTTATCGTATTGTATGACTATTTGAAGTTTGGACTATACAGGGATGAATAATTTATAAGTCATGTTAATTTATCAGTGTCTATTAAAATTTTAAGTCTTTGATTCACTTTCCGTATTTACCAAACCAAAACACTTATACGGAGAGACACAAAAAATAAAATAATGAGAGAAAAAAAGAGCAAAGAAATTACCATTATTCGTTAAATACACTACAAATTTCATTTAGTAGAGCAACAATTAAATGAATTGAGACAACAATAATTTGAATAATGAATTTATTCTCATTTTATTATCACAATTTACTTGATAATACCTCATCATCTTCTAGATTAACATAAATTGTTTTCAATTGAGTATAAGTTTCAATTCCGGAAAGTCCCATTTCTCTACCAATTCCACTCATTTTGAACCCACCAAAAGCACATCTTATATCCTCGTCATTACTTGAATTAATCATCACAATTCCTGCTCTGATTCCGTTTGCGAATTTATGGGCTTTTTTAATGTCTTTAGAAAAGACAGAACCACCTAATCCATATTTTGTATTATTTGCCTTTTTTAAACCATCTTCAAACCCTTTAAATTTACAAATTATACCAACTGGTCCAAAGATCTCTTCAATGTATAATTTGGATGATTCTGAAACATCAGTGAATATGGTTGGATTAACGAAATAACCCTTTTCTTGAATGACTGGTTCATCACCTATCAAGACTTGTAAATTTTCAATCTCTTTACCATGTTTAATATATCTTTTAACTTTATCATATTGTAAATCATTAATCAATGGACCCATTGTAAAATTTCCATCAAATGGATCACCAATTTTCCAAGTTTTATGAACATGTTGTTTAAATTTCTTAATAAATTCATCATAAATTCCTTCCTCGACTAAGATTCTTGAATTTGCAGTACAATTTTGTCCACTGTTATAAAAAATACCTAATGATGACCATTTAACAGCTTCATCAATATCAGCATCTTCAAAGATAACACATGGTGATTTCCCACCACATTCCAATGAAACAGCTTTTAAATTAACAGTTGCTAATTGTTGAATGATTTGTCCAGTTTGTGTACTTCCTGTGAATCCAATCTTATCAACATCAAGATGTTTAGCCATTGCTGCACCTGTGATTGATCCATATCCTGAAATAACATTAACAACACCTGGTGGAAATCCAGCTTCTTTAATCAATTTGGCAAAATATAATAATGATAATGATGAATGTTCACTTGGTTTAATCACGACCGAGTTCCCAGCGATCAATGCACCTTGTAGTTTCCATGATGCCATTGCGATTGGATAATTCCATGGAACGATCAATGCAACAACACCATATGGACATGGTTTTTCAATAGCGAATTTATTTTGATTTAGTTCAGTGTATGTTCCCTTAATCTTATCTGAATACCCAGCATAATATTTGGTAATTTCAGTGACTTGATCAACATCACCTTTGGCATTAGACTCAAATGGTTTACCTGCATCTAATGAATCAATACCAGCGATAATATCAGCGTCTCTTTCAATTAATTCAGTCAATTTATAAAACAATTCACCTCTTTCAATAGCTGATGTTTTGGACCATGTTGTTTCAAATGAGTCTCTTGCTGCTTTTACTGCAGTATCAACGTCATTGACATCAGCAGCGTAAAATTTAATGATTTCTTCTTCATTTGTTGGGTTGATTGCTGGAATTTGAGATGATGATTTAATCCATTCATTATTAATGAATAAACCAATTGGTTGTTCGTAAGTTGTACCGTTTGGTAATGTGATATCGATGAATAAGTCGGACATTGTAATCTTTTATAGAATTGAGTCGATTATTTGAATAATACGGATTCTTTGAAGTATTTGAAGTATTTATCAGTTTTATCAGATTGTGGATTGTGATTCCTCATTGGGATTTTATGCGGCTGAAAGTTATCGTGACGTTAAGCTTCTGCATTCCACCTATATTACATAATCATAGTCGCTATATTACATAATAACTCTGAGTCTAAAGTCTAAAGTCTAAACAGACCAATGAAAAAACAATTACTCATACCGCTAAATCATAAACGATACATTCTTAATAGTGATGGTATTAATCAAGATCTGTGGGATCCAAGACCCAAAGGACGCCAATGTCGCGCTTGAACACGGTGCTGATCTAGTAGGAATGATATTGGTTCCAGGGAGGGCAAGAACTATCAGTGATGCAAATGCAATTAAAATAACTAAATTAGTTAAAGATAAAAGAAGAAGTAATAATGGGGAACATATCAGTAGTACTGATTTCTATAAGTCTTTAGATGTTGATAACTGGAATGAGTCAGTCGTTTCAAAGATCAAAAAAACTGGACCATACAGTGTTGGTGTATTCAGAAATCAAACCATTGAATTCATTAATGATAAAGTTGAACAGTTAGGATTAGATTTCGTTCAATTACACGGGAATGAAGATCGTGAAACTTACCTTCGAGAAATCTCAGTTCCATTGATCCTAAGGTTCATTCCTAATGATTCTCAACTACATAAGATTAAAGACTCTAAAAACCAAATATTATCATTGATGGATAGTGAATTCGGTGGGGAAGGTAAGACTATTAATTGGGACGAATTAAACAATTGGGAAGATGATGATATGAAATACATATTAGCAGGTGGGTTACATCCAGGGAATGTGAAAGCTGCTATAAAAGTGAAAGGTGTTATTGGGATTGATGTTTCAAGTGGTGTTGAAACAAACGGTATTAAAGATGAGGAAAAAATCATTGAATTTATAAAGAATGCTACAGTGTAATAAATTAATATAATAATGAGTAAATATACTTTTCAATCATATACAACTATAACTTTGTAGCAGTTGATGGCTAAGAAGAAGCACCAGAGATGAAGAACCATTTATCGATAGATTTATCAATTGGGTCATCAGCTTTAGATTCACCAGCTGGGACTTCAGTGGCAGCAACATCAGAGAAACCTGGAGTTTCAGTTAAGGTGGTGTTGGTTAAATCGATACCTTCATGACCCTTTTGGATTAATTTTTCCCATGATTCGTTACATTCTCTAATGATTTCTTCAGCATATTTCTTGTTTTTAGCTTCACCTGAGAAAGCGAATTGATTTTCTGGTTTTCCATCAGGGATTTTGTAAATTCTGAACCATTCATTGGTGGCTCTTAATAAACCTGGTAAATGACGTTCAACATCTTCAATGTCATTTAATTTAGAGGCTAATGGATCGTTAACATCAATGACAATGACTTTCCAATCGGTTTCACCTTCATCTAACAAAGCCATGACACCTAAGACCTTGACTTGTTTAACTTGACCAATGTAACCGACTTGTTCACCGATTTCACAAACGTCTAAAGGATCATTATCACCAATGGCTTTAGTTTCTGGATGGATTTGGTTTGGATCTTCCCAAGTTTGAGGGAATGCACCGTAGTTGTGGATGTAACCATGATGAGGGAAGACGTTTCTAACGAATCTTAATTTACCCTTTTTGGTGTCTTGAATAATTGGATTTAATTTCAAATCTTTAGAAATTTCTAATTTAGCATTTGACCATCTTGGAATTTCAACAACGAAATTTAAAATTTTTTTACTTTCATCAGCGTATAATGGAATGTCATGGAATGGAGAAATTGGTTTGCCATCTTGTTCAACGAAGACTTTGAAGTCAAGGGAGTTCTTAGCCCCGATTTGTCTGGTAGTGTAAGCCATAATTGGAGTTAATTGGGGTGGAGAAGAAAGTGTAGAATTTCAAGGAACGAATTGTCGATTTGGATTTTTTAAAACTGTCCAAGTGGAGACAAGGCTGGATGGTGGGTGGTGTGTGGATGTTTGTGCGATGTCACGTGTGGCTTATGTAAGTCAGAGTATACAGTATACAGTACATATAGAGTATAGAGTGTATAGAGTATTAATCTCTTTAGTAGTAGTGATATACTAATAGTATAGTCAATCCTTTTTCATAGACATTCATAGAGAATAATTGAGTTTTAACTTAACTTTAAACTTTTAGAATCAAAATTCCACAACTCCAACAACCATTAAAACTGTAATTGATTCTATCAATTTAACGAATTTATAGCTTAAGAAGTACGATTCCCACTTATTTCACACTCAGTTAGCCGTTGTGTCTTGAATAATTCACACTTCATTCCAATATACATAACTACAACATCAACAAAATAAATCAACATAAATTAACATAAAAGAATTATAGTCTATTAAGCACCTCCTTCATAGTTCAATTGAATTAAACACTTTCAGCTATACTAATCAGAGCATCCCTGGTGACATCTTCAGGGACAGAAATCTCTTTACTTTCCAAATATTTCTTGATTTCTTCATTTTCCAACTCTTTGAAATCGATCTTAGATTCCTTTTTAACGCTGGATTGAGTGTATAAATAATATCCTAAAGTGGTGACTGACACGATGACTAATCCGATCACACTTTGTTGCTTTCTTGATAAACTGATCATTTGGTGCTGATTGATATAAGTATGATTATATCTGATGAATCAGTGAGATTTCCTCCGATTTAAATACTTTTCCATCTTCCCGTTCCAACTTTCTTGATTAAGAATTATGTACCGATTCAATCATATCATTTGATTTTTGATTTCTTGATTAGTGGAAACATAAACAATAACATCACTACATCAACTCCATAACAACATGGACAGGAACATAAGGAAGGAGCAACGTCTCAGAGGTGCAAACAACAGAAAATTCACAACGAACGACATCATCATCAAAACACCAAAACGTAAACAAGACAATAACAATAACAATAACAATAACACTAATAGTTCTAATAAATGGATTCCTGTTTCTAGAGACTCTGGTGCTTTAATCACTGAACAACTATCATTACAATTCAGCCCACAGTTGAAATACAACGATTATACCAAACAAGAGAATGAATATCCTGAATCTCCAGTCTTTAATAAACAACTTGAAGATCAATCACTGATCAAAAGAGATAATTTTATAATTAATAAAGATGAAGATTATTCCAAATATGCTCAAGATGTGGAATACACTCCTGTGTCGGCTCGTGAATTAAATGCATTACAAGTTGAGAGTCCACCTGATTATGCTTATTATGAAGAAGTGGCTCGTGAATCTATTTTAAAGACTCCAATGGGTGTAAATCCAGCAAAATTACAAAAATCATCAACTAATAAGAATACCGATGATGATGATTATGATGATAGACCAAAATCAGCAAAATCAAAACGTTCAACACCTTCAACAAAACCAAAAACATCTCGTAAATCAACAACCATCAAAAATGATAAAATCTTCAAAAAAAGGAAACTTCAACAATCTAATACACAACAACAAGATCCAGATCAATCATTAAATCTAATAAACATCACAGAAAAACCAATCCCACAATCAATCCATATCTTAAGACTCCCCACCTCTTCAAACAGATTAACTTCAATTGATATATTATCACACTATTTGAAATCACTAACTTCAAATTCATCAACTTCATATAAACAGTTCAATGAATTAAATCAAGAATATTTAAATAAGGTATTGGATATAAACATCACTAATAATAGACTAATTAACAAATTAAACGATTTGAAAAATGTTAAAGCAGGATTAAGAAATGATTTATTTCAAATCAAAGAATCAATGATTGATAATTTTAATAAAGTTGAAGAATTAAGAAAAAAATACAATAAAATCAAATCCAAATCTTTGATAAATTATAAGATTAATAAACATTATAATGAATTATCTAATAATGAAAAAGTTGATAATGGTTTGAAGATCGTTCAACGTTTAAATCATTTAAATTCAATACTTGATCCAAATTGGGGATTATTAAATAAATTAGAATCAATCAATAAGAAGTTATCATCGTTGGAATCTCAAGTATGATATATAAAATACCACTAATAAAATAGAACATGATAATCACTACATTGTTATTTGAATATTTATCGATGATCTTATTAATATATATATTTCATTATATCATAACAATATAATAATATACACAACATACCTGTACTAATTTCTAATAAGATAATAATCCACACTGTCACTCACCATCATTCACCATCACTCTTCAATAATACTCTGAATAATTCCTAATGATAATTAATATTATTTATCTCAAAAAGAATTAATTAATCATCAGCAATCAAAGCCATAATCATTCTATACAAATAAAAGAAAAACATCAAAAGATGAAATCCCAATTTGAAAAAACTTTCCCTTTTTTGTTTATTTAAAGTTCTAAAAATTTCAGTAGCATCTAATAAATGATTTTTATCCATTATTTTTTTAATATTCCATGCTAATAATGGAAGATTCAACAATAAGACAAACCAATATCCATTGATCAAAAACAAGAATGAAATGAAGGCATGGAGACCTGCTTCAGGGATGATGAACTTGTTTAGTTTGTTACATAGTTCAATTGGATTAATGTAATCACATTCTAAATCACTGTACATTATTGTGAAGAAGACTTGAGCGAATAAATTGATTGAGTTTAAAATCACACAAAGGATGAAAAGGAAGGATTCGCCACTCATTTTAGGTTGTTGTTTGTGATTTTGTTTTCTGATTTGAAGTTTTAAGTTGATTTAAATTTGTACGGAGTGTTGATTAGTATGAGAAATTATTGATAAAGATGTCTTTTTTTTTAGACTTTATTTTTTTTTCTTTGACTTTTTTAAAATCGTTGACTTCCGAATCCGGTAGTTAAATCGACACTTTTACACATTTGTTTACTAAAATAAATCATACATCATTATAAATCATTAATACCAAATAATCTACCAATTTCTCTTCTATTCAAACCAGAAACGAAATTTCTACCCTTTTCATCCAATGCACTTTCAATTAATTCTTTCTTCTTTTCTTGCAATTCCATAATTCTATCTTCAACGGTATCTCTTGTTAAAATTCTATAAATTTTAACTGGCTTAGTTTGTCCAATTCTATAAGCTCTATCTTGTGCTTGCTCTTCAACATAAGGATTCCAAAATGGATCCATGATAATCACATGATTAGCACAAGTTAACGTTAAACCAACATTACCTGCTTTCATTGAAATTAATAGAACTTTACTTTCTGAATCATTATAAAATCTTTTAATAACATCTGTTCTTTTATCTGAATGCATTGATCCAACATATAATAATGGGTAAATACCATTTTCAATTAAAATTGGTTCAAAAATCTCAAAGACTGTTGTGAATTGCGAAAATATAATGATTTTATCATCTGGATTTTGACTTAATATATCTTTAATTAAATTTAATGATTTTAATAATTTTGGTGATAATTTAATTTTTAAATCATCTTTAATATCACTCTCTTTATTTTTTTTCAATTTTTCTTTCAAATCTCTTTCTTTAATCATTTCAATCATTTCTTTTGTTTGGTGTCTATTACAAATTCTATCAAATATATCATATGATATAATTTGATTCTTTTTAACAATTATACCACATTCTGCACATTTAGTTGAATTACTATTAACAAATTCATCATCATCTTCAACTGCTTGTTCTTCAAAAAATGAATCAACACATTCATTACAAACACCATGACCACAAGGACTTAAAAATGTCCAAGCTTCATCTGGTGGGCTATCTAAACAGATTGGACATTTAAATCTATTACCACCATCATCACCTTCTACTTCATTGATTCTGTTAACAACATTTTCTTTTAATGCGGCTGCACTAACACACATATCAGAAATGATTTTTCTTGGATCTTTTGAAACTTGACCATTTTCGTCATAAATTATACCTTGCTTTCTTTCACCAATTCTAACCAATTCTGAATGAATAACTGCTTGTCTTAATCTTAGTAATAACGTTAAAATATTCGAATAATTACCTTGGGCTTTTGGTCCATTTAAAATAGTTTTAACCTTCAATGCAGATGATTGTTCCATTGAAAAATAAAATGAAGCTTCATTTTTATCTGAATGAATATCTATATATTCTTTAATAACTTGCTTTTCAGGTAATTCTAAAATTGGTTTACCATTAATCATACTATTTTTTTCTCTTCTTAACAAAATAGCCTTCAATAAAACTCTAACTTTATGCATTGCATCATCTTTATCATAATCATCATAATTTCTTGATTTTAATGGTAATAAAATATCTGCTCTAAAATTTTCTTCTCTATTATAAGGTTTAATTCTTAAAAATCTCAAATATGGATATAATTCATCAATTTTATTTTGTAATGGAGTACCACTTAAACACCATTTATAATGTGAATTCAATGCAGCACATGCCAATGATGCTTTAGTAAGCTTATTTTTGATCCATTGAACTTCATCAAGAATGATTCTATAAAAATTTGAATCATTAGTAAAAAAAGGTGATTTATAAGTGTTTAATTTTCTTTCTTTTAATCTATTAACCTGTTTTAAATCAAAAGATTTATAAAAGTTTTTATCTTCATCATATCCTTTAACATGCTTTTTAAATTCATTAGCTAATGTTGTAAATGATGTAATAACAACATCATATTTGGATAATTGTTGAAATGAGTATTTTTGCTTAATTGAATGATAGATAAAAACTTTCAATCCAGCTGCTTCTTTGACTTTCATTTCAAATTCAGCCTTCCATTGATGCATTAACGCAACTGGACAAACAATTAGATTAGTTTTTCTTAGTTTGTCTTGGGATCTATGTGAAAGGATCAGTGAAATCATTTGAACTGTTTTACCTAAACCCATATCATCAGCTAAAATACCACCACGTTTATTATTATCATCTTCTGCTAATTCCAACCAGTGTAGTCCTAATCTTTGATGTGTTAAAAGATTGACAGTTAGGTGGTCAGGAGTTTGAGTTTCACCTTCTTGTTGTTCTTCAACCTTTTTGACACTTTCTAATAATTCTTTCAATTCTGAATTATCCCTACCTGTGTTAGAATAGATATTAGCATTTAATGGATTTTCCAGCAGTGCATTTTGATGCATTTCTCGTAAGTTATTCATATTCATATCGAGTGGATTTAACTCAGTTTGAAAGGGAAATTTAGCATAATGAGCAATCAGTACTCTTTGTATGGTTTCACGAATTGGCAGTAAACTTTCACGAAATCCAGGAGGTAAATTCATCCGTAGTTTCATATCAATTTCCTGTAATCTTTGTTGAGCTCCAGACACGGCAACATCTGTAAATAAATGTTTGAAATCAGGATGTGTTCTTGGATTTAAAACCAATTGAGATCTTTTTTTGAACAAGTTCAATATTTTAAAAGTGTAATTATTTTCAAACTCGAAGAATTTTTTACTTGCTGATTTAATTGATGATCTGACTTGCTCCATTTTTTTATGCATAGCTCTTGATTCATCAGAATACTTTTTGATTGATAAAAGTAGATCCTTCATTGGTTTATCATTTTCAGTTGTTCCTAATTTCCTCAACTTTTCTTTCCTCAAAGTTAATGATTGAATGGTTAAACCCACTTCTTTCGATCTAGCATAATCATCATCCAACTGTTTTGATACTTTCAGATGAGCTTGACGTAATTGTTCTTTATGATTTGTAACTTGCTCTTCATTATAAAACTTTAATCCATTGAATAAAACAGGTGATAAGCCATTGATGAAATCAGTAGTAGAAAGAACTGGTTCATCAACTATTTGTAAATCATCATCTTCATCTTTCTTAATTGTTTTGGATAATAATGATAGTGGCTTGTTCAGCAGATTCATTTGAACTGAGGGACTTTTATTAGCTTGAGTAAATTTTGGTGTACTAACTGATGGTTTCTTAATAGTTGATAATGCTGAGGATGAACCAACGCCATCAGGTTTTATGTTTAAGGAAGTCAGAGTTGGTGTAGGACTGGAACTTCCATCCCTAAGAGTGGTTAATGAATCCAGTCTTGAAGAAGAACCAGTTTTGGAGCCGAAAATAGCCCTTGGGGCCAAATTATCTAATCTTGGGACTTTTCTAACCTCTGTTATAACAATATCATCATCACTATCTTCATCACTACTCAGAGTTAAATCAACGTGATTGGCTTTATTGATGGAAGATATCTGGAATCTTTTGGCAGAGTCGTTATTGGTGAGCCCTGGTCGCTTAGTTGAATCCTGAATAGACATTTTTGCTGTGTTTACCTTCTAATTAGATTACGCGTTTGTTTTTTCTAAAAGTTTTTTTTGTACAAAAAACAAAAACCGAAAAAAAGAAAAAGAAAATTAGAATAAAAACCCCAAAATAGTAATTTCCTGATTTGGAGATAATTATGATAAAAAAAAAGATAAGAGTCTAATACTGGAAATATCAAAATTTTCGGTGGATTTTCACTGTTGGCTCATGACTCATGAACAGCGTGACTTAAACCATCAATTGATCTTCCCTTTTAGACATCAGAGATTCAGATCACCAATTCAGTAATATATATCACCTTTCAATAATTTTTTGGTTTGAATCTTATTTGTATGTTGACCTTTTAAGTTTTGATTCAATTTCAATGTAAAATACAATTCATCAAATGTTGTCAAATATGAAAATATCTCACCATATCATTGGTGTCTGGAATTCCGTTACGTCAGAAGATATATATTAATATTAGATATTTACTATTTACATAATACAGCCTAATAACTCATCATGTTTTAACCAGTAATTTAATAGTCCCAAATCTCACACCAGTCATGTTATAGAGAACGAAAACTAAAAAATCTTACGTAATCAAGACCATCAAATATTGCGTCTAAATTACCTCTCAGATCATCAATAAACTTCTACAGAAAGAGAATATGTGAGGCTACGACAGTGTTTACCTACATCATTACACGAGACATCACAAACCCTCTTTAGGTTCCATTTTTTATTCCATTATTTTACAAAAATAAAAATTCTTTTCAAAGTGCTGAACTTTTTCAACCAGCCATCAAGTCAAAATGCAAACAAACCAGCAAAACTCACGAAAGTACTTACACCCAAAAATATATAAAGAATGGAATGTGTCTAACATTCCCAATGTATTACTGAAAGATCCCACTCCTACACTTCCTCACGCACATTCCTTTATAAAGTTTCAAAAAATATAATGAAATTCATTCATTCTTTCGTTTACTCAATTTCATTAATAACAACAATCAATGCACAATTGTATTTTAACTCCACATCAACTCAGGATTTGATATCATCAAAATCACTTGTTTCTAGTATACTAGCAGTTACTGAAATATCATCTTCAAGTGCTCAGCCAATAACTGCCAGTGGGTTTGTTTCATCCTCTGAGATCGTTGTGACTTCTGGAGTTATTCCATCTTCTGAAACTGTTCTATCATCAGAAGCTTCCACTTCTTCAGCTTCCCAACCTGCCATTGCTTCTTCTTCCCAAGCTGTCATTACTTCTTCCTCAAAAGTTATCATTTCCTCCTCATCAGAAACCACTGCTACTTCTGAAACTGAAACTGAAACCGTTTCTACTTCCACTACATCTACAACAACTTCTTCCACCAATGACGTTGCTGTCAGCCCATTATCTGCTACTGCTGCTCCAACACCTATTGTCAATGGTAACATCGATAACGGTTACCCAAAATGGAACATTCAAATTCCAGGAACTCTAGGTCCATGGACTCAAGCTTCATTATCTTTAACTAAACAAGGTAGTTTCATCTTCAACAGTTCAATTGTTTACATTGATGATGTTCCAACTGTTTCTGAAATCACCATTACTGATGACACTTTAAATGTTGATATTAATCAACCAATTGATATCAATTCTATGATTGATATTGAATTTGATGGTATTTTCAACTCTGCTGGTACCGCTGTTATTAACGGTGAAATTATCATCACAACTTCTGACTTAAGATTCTTTAAACGTGCGGTTAACACTTATCCTGTCTCATTTTCAATTGAGTCAAATGATGAAACTTCATTCTCTGCTTTAGAATCTGCTTTAACCTCAACAGTCACTTCAACCTCAACTTTTATCCCAACTTCATCAATTGAATCTTCTTCTTCTTCATCTTCTTCTGACACCACCACAACCATTGATCTCACTACCATCACTACTCCACCTAATCCAACTTCGACTGTCTTTACTGGACAAACAATAACAATTGAAGAAGTTTCAACGACCATTTTCACCTCTACAAGCTGTTCAAACAATGTCTGTACTGAATTTCCAGTAACCACCGGTGTCACTGTTGTTACAACTACAATTAGTGGTTCAGTTACTGAATATACTACTTACTGTCCACTTACAACTGCTGCTCCAATTTCAACTTCTGTTACCACTGCTGCTCCAGAAACTACTGTCATTACAATCAGTTCATGTGAAGAAAACAAGTGTAATGAAGTGTCTGTTACAACTGGTTTAACTATTATTACTTCTACAATCAATGGTGTTATAACTTCATACACTACATTCTGTCCTTTAACTACATACTCATCAACAACCACTTCAGATGCTGTCTCCACAACTGTTTTCACTACAAGTAAATGTGATGGCGATGATTGTCAAGAACATGTCTTCACAACTGGTGTTACTGTTGTAACAACTACGAATGAAGGAGTTGTTTCTGAATACACTACGTTTGTTCCATACGCTCAACAAACTACAGTCATCACATTAACTTCAGATGAAATTGTTACACAATATCAACACTCAACAATTTCCTCCCTATCATCTTCATCAAAATCATCTTCCCCAATATCTTCAACTATTTCCTCTTCTCCATCATCTTCAACTTCTTCAACTCATTCAATTATTGAAGGTTCTGGTAACTCTTTAGCAATTGGTTCTACCACCTCATTAATTACTTTAATCATTGGTTTAATGTTTTTCTGAGTTACCCTTTTATTATTTCACTTTTATGTGTTCCATGAACAATTTACTGTATTATTTATAGATGTTTTTCAATAGATTAATCCATTGTAGTTTTGAAACCTTTCAATAGTTAGCCTCCACTTTCTTATCTTAATACTCCATTGCTTCTAGATTTGATAATATACCAATACTATTAGATGTGATAAGATGGACATATCTATAGGGTATAAACCTGTTAAGGTTGTGAAGAAATTATGTTTTATCAACAGTATGTATAGTACTATCGTTGTGAGTTTAGTTGTAGGATGACTGCATAGTAAAACCTTACTAAGTTGCAATAAATAGACTCACTGTAATCTCTATACATCCGTACAATAGTCACAGGGTTAATTAACCAGATGCTATAAGCTCAATTATGGCATAGACCGAATCCGTAACAAAATCCGATAATTTATAAGTCCGATCAAAACAGAGAAAACTTTAGTAATTATATCCACAGTTTATTGATTCTTCC
The DNA here is from genome assembly GCA_003707165.2 of Phaffomyces opuntiae. Taxonomy (NCBI): domain Eukaryota; kingdom Fungi; phylum Ascomycota; class Saccharomycetes; order Phaffomycetales; family Phaffomycetaceae; genus Phaffomyces; species Phaffomyces opuntiae. Next base: position 94,370 of record PPNH02000004.1, read on the forward strand.
AATAAATTCACAAACCCATAATTTCACTTTGTTAGGCTTATATTCTGCGTATAGTAACATATACCAACAACACGTCCAAAAAAAAAGTATCCATAGAATGTCATTTTTCAGATCAATATTCAGTTCTTCTGAACAAAAAAGAGATGAAGAAATTTCTAAAATAGTTCCATTGTCTGAATGTTCACAAGAATGTGATTCATGTACAACTAGATTCCCATCTTCATTATCATTCGACACAGGTGATATCTATAAATCATCTAAACCAGTGGATCTTAGATTTGTTATCCCAACAGGTAAAGCAAACTGGCAACGTGATATATCAGATACTAAAGGTACCATTGAACATGCTTTATTTGAATGGAAAGATTCTTACGGAAGTAAATTAATAGAGGGTGGAAACATTGCTGTTAATGATTCTTCTATCCCTGTTAACACTTCAGATCCAAGATATCAAAAGAAAGAGGTTTTTGATATATTAATATTACCATATTTTGTATGGTTGAAAAAAATAGATTTAGCTAATCTAACTCCAGTTTTAAATGAATTAATTCCAATTTTGATCAAATCAAGAGAAGAAGAAACTATTCTTGAATTCCCTTTCAACATTCAAGGCTTTGAAATAATCAAATCAAATGCTTTATCTTATATTTTCCTATGTTCCCATACTACAAGAGATAAAAGATGTGGTATAACTGCTCCATTAATGAAAAAGGAGATGGATTTCAGACTAAGAGATACTGGAAACTACAGAGATACAGGTGATGATAGACCTGATGGGATCCATGTTGTTTTTATCAATCATATTGGTGGCCATAAATATGCTGCTAATGTTATTATTCATTTGAGAAGTGGTGAAACTATTTGGTTAGCTAAATGTACTCCAAAGAATGCCGTTCCAATCATAGATGAAACTGTCTTAGGTGGTGGTAAAGTCTGGGGAAACCTAGTGAGAGTGGTTCAAAAGGACAAAGCTATTCAATGGTGATTGATTTGGAGCTTTATTTATTTTAATTATTTGCTTGGATGGATATGATAGATTTATAGAATTATATTTGAAAAGCACATCTCAATATTTGCTGTAACTAAAACACACTTATTTTCATATGAAAGGGTACAATTATGTTTGTAAAGAATTCTGACCCGCAACTTTGACTTATTTTTGAGCCAGAATGGAAAATTATAGGAATCAAATCAATTAAAACATCAGTATTCACTAGTTTGAAAATTGGTAATATTTACGATTAATCTCACATCGTTTAATTATTAATATACCTATACCAGGTACCTGGACTGTAGATCATGGATGCCTTTTTATTATTTTTAAAGCTCTACAGGCACTTAATCGATTCGACAAAGTGTAACCTCAAAATATTACATAATTAACTTAATTTGAAATTTGAAATTTGAAATTTTTGAATTTGGAAAAATGAAAACAAAAAACAAAAACAAAAACAAAAACTTTTGTAAACAAAACAACTTTGAATAAAACAAATAAAACCGTGCTGGATTACGCAATTCCTGATTTTTTACAACCCATATCAACTCTTTGTCGTCTATAACTCATCACTGTACCCCTACCAGGACCCGCTTATCATCAGGTCTAGTCAATTAATAACTTTTTTGTCGTTGTTTTTCATTTGTTGTTTTTGTGTGTAAATAAAAAATTATTAAATAATTTTTCACTTTTAACCACAAACTTATTCATCACACATAGGTCATGGACTTCACCGTTGGTTTATTTAATAGTAGTCCTAAGAAGAAAGTCGTGATTCCAAGAGATCAAAAACCCCAATTCACTCATTTTGCTCCCAAGATTAATACGGAAGCTCAACTGAAACAAAAACTTTTCACTCAGAATAAAGCTTTAGCAAAGAAGAATTCAACCCTAATGACTAAAATAAGTGATTTAGAAAGTAAAGTCTCAGACTTGATACAACAGAATATTGAATTACGAGCTGTTAATGCAAAGAGCGAAGATCAAAAAAGAAGATGGCTAGAGGAAAAATTAAGTGTTATTGAAGAAGGTGTCAATCAAAGATATACTGAAATGTTCCAAATGTTTCAAAATATAAGACAAAATGAAGGTCTTACACTGCCTAATATTCAATTGCATGGTATGCTGACAAGTGGTACCCCAACTGATAAAAGTGTGTCATTCAATGCTCAAAGTCCAAAAAAATCATCTAAAGCTGATAGGAAGAGAAAAAGTTTAAGAAGACAATCAATTTATATTGCACCACCTGACTCTCCAGCTATTAATGAACAATCCACTGCTCAATTTGATAAAAATGTTGATTTATTTGGTAAATTTGATTCTCCGATTCGTAACTTTGGAATGGATCTTGAACTTGAAAAAGAAGTGCAAGACCAACCACAAGAAATTGAACCAGAATCTAAGAAACCACAAGAAGATAAAGAAGATGAAATTCAAATTTATTTTAATGATAGTAGTAATCCATTTGAAGATCAAACTTATTCAAATATGGAAGAAATAATTCAACAAGAAGAAGTAGAAAATTTAGAACATCTTCAGGAAGCGGAACAACTACAAGTAAGCCAGCCAGAAAGTCAAAACGATGAAGAGTCTGTTGAATTGAGTCAAGCTTCCAGTTTATCCCCAATTAGATTATCTTCACCAAGTTCTTTGGATAAAAAGTCAAAGTTTACTGTTTACGAAGATACTCCAGATGATGAAGCTTTAACAACCTTAGAAAAGATCAAAAAGATTGCAGCTGGGTCAACTTTGAATACCAAAGCTGCTAAAAAACATAAAAGAAAGTCAATCAAACCAATAACTGATAAGAAGAAAAATACCACTGAAGATTCGGAACTGTCTGATATTCAAAAACCTTTAATTCACGATACAAACAAAGTAAAACATACCAAATCAAAAAAAGAAAAGTCCAAATTTGTTTTGGATGATAGTATGCCTGGCGCTACTAATATGGAATCTTCTCATAATGTTGATTCCACTGATCATATTGGAAAAAGATCCAGAAGATCAAAACCTGTCAGTTATGCACTACCATCATTACGAAGTAAAATGAGAAGACAGTCTGAAAAATTAACTGGAGCTACTGATGATGATGCTTATGATATTTATATCAATAATGTTAAAGTGAACAGAAGAAAAACAATATCACCAGAGGCTTCCCAAGATAATATTCAAAATGATGAGATCAGCTTCGAGGAAATAGATAAATCAAAGAAGAATAAAGAACTTGAACAAAGCGTTAGTAGCTCCATAGAATCAGAGATTGAAATCAAACCAACCACATTGATTGGACAAGATAATGCTAATATAACGAAACGAAGAAGACCTCTATCATCCTTGAGTTCAAATAAGGTTGTTAAAAAAAGTGCTGACCCAATGGAGAAAGTCAAATTTGTTAAGAAACTGAATGAAGATGTTGTTGCAACACCAAATAATCTAGATGAAGGTGATCTGTCAGTTTTTGATTTAGTTGAAGAATCTACAGTTGGTGTTCCAAAGACTACTTATAAAGGTAAACCAGAAATCAACCTGAAAAAGAGATCCAGTAGAAGACATAGTATGATGATATAAATTTGTATAATATGTATGAATAATTAAGTTTATTATTTTGGCTATATATAATTTAAGATGAAATTAATAAAAGATAGTGGCAGTTTTTGAATTATTCGTAAATTATAATTATTTGATCTATACACTCATCTTCATTGCGATTCTAGAATGTGATTCATAACCAATGATTTCAATATCCTCATATTTAAAATCATCAATATCAGTGATTTCTCTTTTAAATTTCAATTTTGGGAATTGGAAAGGTTCTCTTTGAATTTGTTCCTTTAAAGCATCAACATGATCGGAATAAACATGAGCATCACCTAAAGTATGTATGAACTCACCACAATCCATACCAACGACATGAGCAATCATTTTAGTTAATAAAGCATAAGAAGCAATATTAAATGGAACACCTAACCCCATATCACAACTTCTTTGGTATAAACAGCATGATAATTTTGGTTTTTGACCTTCTGGGAAGTTAACATAGAATTGTGAAAAGACATGACATGGTGGTAATGCCATTTTTGGGAAATCTGGTGGATTCCAAGCACTTAATATAATTCTTCTATCATATGGATTTGTCTTTAAAGTATGTATAATTTTAGCTAATTGATCAACACCTTTCCCTGTGTAGTCAGCATCACAATCAGTGTACTCGGCACCGAAATGTCTCCATTGAAACCCATAAACAGGACCTAAATCACCTTCTCTACGATCAGTTAAACCTAAATTATCTAGAAATTCACGAGATCCATTACCATCCCAAATTTTAACACCTTGATCACTTAATTTTTTACCATCTGTACAACCTTGAATAAACCACAATAGCTCTAAAATGATCCCTTTAGTGAAGACTTTTTTGGTTGTTAATAATGGGAATGTATCATCTGATAAATCAAAACGTAATTGTGGTGGTGCAAATAAACTTAAAGTACCAGTACCTGTTCTATCTGGACGATGTTCACCTTCTTTAATGATACGATCACATAGATCTAAATATGCTCTTTCTTCTATGTTTTGTTTTTCAGCCTGTGTCATTTTGGGTCTATGAAGTGAAATTTGAAATGAAACGGATTTTAAGATACATTTTGTTTATTTATTTATTTTTCAGTACGCGTGAATTTACTTATATGACGTGAGCCCTCGGTTTTGAGCTTAACCTCGGAACTCCAAGATTCAATAATTTTCTGAACTAATTTGAAGTGTTTACAATTAATTAAAATGAAGTTTAAATACAAATTAGAGAGAAGTTCAATTAATTATCAGGCATAATGGTCAATCTTACTCAAGATTTCAGTGATATTTGTGATAGAATAGAGACACAACAAAGAATTACCAAGGTTAAAGAACCGGTACACATATTAATCAACGACACATTTATCAAAGAATCAATCGATCTATATAAACATATTCTTGAATTGAAGAAGTTTTTAATTACAGTGAAGCCTCAATACTTATTTTTTGATAATAGAGGAAATAACAATGGATTATCGGATGACGAGAGGGACGAAGTTGACACACAATCCAGAATTAAACTGAAACAATATAATTCAAGATTGAATCATTTACAAGAATATGAACAAAAAAGAGTCGATTCAAAACAGCATTTCAGATTTAATAAATCACTTTCATCAACGATTAAAAAGCATAGAGAAGGTGTATTGCTGTCATTGAGCAGAGAACTAAGGAATGTTTCTAAATTTTTATTAGATATTCAAGAAACAAGATTAATGAGAACAAGAGACGTTGATGATGATGATGATTTCAAGGCTAGGTTATTATCAATAAATGTTAAATCATCAAAATATGATATGGTTGAACATAATAGAGACAATTTTGAGTTGAATGATCAATATCAACAATTATCAAGTGAACAATTACAAGTTTTAGAAAGTGAAAGTAATGAATTATTATCCAATAAATTAAATGACTTAGCTAAAATTGAAAAAATTAATAAAAGTGTCTTAGAAATAGCACAATTGGAAGCTGAATTATCAACCCATTTAACTATGCAATCTGAAAACATTAGTAATTTAGTTAATGATTATGATGTCACAAATATTGGTATTGTTGATGGTAATAAAATATTGAAAAATGTTAAAAATAAGAAAAATTATTCCACCAAAGTCGTCATTTATACATCTATTTTCTTAGGTTTTATTCTATTATTTTATGATTTTATTAATTAAGAAGATCCTATATGTTTTACGAGTGCATTATATTATTATTATTATCATTATTAAGTGTATTATGTATTATGTATTAAAAATTGTATTATTCTTCAAACTCTTCAACAACACCAGCACCAATAGTTTCACCATCCTTTCTTAAAACAACTCTACCTAAAACCTTGTCATCTTTGAATAAAATCGCAGGCAAACCTCTCGATTCATCAATATTTAACATGACAATAGCAGCTTGATTTGATTTCAAATGACGTGGAGCTTTTTTATTAATTGGTTCACCAGTGACTTTATCTAAAACTGAAATGATTTCTGAAATTGATGCAACGACTTGTGAATCACCACGGAATAAAACTAATGGAGTCCCTACCAAGATAGGCCTTTTGGTATCAAATAGCATTAAACGTAATTTTAATTTATGAGCAACTGGTAATAATTCAATTGAAATTAAATCACCTTTTAAGATATCGGTTGGAATATCAACAGTTTTAGTTTTCATTGTGATGAAATCTCCTGCAATTGCAACATTTGCCTTTTTATCATTGACTGTAATTGAATCCACTTGAGAAACTTGATTTGAAGGGGAAAGGAAAATATGTTGTTGAATTGTAATTGAACCTGAATTAACACGTCCTGTGATTTCTAAACTTGATGAATTATGACTGATATCACTTATTGAAAAGATGAATTTACCTTTAATGTTCTTAGATGCAGAATGTTCAGCAATTGATTCTAATGTATCAATGATCGAACCGTTGTTATACCATTGTAATTTTCTTTTTTCTTCTTCAGTTTGTGGAGGTTTTGAGACGTTTAAACCTGAAAAGGCACTAACTGGAACATATCTGACATTTTCTGGTAAATAACCAACATTTTTAAAGAAATAATCTAATTGACCTTTAATTTCATCAAATCTATCAGAAGACCAATCAACGTTATCCATTTTATTAACAGCAACGATTAATTTTTCAACACCTAATGATTTGACTAATATTGTATGTTCTTTAGTTTGTCCATCTAATGTAAAACCTGATTCAAATGCATCAGTTGAAGCATCAACTACTAGTATTGCAACATCGGTAGAGGCAACACCACTGATCATATTTGGAATGAAATCACGGTGACCTGGTGAATCAATGATATTGAAAATAGTCTTTTCTGTTTCAAAGACGGAAGCGCATGAATCAATAGTGACACCTCTTTCTCTTTCTTCTGGTGTAGAATCCATAACCCAAGCTAATGAAAATGAAGCTTTATTTAATTTTGCAGCTTCACGTTTTAATTTTTGATATTGCTGATTAGAAACAACGTTATGATCTAATAATAGACGACCTGTTAAAGTTGATTTACCAGCATCAACATGACCTATTATAACTAAAGAAGTTGATTTTTTTTGTAATTGTCTATCAGTTAAGTCTTTTTCAAATTTATTTGAAGTTGGTAATATTGGAGTTGTTATTTGTAATTTTGATAACTCTTCAGTGACAGGTTTAATTTCAACAGGTTTTGGTTTTGGTTGAGTTGCAGCAGCTTTAACAATGTCATCAGGACTTGCTTTACTGAAATTTTGTTTAACTTTAGAAATTGTGTTAGCAGGTAAATAAATATCAGTTAAATGATAATTAAGTAATTTCCTTCTCTTTTTCAAAGCTTCAAGTGTACTGTTTTCAAATATTGCATGTGGTGGGGTTTTGATATATGGTGAATCATTAAGTATTATATCATAAGTCTTAAATATTGGGATTTTAGGAGTTTTAGTTTTAATTTTGGGTATTTTTTCAGGTTGTTGTTCTTCAGCCACTTGGACATCTTCAACTTCAATATCTTCTTGTTCCTTTTTATCAAATGGATTGGATCTTTTTAAAGATGGAGTTGTTTTCTTTGATCGTAGTGATTTTAAACCTAATAAACCATTAGATTTACCCTTTAATGAAGATAATGGTGGTTTGTTTTCATTATTTGATTTTGATTTCAAGCTATCTAGTATAGATATTGAGGTTTTTGATTTATTTGAATCATCTTCATTATCCTTTTGAGTTCTTTGAAGAGCACGAGATTTAGCTAGTGCTGCAATTTTAGACAATGGTTTAGAATTTGAATTGTTGATTTCATCTGGATCGAATTGATTAATATATGAGTTTTAATAGATTTTAGTAAAATCCTAAACACCAAACATTGAGTTATTATTTTGGAAGACTAAAATCCCTAATTATGTTGTTATATTTCTTCTTATAGTAATCACTCATTTATAATTCCTTTGTTTCAGATCAAAACACACACATCACAGTTGCAACGTTGAATACACACACACACAATTACACTTGTTGGCTTCAAAGTTGAAAGAGCATAGGAAATCCATAATATATCAATGAACGTTTTGGATTTTGTTAATAAGAAATACATACCTTTTTTGATTTCTTTCTTCTGTTCCTTTTGAAATTTCTCTGTGATGGTTGTTAGTAACTAACTATAGGAGGTGTAGTACTGTGAAACATACTCTTCAATTCCTTGACAGTGTCATCTATTTCCATATAATTAGCCCAGATTGACTCTCTGATATCATCATCATTGGTCTTATAACCAGCCAATTGTTTCTTCACCAGTGGCAACAGTTGTTCGATTTGATCCTGCTCTTCGTCGTTCGGTTGCTCGTCTTCGTAGTCTGAGTTCGCGTAATCTTCGAGATCGTCTTCATTGAATCTTCCAGCCATGTTTATAACTTTTTATTGATACTCTGAGGAATTATTTCTGGTTCAAAGTTTCGAGAATTTGAACCATTTAAGTAATTTTATTCCATTTCCTTTACTGTCGGGAATTCATAAAAATTTCATTTTCTGCCCACCAATTTGTCTCTTCTAGGCGGAGTTAGGCAGAGACTTCCTTCTGGAGCATCATTCTGTTTGATTTTTAGAGATGAATTTGTGTTAAAATATTTTTGTGTCTGCGCACTAAATCTACAGAAGCAAGTGGAAAATGGCCCTAGACGGAGACATCGTGACGATTCCGCTCTTCAGAACGCCTCCAGGCTCCACTACCGTTGGTCTCATCAAAATCCCCGCCCCAATTAGTGCACAATCTGTCCCTGATCCGTCTTATTGGAAAGATAATGATAAAGTATGGGCTGGGGCTTTAATTCTTCTGGAACTGGAAAACATCACAACTCATTCCATTAGAGGATTGATACAGTATATTAATACCGATGGGAGTGTGTTTGGTGAGACTATCTTCGACCCATTGGAAGAGTCAGATATCATTAAAGTGGGGATCAAGAATAAATATAAAGTGTTGTTGACTCATGAGGATAAGAAAATCGCATTAGGGTTGATATGGAATGATCTTTTAATCATGAATGAATTTGATACTGCATTATCTAAACTAAGAAGGGATATACTGATAGGAGAAGAACCTACCGATGATTTCACTGAAGTTACAAATGTCATTGAGAATTTAAACGACTTATCAATTGATTCTCATAATGTTAATAACAATATTAGAAAAATTGGGATTCAAGATATCCATTCTGAAGATGATGAGGACAGTGACGATGATTTTGGGGAGTTTGTTAATTGAATTTTCATATACATTACAGGGTTTACGATTGGGATTTTTTATAAATTTTGGGTGATACGCATACACACTATATTTTGAATTAAGCAACAAAATATTATATTTCATATAGCTTTTTCTAATGGTTGAATCATCAACCATTCTTATTATTTTAACGGTTACTGCTTTTAACATCTTCTTCTTTGTTCTTTACAATCGGGTTTTTTATATTTCCTAACATGAAATGTGTATAAAACTATGTACAGACATTATTTTTCAACATGTAACAATAAACATGGATGGATTTCTATTTTTATTTCTGTATGAACAACGTTTACTCATCACGATACCAAGAGACTTTTCTCTTTTCTCTATCTCTTCTAGCTTTAGCTCTACCTTGACTCCATCTAGTTTTGATATATTTTAATCTACTATCCATTTCCTTTTTCCAACCTTTTTCAACATCTGAAACAAGTGAGATTGTAAGACCACTAACGTTGAATTTTTCAGCAAGTGCCTTTCTTGTCCATTTTTGTGGATCTTCAAGTCTTAATTTTTGAATTTCTGATACTTCAATTGGTGTTAGGTTTAATGTTCTTTCTCTTGGTGTACTTAAAGCTGGAGCATTTAAAATATTGATCTTGGTGGAATTAGCAATATCAAGACCCTTTCTTGGATCATTTGATGGTAAGAATGCTTCTGGAGTTATGTTAACACTTGGAGAACTTGGTGCAATATGATGATGTAGACCTGGTTTATAATTTGTTTTAATGTTACTACCTGAACGCACGGTATTATAGACGTTTGGGACTCTGTGTAAAGTGCTTTGGGAGCGAGTAAACTGCAGACAAGCACTAGTCGTGGAGCGTACCACTATTCTTGGACTGATCATAATTATGTGGTTGACGTTTAATGAAATGTTTCAATGTTTTTGCTTCCTCCACTGGGATTTTTCAATAATTTTTCAAAGTGAAAAAAAAATTGAAAATCAAGCCGGAATTCACAGAAGGTCACATGAGTTGCACGTGAATAATGTCGGAATTTAGACGCTTATTGTTTTTATAAACTATAATGTGAATTTTATTTATTTCTTTCTTTGGTTTTAAAGTGTTTGGTGTAATTTGTCCCATTGACCCTCACTCTCACTCGCTAATACCTTCTTCATAGGATGTCAGAAACTAGAAACAGAAGAAAAGACAAAGACTCAAAACCAATTGAATTGAAAGATTCTAAATTACACAAATATGAAGAAGATGAAGATGGTTTCAATGGGTTCTCTATTCTAGACATATTACGTATGCTTGGTGGGTTTATATTACTCAACATGCTTATATCACAAATAACAACAGGCTCAATAGATTACAATTACTCAAGATTGCCAATTTCATCACCATTAAAATCACCATTAAAATACATCAAATATAACTATTTCCATGATCCTATACTGTTAACATCATTTGAACTTTCCCAACATAACGGTAGTGATATTGGATTACCATTATATGTTGCATTGAACGGGACGGTGTATGATGTATCACATAGAAGAAAACTATATGGACCAGGTGGAGCATATTCTGTTTTTGGAGGAAAAGAGTGTTCATTTGCATTAGCTACAAATTGTATGAATTATGAAGGTGGTGTTGTTATAGATGGTAAGAAATTGGAATTGGAACCTGAAGAAATTAGAAGATTGAAAGGATGGATTGAATTTTATGATGATAGATATTTTAAAATTGGGGAAGTTATCGATAATACTGATGAAGATAGAACCAAAGGGTTGAGAATCGAGGAAAGAAAAGTCTGTATTGGTAAAAATTAGATCTTGAAGATTGTTATTTATTGATATTATTAGGCTATAGCCTATATGGTCATTGCATACTAACATTTTTTTTGTGTAAAGAGGCTAAAATATGCATTCAATTACATCAAAGACTAGCTAGTTACAAGATAATAAATTCGTAATGTTAAATACTACAAGCTATAATTTACTCTCTTAGAGTCTACTACATACTTCCATTCTAGGCAGGATTAAGGGTTATGTTTTTAGCCAATGGCAAGATTTCTACAGTGAACCGTTTAAGGTATAACAGATGGTTTCAGAAGTCTCGCAATCATAAATACATTCCTTATTTTCTGGAAACCAGAAACTGGTTAATAATATCTTGAGTCTTGACAGTTAGAAAGATTATAGGGTGATCTTTATGTACATGCTGGATATATTTCGAAAGTGCTCAATTGGCGGAATTAGGTTGCCTAATGTTTCTCTTACCGAGTATAATTCACCCTCCAACTGTAGTCAGGACTCAGGAGCATAGCCTGGCCATAAGAGAGAAAGGTCTGAAGAACTTACTAACTGACTCCTGAGTCGGAAGTCCTAAAAACAAAGTAACAATAATCATGATTCATATCTGTCATATAATATACTTCTCTTACTTTATTATAGTATAGATAATAGTAAATACCAGTCATTTAAGCTTAATTACGTCTAAAAGTGAATAATCTTAACACTTAACGGGGTTTAGATAAATCTTTTGTAGATGGTCATAGGATACTGGTAACTGGGCTTAACTCAAGTCAATTATTTAGTAACAAATTACAATATTTTTCACCAAACGCCTCGTTAGTCGTGACATGTAGATCAGCATTGAAAGGCTGATAGAACAGCAAATGAGAGTTCATCATTTTTGCAGTCTTTTTCTTCAAATTTAAATCAACTGCAGGGCGATCTGTTAAATTAACTTAAGAGTCAAGACACCTCGATTATAAAAGGTGTGATTTTCCTGGCTTTTATTTTACGATAGCTAACTAATTATCTCAAGACTCACTAATCACTACCCATTGGTTATTAATCTAGTGTATTATATAATCTGGCTACTATAAACCATAAATCAACTATCAAACATTAGTAAAACAGAATCGTCATACAATGTCAACTAGTGACAACTATACCAATTTCAGTTGTGGTAGATTATTTCTGCTCAAAATATTAGTGATTTTTCATTAATTTACAATTGTGGAGCTGCAGCTGGTGATAAGTGATCCTCAAGACTTTTTCAACATAACAAATGAACACCTTCAGGTCGTGACCTCCTCATCCACTAACATCGCAACCACACCTACAATTACAAATAATCACTGGTTTATATTGATAACAATACTGCTGTCGGTATTGTCCTAGGCGAGGCTTATTGTCTTGATGATTATTTTATTGTAACTAACTACGTATTCTGAAAAGGAAATATACAAAGATTAACTATTTTTTGATTATTTAAGCTGGTATTGTAAGCACTATGAGTCATGACTCATGACACTCTAATGCTTCTATTTACCCCAGATTATTGTGTTGGTCATCTCAATAATTCTTGTACCGAGAACCGTTTAAGAAATTTTTCACATGATCATATCGAAAATTTAACTCGTTTAAGTCATTAATACATAATTAGATTTTGATTTTAATTAGATTCCATCTTTTCACACCTAACGAAAATGACGATTCAAGTGTTTCGTACAGTCAAGGAGATCCGTCAGTGGCGTAGATCACTGGATAACACCACAACAGTTGGTCTTGTTCCAACGATGGGTGCTTTACATTCAGGTCATATTTCATTAGTTAATGAAAGTTTCAAAAAATCAGATTATACTGTGATTTCAATCTTTGTTAATCCATCACAATTTGCACCTGGTGAAGATTTAGACTCATATCCAAGAACTTGGGATTCAGACTATAAAATCTTAACTGATTTTCTATTAGAAACTTCAAATAATTCATCAAACTTAATAATATTTGCACCAACTGTATCTGAAATTTATCCATCTGGTATAACATTAGAACCAGAGTTTCAAAAAGGTGCATTTGTGCAAGTTCTTGGTCCCTCTGCTCCATTAGAAGGTAAATCCCGTCCTTTATTCTTTCGTGGTGTTTGTACTGTTGTTATTAAGTTATTCAATAGTGTTGAACCAACTTTTGCATTTTTTGGTCAAAAGGATGTTCAACAATGCATAGTCGTTAAAAGAATGGTTGATGATTTACTATTAGGCTTAGAGATTGTCGTTATGCCTATTGTTAGAGAAGATAATGGATTAGCTTTAAGTTCAAGAAATCAATATTTAAGTGAAGAAATGAAGGAAAGATGTTCATTAATTTATAAAGCATTGAAGAAAAGTGTTGAATTATTTCAATCTGGTAAAGAGTATCAAGCATCTGATCTTGTGAAATCAGTGGAAGATGTTCTAAAAACTGAAGAATCTTTTGAAATCGACTATGTTAGTATTAATGAACCTAGTGATTTAATTGAAAGAAGTGGAAAAGTTATAAAAGGTGATGTTATTAGTCTGGCTGTGTTTGTTAACCAACCAACTGGTCATAGAGTTAGATTGATTGATAATGTCATTTATTGAAGAGTTTTGAATAGATGTGTAAATAGTTTGTTGTCTGTAGTGTCTCGCCCCGCATTTCGCTGACAGAGCTATAGAATGACGATGTAAAACAATGGAAAATCACTGGAAATATTATATGTTGGGTATTCCAATAATCGATTACACATCAATTGAACCTACAATCACAATAACGATAAAATATATAGTATTAACAGCAAAAAAAACCTTTAAGAGATCAATCTAGTAATTCATGATATCATCAATTATCAACTATACCGGCATAAAACCATCTATTTTAAACCATATTTGGCAATTAAAGAGTCGACTAATGCAATGTATTTAGCTTCGGCTTCTTCTTTGGATAAACCTTTGTTTGAATTCCATGAATCCCATTTATAACGATCTTTTAAAGCAAAGATACCTGGTCTATCGGTGTTGACATCACCAACGGTGGCTTGTTTGAATAAACCGTACAATTGCAACAATTCGTCATCGGTTGGCTTGGTGGCTAATTGGTTGACTTGGTCAGCTTTTTCTTGAAATGACATTTTTGAGTGTGAATTTGTGCTGTTTTTGTGTTGTTTGACAGCTTTTTAAATTTTTGATTTTCATTTTTAAAGTGGCGAAATTCCATATCAATACATCCGAACACCACGAGAACTTCATTATCTTTTTTAAGGGGAAACAATTTGTTGCTTAAAATAAACCACAATCAACAACAAAACAATCAAACAATTGCTTAGAAAACAATGAAGTTCCAAGTCCTCCAATCACTAGCAGTTGCCCTGCTAGCATTCACCAACGCTGTTGATGCCAAAGTCCACACTGCAAAAATCCACAAGAGACCTTTAGACGACCAATTAAAAGACGCCTCTTTTGAAGAACATGTCCAACAAATGGGTCTTAAATACATGGGTTTATTCGAAAAAGCCTATCCTGATCATCCTCAACAACAAGTCTTATCTGCTGCCAAAGGTGGTCATAACACCCCTTTAACCAACTACTTAAATGCCCAATATTTCACTGAAATTCAATTAGGTACCCCAGCTCAAACTTTCAAAGTTGTTTTAGATACTGGTTCTTCTAATTTATGGATCCCATCTAAGGATTGTTCCTCTTTAGCTTGTTACTTACATCCTAAATATGATCATGATGAATCTTCAACTTATAAAGCTAATGGTACAGAATTTGCCATCCGTTATGGTTCCGGTTCTTTAGAAGGTTATGTTTCCCAAGATACTTTACAATTAGGTGACCTAATCATTCTCAAACAAGACTTTGCTGAAGCCACCAGTGAACCAGGTTTAGCTTTCGCATTCGGTAAATTTGATGGTATCTTAGGTTTAGCTTATGATTCTATTTCAGTTAACAAAATTGTTCCTCCTTTCTATAAGGCAATTGAACAAGGTCTATTAGATAAGAAACAATTTTCTTTCTACTTAGGTGATGCTGATAAATCAGAAGATGGTGGTGTTGCTACCTTTGGTGGTTTCGATAAATCTTATTATGAAGGTGAAATTACTTGGTTACCAGTTAGAAGAAAGGCTTATTGGGAAGTTTCATTTGATGGTATCGGTTTAGGTGACGAATTCGCTGAATTGAAAAACCATGGTGCTGCCATTGATACCGGTACTTCATTAATTGCTTTACCAACTGGATTAGCTGAAATCTTAAATGCTCAAATTGGTGCTAAAAAAGGTTGGTCAGGTCAATATTCAGTTGAATGTGACACTCGTGCTTCATTACCAGATCTAACTTTCAACTTCTCTGGTTACAACTTTACTATCACACCATATGATTATACTTTAGAAGTTTCAGGAAGTTGTATCTCTGCCTTCACTGGTTTAGATTTCCCAGAACCAATTGGTCCATTAGCTATTGTTGGTGATGCTTTCTTAAGAAGATTCTATTCTATTTACGATTTAGAAGAAAATGCCATTGGTTTAGCCAAGGCTATCTAGATCTGAACTCTCATCATATCCATTTATTATTACCTTACGACTAATTTTTATTCATCTATCAATTTTTTTTTCTATTGACTTGGGATCATCATTACTTCTAAGTTGATTGTTACTTTAAAAGAATTTGCTATGTCCCCCCTTATTACTATTATTTGAAAACTCCCTTTTTCTTATCGTTTTGTGTTATAAACTATCTATATTAATTATTATTTATCTTAATTGAATCTTTTTATATATACTGATATATCAAAATAAACAAATCTATGAAAGTGGAAATACTAAACTGTAACTAAACATCGTCACTCTTGCTCCGGAAGAGTGTAAATTGAAGATTGAAATCCAATTTACAATTAATTTTTTAACACAAAAAGAAACACAAAATAAAAGAAATTACACAAAATGCAAAAACAAAAAACAAAATACCCACAATATACCCACAATAACGTTCAAATGAATCATTTTATTCCAATAACTGATATATATAGTCATTACTAATCATACGTCTCAACTCATTTTGTTAATTCACTACAATAATGGTCGAATTTAAATATATTGTTCAGAACAGATCTAAATATCACATTCCCGACAACTTACAAGCTTGAGCCTTGAAGTAGATATATAGACTATAGTCACAATATAATACATACATAGTTACAACTTATTTACACGGATTCCGGGAAACTTCTGGGATCTCATATTGATCTCATTTGGCATTTCTTCAGAGATTCTAGTTTCTAAATTCTGATTACAAATAATTAAAATAAAAATATTATAAGCAGGGTTTCAAAAAGTATCAATATTGAAATTTGACTGCAGCTGTTAATTTGCTTTCGAGTATTGATCGTGGCTCAAGATATCAAGTTGGATATAAAGACAATAATCATGACTTCTTGAACTGTTTACTGGTAATTCAGTCCTTTGATTGAGCAATTCAGAAAAATTGTTGAAAAGTCTCGTATTTGTTTATGTTCGTTGAAGTAGTTAAATGCAATATTCTAGATGAAACCACATCAACAAAATCAATTTTCTCTAGTGTACTGCTGAGCTCAAAATTGCCGTTAAATTTTAATTATAGTTTTGTTAACAAATTTTGAAATCATGAGCCGGTTATATTGTAGTTATAACCGAATCTAATTAGTAATGCTATAATTTATAAACAATACTTTAAACCCGCAAAACCCACACTTAATGGCTACTACATATGTAATAAAACTCAATTATTAATCAAGTTTAAGTTCAAGTTCAGTATAAATACCGAACAATTCTTACTTTCATTCCTTATACTCAATTCAATACTCGCTACATACAACTATCACAACAATGTCTTCTAGAACTATTTTACTTACTGGTGCCTCTGGTTTCATCGCTTTACACATCATTGATGTTTTATTATCAAAAGGTTACAGTGTCATTGGTACTGTTAGATCTCAATCTAAAGCTGATAAAATCACTGAACAATTTAAAGAATTATACCCACAAGGTAAATTATCATTTGAAATCGTTGCTGATATTGCTCCAGAAGATGCATTTGATCAAGCTTTAATCAACCATCCTGAAATCACTGGTGTCATACATACTGCTTCACCATTTTCATTTGGTATTGATAAATCATTAGAAGATGCTTATTTAATTCCAGCCACTCATGGTACTAAAAACATATTACAAGCCGTTGTTAAATTTGCTCCACAGGTTAAACAAGTTGTTGTCACTTCATCATTCGCCTCCATTGTCAATGCTGATAAAGCTGGTGATAAATCATTCATTCACACTGAAGAAACTTGGAATCCAATAACATGGGAACATGTCACTGAAGAAGTTGGTGCTTATTTTGCCTCAAAGAAATTGGCTGAAAAAGTTGCTAGAGATTTCATTGAATCTAACTCAGTTAATTTCACTTTAACAACAGTTACTCCACCATACGTTTTAGGACCACAAAAATTCACTGATTCTTTAGCTAACCCAACTTTAAACACTTCTGCAGAGATCGTCAATGGTTTATTATCAACACCAGTCACAACTACTGAATTAGTCTCGAACCCAACTGGTCTATCAGTTGATGTTAGAGATGTTGCCTTGTTACATGTATTACCTTTAGAGAATACAGAATTAGCTGGTAAGAGATTATTCCCAGTTAATGGTACTTTCAATGGTCAAGTTTTATTGAACTTGATTCATAAACAATTCCCTGAATTAAATGGTAAAGTTGGTAAAGGTGATGATAAAATTGATGCTCAAGCTATTGCCATTGAAAATGGTTTCTATTATGATACTTCTGCTACTTTGAAATTAACTGGTATTAAATCTTGGATTCCATTAGAAAAAACTATTAAAGATTCAGTTTCTCAAATTCTAGAAAATAATAAATAAATTGATTTTATCTGTTTTCCTTTTGATTTAATAATTTTACATTTGATATAGACGCTTGAATTTGTACTTATAAGTATTATTAGTAATCGTATTTATTAGTTATTAGTGTATTCTCTCATATCTCATTGATATATTATATCATTGAATTTTTTAGGCTCAGAAATATTAGCTTTGATAAATCAACAACTAAATGTTCAAATATACTTTCAAGTTTCAATGTTTCAATGACAGCTATTAGTCAGAATTACATTCTTCTATTCTAAAGAGTACTTTGCCTATAATATTTGTGATTTTCTATAGTTTATTTCAAATAAATGTTCTCCATTTTATTTTATGTGAAACAATAAGAAGAGGCAACAAATCATCCAATCATAGTGTATCCTTAAACTTGTAATCTAACGTAACCTCTGAGACTCTGAGTAATCTATTACTCAACTCCACTTTTATTAAACTAATATTTCTAATGACTTTTTGTGTTTAAACTTTCAAAATTCAGTAGCCGCTGAACCACAAATTATTATAAATATCCTTGAAATTCCCTCCTAGGATTAATTGAGTTTCATTTCGTATTTTACAGAAGTGAGTTATGCAGTGATATTGCAACTTTTGTCTTTCTTCATATGTTCGTTTAAGAATTGCTGTTCAGTTAAGAACGTGGTCATTGGTGAGCAATTGAACCAATGACCATTAGATGGATGGAATAATGAATTAAATAATTACAATCATTACAACACCAGACCATAATTCAATGTTTCAATTTGTTGGTTAGCTGAGTGATTGTGTGATGATTCAACTAATTCAATATATATGATCAATAATCATGGCCTGAAAACCTGATAGCTTCATAATAAATGAACAAACAATATTTGAGATTAGTTATGTAGTAAAAATTATCCTCTCATTATTGGTGATCTACCCAAAGTAATACTAAATAGAATCTTCAGCTGAGTAACTCGAAGAAAAAAGATTTGAAACTCTGCAGAAGACGTATGTTCTGGTCTCTCATTAGCTACTTTAGGAGTGAATTTTTTCAGTTACTTGAAAAAAGCACACGAAGAAACAATACAATAACAGTAAAATGAGTAGATACCGACTATTGGTAGGACATACTAACTATCAGACATTAAGAGAAATAAATAACCCGCTAATTATAGAAAACAACTTCCAGAATCCATCTTGTAACTTTCAACCATTACAATTTTGAATCTACTTATTGATAAGTTATTAATCCTGTGTTTATTATTATAATTAGCTATTTATAACTAGTCTTTCATATCTCATTAATTGCCTCTTTGGCCTCTTCCCATGCTTTCAAATTCTCTTGAAAATAGATTAAGTTACTCTTTATGTAATTTCTAACCACTAGTTTCAATTTATTATTGAAATAATTAATCAATTCAGTTATATTAAATTCAATAGACTCATTAATCTCTTTTAGATCCTTTTCCACGATTCTCAAACAGTCATTTAACTTTACTAGTTCAGCTTCTAATCTATTGATTTCTTCATCTCTTTGAATTGAATTCAATTTAGATAAATCATTAGTCTTGATATTCCCACTATGAAATAATTTCAACCATGGTGAAGAAATTTTTGAAATAGATTCTCCTTTTTGTAAATTGTTTAATGTGTTATTAATTGTATCGTTATTATTATTTGTTTTCTGTAAAACTTCTTCTAGTCTATCAGATTGGAATTGTAAATTTTTAATTGATTTAATCTTGTCATTTCTTATCTTAATAGTTGATTGAATTATTGATAATTGTAACGTTTTCAATCTATGAAACAACAAGACATTGTTTGTGACAATTTTACAGTTTTCTTTAATCTCTTCAATAGGTTCTTGTAATTCAACCAATAATTTAAATGCTAATGCCTCAGAATTCAAATAATTAACATCAATTGCCTGTCCTGTTTTTTCAATACTCAATGAGATATCATGATTATTATCATTTTCTAAACTGAACGCATTATACAATGCCCCCAATTGACTTAAATCTCTAGTTAGACCATTGAAATGTCTGTTTGATTTTTTAATGGTTTTATTCAAAGTTGATGTGTTACTCTGAAATTGATTGATTAATTCTTGATATTCATGGAATTTATTATCAATATGGGTCTTTGAGTGATTAATGGATGGAATTGGTAATAATAAATGCAATGGGGATGGTTTTATTGGGTTTAAAGGTGGAGCTAGTAGATTATTCGTTGGTAACAATGTGATTGGTGTTGAATTTAATACAGTATTCCAATTCATGGATGGATCTAAAAATGAGCTCCAAACTTCATTATGCACGATTTCTTTGATTGTTAAACAACGTTGAAGAAAATTACTTAGTAATCTCTTTCTTGAATTGATTATCACTGGATCCATTTTGGCGTTGAATGGGTTTAGTAAATATTCTGATAATGTGTGTTTGTGTGGCAATGGAGGGATTATCACAGTGGGTAGTAATCTGTTCAAACATTGTCTTAATGATGCGAATTCAGAGTATCTTCTATGGATGTTTATGATTGAGCCATTTGAATTGATGTAATGGATAGTATAAAGAACAGTCCCATTGGAAACTGACGTGTCTGTGATGTAGATCACTGGATGTGTTGACTCTTGTTGATGGTAGTAGTGCTTAGTCTGGTTCTGTTCATCATCGTATTCTTCATCTTGTGACTCTTCACTCTCTTCTCTGTTGTCATCTTCATCGTCTTGTGATTCTTCATTCTGTTGTTCTTCTTCCAATTGATGAGTATTTATCGGATTGAAATGGTTCTGGAAATTCAAATGATCCTGGAATTGACTGACTCCACTGGCGAAGAGATGTGTGCTTCCTGCGAATGGATTGTTGTCTTCTTCCATTCCGTGTTTCTTCTCTCTACTTATTAATTGCTAACTGTACAATCAAAATATCAAAAAAAAAAATCAAGCTAATTTCGGATTTCATCATACTAAATAAACAATAAAGAAGCAACTCAAACATGTCTAAACGTATGGAGTGAACCAATCAGAGACTCTCATTGGGCACAGTACTAACACTCCTGAAACAGCCGTCATTAAAGCTCAAAACATGAGCGAAGAAGATCAACAAACAGTCTTTGAAATCACCGCAAAGGCCTTCGATAAAGAATCAGTGGAAAAAGATATTGCTGGTTTCATTAAGAAGGAATTGGATAGAGAATTAGGACACACATGGCACGTTATTGTGGGGAAGAACTTTGGTAGTTACGTTACTCATGAAGCTGGTGGGTTTTTGTATTTCTATATTGATTCTTTCGCTATTTTGGTCTTCAAAACTGCTTGAGATTACTATTCTACTATAATCCATTCATTATGATTATATTTATATGGCAAATTGTTCAATTTGTTTCAGGAATTCATCTTTGGATTGTATAGCATTGTTAATTAGAATGTCATGTCTTTCTTGAATTTCTTTCAAAGAATCAATCATCCAACCATCGAAATTTATATCTTGAATTAAAAGATTGAAATTTTTTTTAAATGAATCCAATTCCAATTCATTGGTTTTCAACTCATCTAGTAATATTTCATTCTTATTACGTTCATTGATCAATCTATCATTGAAAAATCTATTAATATTGTTTAGTTTATTGGAAATTTCATCATCATTTTTAATATCATTTATTTCTTTATTCAATTTATTGATTTCATTTTGTAATTCTTTTAATTTTACTTCATTATCTATCTCATCAACGTTCTTAACGGCTTTCAATTCAACTTTTTTAACTAATGTAGCATATCTTAACGTGGATAAACTTTCTTCATAATCACATGGTGAAACGCATCCAATCATGACAGTTTTACAGTTCCCATTCAAATTCTCTTTTAATAACCATGTTAATATCGAATCTCTGAATGGTGGTAATCCATTTTCTTTACCACTTAATGATGAAATGACTCTACCTAATGTTGTCAAACTCTTATTAATATTATTACCTTCTTTTAATCTTAAACCTTGATTTCCTGTACTTCTTTCACTTCCTGCTAAATCAATCAATTTCAAACTTGAGTTGGATTCTTTAACAAGTTGTAAATCTTCATTAAATTCATTGATTTTCAAATTGATTGTAAAAATACCATGACTTCTTGATGATGAATCATTTTTCAAGGTTGTAGCAGTTGTTCTTTTCAAATTACCCAATTTCATATATTTTAAAATGTTTTTATAATCACCAACTTCAAACTCATTCAATGACTCAACATATGGTCCAGTTTTCGGATTCTCTCTAACTCTTAATTTTGTATCATTGCCATCACTATTTAATAAATCATGGACTTGTTCATTATATATTTCAAAGTATGAGATTTTGATATTAGTCTTAATGAATTTAGGAAACTCTTCAATCTTTTCAAACAACTCCTTACAAATTCTAGGAATGATACCGGCACCTTCATCATCATGATCATCATCTAATTCGTTACCCATCATGGTATATGTCTTACCACTACCTGTCTGTCCATATGTGAAAATACAAGTATTATAACCAGACAAGGTATGTTCCAAAACTTCTTTCCCAATGGAATTATAAGTGTCTGATTGTGATTTATATTGTGCTGACTCATGATCACAACTCCATAATGTTTCATCGAATTGAAATGACTTTGTTTCTTTTTTATCTTCATTATTTGAATTTAAATTGATTGTGGTTTTATTAGGAACTGAGATTAAAACGGGAGAGTTTTGGGTCATTTCCCGTGGGATACGGGGGCGCACCCTTACTAAAACCTTTACGTTCGATACTTCATCCTTGACTTTGGACATGTTTTGTGGTGAATAATTTGGAGTTTGTTGATTGAAGAAATTTTGTGTTTACTTTTTGTTTGTTTTTGTTTACATTTCGGATAAACTTCACTCTATAATTTAATACCCACAGTGTTAATTCAACCATCAACAAAATGCAAACACTCTCATACGGGACACATCCAAATCAACATTCTCTCATTATCTCAAATCCACAGGACTCACCAAAATCAGCATTGATTTACATCCATGGTGGTGCATGGAGAGATCCTAAAATCACAGCTACTTCAATTATACCATTATCCAAATCAATTGATCCAACTATTCCTATAATGAGTCTTGAATATCGATTAACACCAGAAGTCAAATCCCCTGTACATATAAATGATGTAATTGCAGGTGTTAGAGCATTAGTTAAGGAGTTTGGGCTGACTAGTGTTTCATTGATGGGACATTCTGTTGGTTGTACCTTAATATTACAACTATTAACCATTGAGGGGGCACTTAGTGAGGTTGAAATTAATCATGTTTATTTATTAGATGGGATATATTCTATTGATGAATTGATGTTAGAGTATCCTGATTATTTGTTTGTTGAAGAGGCAGGATACCTTGATGTTACTGATGTCAAAATTGATAATTTAAATGGATTAGATGTTCATGTTGTTCACTCATATAACGATGAATTATTATCATTGAGGCAAACTAATTGGTTGGTTGAGAAGCTACAAGGTATGAAAATCGATTATAAATTGCATGTTGGTGATTTTGGTCAACATGATGATGTTTTTCAGAATGAAAAGATTGCGAAATATATTAATGCTACATACTAATAGTATAGTTCATGACTGTGTTTGGTTTTTTTTTGAAATTATTCAACTTTTATTGTAAGCATTTTCTATGTATCTTTATTTAATCCAAATTTCTTTACCATTTGATTCCATAAATTCACCTAATTTAGAGACATTTGAATCCCATTCAACTAATTTCTTTTTCATTTGTTCTAGTTGTTTTTGATTGATGATTCTTGGTTGAACCCAGTTGATGGTGATCAATTGATTGATTTGATCAATTGAACCTTTTAAT
Source organism: Phaffomyces opuntiae (assembly GCA_003707165.2). Classification (NCBI taxonomy): domain Eukaryota; kingdom Fungi; phylum Ascomycota; class Saccharomycetes; order Phaffomycetales; family Phaffomycetaceae; genus Phaffomyces; species Phaffomyces opuntiae. The sequence continues at coordinate 118,194 of PPNH02000004.1, forward strand.
AAACCTAAACTTAATGCCTTCATTACTAAATGTTCAACTTCATTGGTACTTAATAAAGTTGAAGTGGCAACGTCTTCAAATGATATGATTCTTATAGTTTGACTGAAAACTAGTTCAATTAGGGTCATTAAACAAATCTTTTGTCTTAAAAATGGTTCAGAATTTCCTAAAATTGGTACTTTATTCAAATTTATTAGCAATTTGGAAAATTTAGTAATATCACCTGAATTCAAACTATCCAATAAGTCAATCATCCATGAATATGAGCCATCCTTTAATGAATTTATGATTGGGTGGGTTAATAATTCACCAAAGTTATAAATTCTATCACCTAATAATGCAGCAATACTTAATGAATAAGCTAAACTTTGTTGATCAATAACTTCTAATTCTTCAATGTTGATAGTTGATAAATATAGTAAACTTTGATAGTAATAGTTGTTATAATCTGATCTTGATTGATAATATTCTGCATTTGTTGAATAATATGATTGATTTAATTTTAACTCAATTGAATCTAATTTAGTTAATTCATTATCAATTTCATCTAAAATTTCTCTACTTTCTAAACTTTCTCCCAATCTTAATTTAAATCTTGCGATTTCAATTCTAATGAATAATAAAGCTTGTTCTTTGTTTAAATCCTCTTTTGAAGATAGTTCATTTTGTAAAGTTATTAAATAATTCAATGATTCTTCATTATTGTTTAATTCTTTGACTGATAATAATAAAAATTCAACTAATTTAATTGGACTTATCTTGAATTTGAATGATTCAATGAAATTGTTATATAATCTAACTCTTAATGGTTTACTCTTATCATTTTTATAGAACAAATTTAATTGTTTAGTCAATTGATGCCATAATTTACGTTCATATAACTCGTCAAATGATTGAAATAATGGAGATAGTTCATCGTCACCTTCAGTGCGGAGTATGGTTAGGATTCCTGGAATGTCATTGGCAATTGAGGACATCTTCTTGTAATTCTTTTACTAATGATTTGTTTCAATCAGTTCTTTGTTTTGGTGGCGAAATTGAAAAAAAGAACATCAACAAATCTGACACATCGCTTCATAACCAAAAGTCACGTGAATATTTTTCAATAAATAACTACATACACGAAACTTATAACTAAATAATTCAATTATTATACAATATCCCTTTATTAATGCATTTATTTCTTTGGTTTAGACCATTCCACTTGTAAAATCAAGTTATGGAAACCTTTACCATTCAAACGATCTAATACAGTTTGAGCTTGTTTTTCAGTGTAAAATTGAACAAACGCAAGACCTTTAGATCTACCTGTTTCTCTGTTTCTAACAATATTAACTCTTGCAACTTCACCAAAGTTATTCAACAACGTTTCTCTTAGCATTTGTTCAGTGACGTTTTCATTCAATTGTGAGATTTTCAATGTAGTTGAATCATCACGATCTCTTCTTTCTTGAGCATCTGATAATCCAAGACCAGCCCTATTACGTAAGTGAGATGGGACGTATTTACCTGGAGCAGATGAAGCTGAAGCTGATGGTCCAGATGGGTCAACTTCTCCAGTACTTGCACCAGCTGGATCAACAGCACCAAGAGTATCTTTATATGGACATTTGGAAGTGAAATGTGCACCACCACAAGTTCTACATTTGATTGATGATGATTGAGTCTTTTCATTACTCTTCTTTTCTTTTTCTTCTTCTCTTTCAATTTCTCTCCATGATGTACCTAATTTTAATTCAACAACATCACCAATTTGTGTAGTGGCCATATCTGGACCTGGAGCAGCACCTCTTTCTTCACCATATTTGGCCCATCTCTTTCTATCGGCGACGTTCTTGTTGACTTTTTCCTGTACGACAACGTCTTTAATCTTTTTGGTTACTTTAACTTTTTTACCTTCATCATTGATTTTATAGGTGATTACTGTTTTGGATCCGTCTGGGTTTGTTGTGATAATTGGTTGTGTGACATCGACATCATCGTCTGCCCACTGTCTGCTTGAAGTTTCGGCCATTCTTAAGATTCTTGAGGTTTAAAAACAATGAAAACAAACACTTAAATTTACTTTATTCATTCAATTTTTGATCTTTTCGACATGAAAAAAATGAAGAAAAATAAAAATTTGAGGATTTTACCCGGACTGGCTTACGTGTGACTTATGTAATCAATGGCTTACGTAAGGATTTCTTTAACTTTTAACTTGCGTATAAATTACTGAAATAATATTTGAAACATAATATTAGCAACGTTTCAGATTTCATCTTCAATACATAATTGTTTATACTTGTTAATATTTAACTAACTGTGGACTCATCATATCCTCATAGATTAATAGAGTCTCCAATTTCAACAATGGCAACAATAACTGATTCCTCGGTACGGGAAGGTGTCAATAGTACAAAAAGGATGAGTTTGATGGGTATATTCCGTACTAATAGTTTTGATGGCTCAAATAGCAGTAGAAAGTCTTCTTTGGATGCAGATCGAAGAGTTTATGGAAACAAGGATGGTGCTGATAATCTTAAGAACCATGATCCTTCAGAACTAAAGGATAATTCATTTACAGCTATAGCAGGTGATGGATTGAATTCCTTGAATTCATTACTGAATGATCAAAAAGTATCTAGTGATATTTCAACAAAGCCAAAATATATCAAAACTTCTAAGAAATCTCTTAAGACTGTTGATTGCTGTAAAAGATTGTTTTTAGCTCAAGAATTAGACCACAATCATGATGAAGATCAAGATGAGTCAATTATACCAAATAATGACTTAGATTTACCCCTGAATGATCCAACTCTGACAAGAACAATCTCATCAGATTCAATTGGTGGCCAAAATTTGAAAGCTCGTGATAAGTCTGATAAAAAATCCATTTGGGCCTTAACTTTCAGTAAAGATGGGAAACATTTAGCAAGTGCAGGTAAAGGAAATGATATCAAGATATGGAAAGTCATTTCATCGCCTTTAGATAGATTAAATCTACCAAAATCAAAATCAAATTATGGTATTGTTTTCCAACCTTCACCATTTAGAATATTTAAAGGACATACAAATGATATTCTATCTTTAGATTGGAGTAAAAATGGATTTTTAGTCTCAAGTTCCATGGATAGAACTGTGAAATTATGGAATTTAACTAAAACTCAAGCCTTAAGAACCTTTGAGCATAATGATTTTGTAACTTGTGTTAAATTTCATCCAACTGATGATAGATTTTTCCTTAGTGGTTGTTTAGACCATAAAGTTAGATTGTGGTCTATTTTAGAGAATGAAATTAGTTATGAATTTGATGCTAAGAATTTAGTCACTGCTATTGGGTTTACACCAAGTGGTAGTTTAACAATCATTGGAACATTTACAGGAGCCGTCTTTTTTTTAGATACTCAAAGTTTAGAATTTAGACATTCAATCCAACTGAATAAGAAAAGATCAAGTACAGGAGCTAAGATAACGGGAATTGAAACTTTCATTGATGATCAAGATATCAAAATTCTAATAACATCAAATGATTCTAAAATTAGATTAATCTCCCTGAAAAATCGACAATTAGAATCTTATTTTAAAGGTCCTGAAAATAATTCATCTCAAATGATCGCAACTGTCTCAGACGATAAAAAATATATAATATCTGGCTCTGAAGATCATTACGTTTATGTTTGGGATTTACATCATGATTCAAAAGAACATTTCGATCCAATTTCAAAATTATTACTGAATAAGAAGAAAAGAGCTGATCATACTTCATTCCATGCTCATCATTCCGTGGTAACATGTTCTTTGATTGCACCAACTTCAACATTGAAAGTGTTATCATTATCAAATGATGTTATCTATGAACTGAACAATGATGTTCGTAAATCTGGTTTAACTAAAGATGGTCTCAAAAAATCCAAGAATGAATATCAAAATACTAATTCTGAAGAATCTATGTTTAAAAAAGATTCCATTGGTTATATTACAGTTACAGCAGATGATTTAGGGCTAATCAGAGTTTTCAGACAAGATATTGATCCATCAGTGCGGGAGATAGTGCAAGAATTTCAAGACAAAAACGCTAAAACAAGTCCATTATATAACAAAGCAAATGATTCATCAACTACTTCGTTGTTAGGAAGAGGCAGATCATTTAGACGAAATGAAAGTCCGAGTTATAGGGCAAATGCAGAAGCAAGATCCAGAAGTACGACAAGTGATTCAAATACCACTAGAAGTAATCTAGCATTATCAATGTCATTATCCGTTGATAATTCAGCTAGAAATAGAAGTTCACCTCATGTCGTTTGTGAAATCTGTGGGAGTGAGAAATTCTCAATTGCTAAAGATTCTGCGGGTTCGCCACATTCGTTCTTAAGCCCATCTAAAGAAATCATAATATGCTCTGATTGTGGAAACCAAATCAATCATCAGTACTAAATCTTAATGAAAAATTTAATGAGAAGCATCTTAATAATTTTTGACACATAGTTTATCGCCGAATCTCGGATATAATTTCCCGATTTTTTTTTCTTTTTTGATATTTTTCACTGATCTTTAAATGATTGAACACTTCAACTGACTCACTGACACTACTCACTGCAATTATAACTGGATCATGTCTGAGAAATCCGCGTCCCAGAAGATCACCACTGCTGGTGGCTTCATTGCTGGTGGTCTAGCAGCCTGTGGTGCCGTCACTTTCACCAATCCTATCGAATTAGTCAAAACAAGAATGCAACTACAAGGTGAATTATCAAAATCAAGTGCAACTACCGTTGTTTACAAAAATCCATTTCAAGCACTAATTAAAATTGGACAAACTGAAGGGATCAAAGGTCTACAGAAAGGGTTGGGATGTGCCTATGTGTATCAAATGGGGTTGAATGGTTGTAGATTAGGTCTTTATGAACCAAGTAGACATATTTTAAATTCACTGTTTTTTGAAGGTACAACTGATGAAATCCATAAGATTCAAAATATCCCAATCAACGTCGTTGCTGGTACTATCTCAGGTATTGCTGGTGCCATTATTGGATCTCCATTGTTTCTAGTCAAGACAAGAATGCAATCTTATAGTGGAACCGTTGCAGGTGCAGTTGGTGATCAAACCCATTATAAAGGTATGTTTGATGGATTAAAACAAATCATCCAAAAGGAAGGCTTTAAAGGTTTATTTAGAGGTGTTGATGCTGCCATAATAAGAACAGGGATGGGTTCATCTGTTCAATTACCAATTTATTCATTCACCAAGAATTTCTTAATAAAGGAAGAAATCGTTGATAAAGACAGTACAGCATTACATCTTTTAGCTTCAACTGCCGCTGGGTTAGGTGTTGGTGTTGTTATGAATCCAAGTGATGTTATGTTGACTAGGTTATATAATCAAAAGCATTCAAATCATTATTCTGGGCCAATTGATTGTTTTGTTAAAATTGTTAGATTTGAAGGATTTGGTGCGTTGTATAAAGGGTTTTTTGCACAAATTTTAAGAATTGGTCCACATACTATTTTAACTTTGACGTTTATGGAACAAACTATGAAATTGGTTAGAAATATCGAGACTAATGTCTTGGGATTTCAATAGATCTTGTTAATATTTTAGAATTTTATACTTTATTAGACGATATATTTAGATAATTCAATATTCATGATAGACAAAGTTTTTTGTAATCGTGTTTTTACATTTTAATTGATGTAGAACTTTGATCATCATAATATAAAAATATATACCTTCATTAAGACACAGTTCTGGGGATACTATTGATGATTCTATCAATAACAATTTCATTCTTCATTCTAAAAAAAAAAAGAATTCATTATATACATCATAACTAAAACATAACTATAGAAAAAAGCATTGATGTATTTCAATAATAACAATAATAATACTATGAAGAGTTTCTCTTCGTGCTCATAAATAACAAATAAACCTGGTTTACATAATAACATAATCACATAAAAAATAGTAATAAACCAACTTCTTTTAAAAAGATAAATAGAAAAAAAATAACATAATTAAGTCTAACAATAAAAACACACAAACACAACATAGAAATCAAATTTTCATTCCTATTAATCACTGCTTCTTCTTCTATTAGTCTTCCCAACAATAAATAACGGTTATAAAGATAGTTAAAACATTTCATCATATTCATTGACGTTCTGCAGAGTCAAGTCTATTAATAAACTCTTCATTTGGATTTGGTCCTAATACTGAATCATTCAAAACAACATCGCCTGTTTCATTTAAATTGTTAGAGTTCCCACCCGCTTCAGGAGTAGGAGCACTGGCAACTGATGTGTTTGGTACTGTTGTTGAATTAGAATTATTAGTTGAACCTGATGAAGTCGAATCAACACACCAATGTTTATGGTAAGACCAAGCTTTTAATTGACAATTTTTAGAACAATATTTAGTTCTTTTACAACGACGACATTTAGCAAATTGTCTTGGACATTCTTCCCATTTACCACAACCACGATATGCACATTGACGAACACCACCTCTTGATTCATCCTTACGACATGAATTTCTCATGATGATTCCTGCCCAATGACACATATCTTTTGAATTGATTGGTTTCATTGTGAATTTTTCAACTAATGGAAATAAATTAATTTTATATTTGAATGTGTGTAATAAACCATAACATTTCTCATTATAACTTTCATTATTTGTAGAGGTGAAATAAGTTTCATAATTATATTTTTCTAAATATTTTTTAGATTCTAGTTTTGATTCATTAACTTTTTTAATTTTGAAACAACTTAGTGCACTTTCATAATAATCATTCAGTTTTTCACAAACTTCAATGATACTTGATAATGTATTTGAATCATTAACATCTGATGAGTTTGTTAAACACTTATCTAATTTAACAATTGAATCAATTAATCCATTACTTATGTTTTCATTTAAGTTGATGTTTTCGATAATTGAAAATCTTGAATTATGAAATTGTAATTCGTTATGATTATCATTTTTAAAGTTTTGATTTAACTCATCAATTGTTGATGGTAAAGTTGATGCATGTAAAGATTCATCATCCATGGAATTTCCATATAACGATGAATCTGTTGAAGTTGATGATAATTGAGTTTTGATCAAACTTTCATTTAACTTTGAATCTAAATTCTCATTATTTATTATTTCGTCTTTCAAAATATCAGCAGTTAATGATTCATTTGAATTTGATTGTTGGTAATGATGTGAGAGGGATTGCATTAATGGTGTTATATTAGTATGAGGTTGAGAAGATGCTTGTATAGACTGTTGAGTGGATGGTTGGATATGAGATTGAGAAGATTGACTTAATGCAGATTGGGTTAATTGAGGTTGTGAAAAAGATGGTTGAGGATCATGTAAGTTTGGAGGATGTAAATCTTGAGGATCCATATAGAGCATATCATAGTCTTCATCTTCATCATTTGATAGATCTTGATTTGAATTATCATCGCTTAGCTCATCACTATCTAATAAACTTCTGAGTGATAAAGATTCAACAAGGTGAGTATATTGGAAATAGGATTTCAAATTGGAATATTTTGACGTAAATGCTAATAATTGTAAAGACCATACAACATCATCATCTTTAGGAACTAATTTTCCATGTAAAAAAGATCTTGGACAAGTTATGGTTTCATTAATACTGTGTAAATTTTGTTTCATTATTGTTTCATTGATCTCTAGAGGATCTTCATTATCAACTTTTTTGGAAGTTAAATAATCATTGAGGCATCTGAAAATACTGCATTCTGATGTTAAATAATTACAAATATTGTATGAATCAAAATTTGATTTTTTGGTATCCCCTTGATATTTCATCTTCTGTAGTTTTGAAGCCACTATAGTTAGAAACTTTTCGTTTAAATTATCATCAATTTCATTATCGAAGTTTCTAACGAATAATAAATAATTATCTAAAACAGTTGATATGATTGGTAATACACCAGCTTCAATGACTCTTTTTCTTATTCTTTCAGTACCTCTTGTGGCCACAAGCACAAGACATTGAAACGCGAGAGTCCATTTCCATGCTATTAAAGCATTCATTCTTTCATTTTCAACAGATCTGGATGTGTCAACAATCAACATGCCTTGATCCTTGTGGCATTCATGAAGTATAGATACCAGTCTTTCCAAACCCCCATCATTTGATAATGTTTCCCGCACTTTCGCACTCGAGCTGGTGAGAAACGTGAGATGGTTCAGGGAGTTGACTAAAGGTTGATCTATAGTCGAATCCAGTGCTCGCCTATCATAGATATTTGTTGTTATTGAAACTGCAGCCTTATTGAGCCCTATATTCTTGAAGTTTGGCTCTCTCATGGCGCACTATTGAGTATGTGTGAGTGAAAAGATGGTAAGGAGGGAGGGACAGCAATTTAATCTGAAGCTTTTGAGATGAAATTGAGTGAGAAAAGATGGGAATTTATTTGTTTATAAAGAGCTTTATTTTGGTGGCAAGTTGATTTTAAATAAAAATTTACAATTCGTTCTTCTCGTCCAAATTCGGAAATCGGAGAAAAAGAAACAAAAATGGCGCGAAAAAGAGGAAATTTTATTACGTAAGCATGCATTATGTAAGCATCGGTTACGTAAGCCGATTTCATATTTCAAGCGTCGATTTCTATCCGATTATAATTGTCTTTTATTCTCTTTGTCTGTACAACAGAAGAGATTACAATGCAATTAATACCAGCTGTGCTTTCATTGCTAGGGTCTTTGGCTCTGGTCTCTGCCAACAAGGAATCAGTCAATCAGGACTATGGCCAATCATGTTCAGGAATGTACTCAAAAGACGCCTGGGGTGGCCATAGATCTCCAGTTATTTTAACGGATCTAGTTGATTATCACGGTGAAGGCAAACATAGTCAATCAAAACATGACGATTCAGATATCAAGATTAGTATCGTTTTCTTTGAATACAAGGACATTGAGTTGTTGGGTGCTCGATTAGAAGATGGTAACAAGAAATATATTTGTGATTCTGCTGCGGTTTCAAAAGGTATTTGTTCAGACGATCAATTACATCAATTCATTTTCAATAAAGACAATTACGGTAAAAACTCATCTCAAGTCTTGATTCATACCATCACTTCCAAAGAAGATGCTGCAAGCTTAAGTTATGATGTCCTCAGTACAGGTTACTATTGTGTTGCTTCATATACTTCAAACTCAGAAGCTGTTTACACAATTGATGTTAATTTCAGAAACTCATTCGGTGAACTCCCAGCTGCTGAATATCCCAAAATTCCATTGTATGCTTTATTAGCAATCATTTATGCTGTTTGTTTGGCATTCTATGGGTTCAATTTCTATAGACATAGACATGAAATTTTACCATTACAAAAGAATTTCTTATTTTTTTTCATCTTTTTGACCATTGAAACTGTTTTAACATTCACCTATTTTGATTTAGAAAATGCTAAAGGTCCATCCAATGCTGGTGTTAAAGTCTATATGGTTATTGTGTCAATTTTAAATGGGTTTAAATTCACTTTTTCATTCTATTTATTATTGATCATTGCCTTAGGTTATGGTATTGTTCATCCAAAGATTGATCCAAAATTACTACTAAGATGTAAAATCTTAGCTGGTGTTCATTTCATATTTGCTTTAGGTTATATTATCGTTAACTATTTATCCACTCCAGAAAGTGAAATCGATGCCGCAGGTTTCGTTGTTATTCCAGTTGTTATTTTAACAATGGTGTTCTACGTTACAATCTTAAAATCTTTATCACAAACAACTCATTTATTATCTGAACAAAAGCAAATTGTTAAATTGAACATGTACAACAAATTATTCAAAATCATTTTCTTTTCATTATTAGTTTTGATTTTAGGTATTTTTGTTTCATCATTTATTTTCTTAGGTATGTCAACTGTGGAATTAATTGAACAACATTGGAAAACAAGATTCTTCTTCTTAGAATTTTGGCCATCATTAGTTTATTTAACCATTTTCAACATGATTGCCTTCATTTGGAGACCAACTGATACATCTTATATGTTAGCTGCTTCTTCTCAATTACCAACCGATCCAGAAAATGCAGCAGACTTTGAATTGGATGACCTACAATCAAACATTGATAATGATGGATATCATAATGTTGGTGATAATGACAGTTTAGACTTAAACGAAGAAAATGATAATGATCATAGATTTGATCTTGAAGAAGAAGAAGCAGATCAAGATTTCAAAAAAAAATCATTTGGTAAAAAAGACTGAATATTTTTTTATTAATACATTTATTCTTTCACTTGTATAATATTCACTGGATTTACTCCCTTTTTTATGTATTTCATTACACATTTTTATTCGAATTCATTTAACCGTATCTGCCATAATTTAAAATTTAGTGCGAAAAATATGTCTTGCGGATGGATATTTTTAGCATAATCAACTACGTCTCATAAAATGGAATTGAAACTTTCAGAGAAGAACATCTACTTCTTCTTTGATGAGACTCCATCTTATACAGTCAGACTTACAACTCTGAAAGAATCACCTTACAGAATTATCAAATTGGAAAAGAAAGATGAGATAGAATACAAAGTCAATGAAGAAACTAATCAACTTGACATATTCATAGCTGGTAAACTTATAGACTCAACATCAACCACTTCAATTAAGCACGTTAAGAACTTTGTCAAAAATTGGAATGATTCTTTGGAATACATCAACATAAACGATTATTTACTTCAACATAAGGATGAGTTTCTTGATATAACTAAATTAGAAATCTTGAAGACTAAATTCTTCTCATGGAACTTAGCTGGCGTTGATATCAATGATTTAGATGTAAAGCATCTGGACTCTTTAAAGGGATATGATCTGTTATTTTTAGCATTTCAAGAATTCATACCATTGACTACTAAAAGTTCATTTAAATCTTCAAAATCAATAGATTCATCAATTGAAACTTTTGTTTCTAATTTCAATGATGAATATTCAGTCATCAAAGTCAATAAATTATTTGGGATGGTATCGATACTATTAATCAAATCTGAACTGAGTCTTAATGTGAATAGTGTTGAAACTCATGCAATGGGGACAGGATTTATGAATTATGGTAACAAAGGTTCAATTTTAACAAAAGTCAATTTTAACGATTATATTTTATACTTCTTGGATTGTCATTTATGTACCGGTGATACACCACAGGCTTTGTTAAAGAGAAGAAATGAACTGTATACCATTAATTCTAAATTTCAGTTGAGTGGGAAATCAAAAGGGTCGTTAGTCGTGGAAGATTCTGAATTTTTCATTGATGAAGAAATAAATAAATTGGATACTTTTGATATCAGTTCAGATGAGGAAGATGAAGAAGATGAAGGAACCACAGAAGCTTCGACTACTGATTCGACTTCATTGAAGAAGCAAATCGAAACTTCAGAAACAACAATCAATAGTTTGAATAACACAAATAATACAATCGCTGATTTATTCCATAATTCAGATCTTGAACAAAATATCATCTTCATTGGTGGTGACTTGAATTACAGATTATCATTATCAAAAGAGAAAACATTTGAATATATAAATGACAAAAATCATGAAAATTTATTGGAATTTGATTCATTGAATAAAGAAAGATTGGAGTATGATATATTTCAAGATTTCAAAGAAGGTAAAATTGAATTTTTACCAACTTACAAATTCTTATTGGACTCATCAGAGTACGATCAAGAAAGAATCCCATCATACACGGATAGAATTTTGTCATCTAATTCCAAATACGTTAAACAATTAAACTATTCCAACGCTCCTCAATTCTCAATATCTGATCATGAACCTGTCCAAGCAGATTATCAAATCAAGATTCCATTAATTGACATCCAAAAAAGAAAATTAAAAATAGATGAATATCATGAATTCAGAGCTAAGAAAGTTAATGATAATACATTTAAAGATCAATTAGTCATAGAAGATTTAGAAACTGTGAAAGATGTATTAATGCTACATAAATCGACAATCAAAGTCAGATTAAGAAACTCATCAAAGACAAACGCGATGTATTACAACATAATCAACTATGAAACCCAGGACAATATTGTTCTCAAACAAAAATTAGATCTACAGCCAAATGAAATCCAATTAGATATCCATCCATTAAAAGATATCATCCCTCCAAATTCAGTGAAGACTGTAACTTTCACAACTTCGTTGCCTATTGGATTAACAGAATTTGAGAAAATTTCAGTATTAAGAATCAATGACACCAAAGATTTTTTTGTCTCTACTAAATTCATTGCAAGAAAGAGTTATTTTGGTTCAACGTTATTCGAAATCACAAAACATAATAATGGCGGGATTCCTAAACCATTATACACTTTAATAGATTATCTTTCAACTCATCTTTCAAATGATATTTTTTCAGGTCAACATAATGAAGTCTTAGAGAGAGATGTCATTGTGATCATTGATGATGATGAAGAGATCATGGATGGAACTCCAAGTTTCGTCGTTGCTAATGTCTTGGTGATATTGCTGCAAAATATGGATGGTGGTATAATATCTAGTGATCTAGCAACATTCTTGTTTGATCGGAAACAAGACGTTGATTTAGAAGATTTATTGGAGAATTTACCACCTTTGAACGTTAATATCCTTGTTTACTTGATTAGTTTTTTGAGACTTTGTTATGATTTTGGAATTTCAATTGATCTAATCATGAGTAAATTTCAAGGTTTATTGATTGATGTTCCAATTACAAGAAGAAGAGATTTTTTTTCAAGTAAATTAAATTATGAAAAGTTAAGATATAACTTATTACTGAAATTGATCAAATCATAAGGTTCTATAGTGAAGTGTTTATTATAAATCAAATGCATTTATGGTTCAACAACTATTTCTAGTAATCTATCACAATTCATCGTTTCTCCAGTATTAAGATCTATGAGTTTAACACCTTGTAAATTAAACACGCCAATTTCTAACGCCATTAATTCAACTTCATTTTGGAAAACACTTTGTCCATCTTGTGAGTCTGATGGTTTTAATTTGAATTGAATCTCATTGACTAATGATAAGACACCTTGAGTCTTAATTCTAAGACTTGAGTAAGTTTCTAGTAATGAAGCACTTGATTGGATTAAAGATTTAATCTTTGGTAAATTTGGCTGGAAATCAACGGTGTCTTGAATTGTATTAGAGTTGAAGATCATTAATAGGTTTCTCTCTTTAACTGATAGATTTTCTATAAATACTTTCAATTTGAAAGGTTCACCAATTTTAACAATTTTATTACCAATGTATTTGATCACTAATGAATTATAAAAATTTGATGCGATATTATTATTTAATGTTGGCGAAGGCTGTTTAGGAATTGAATTAATTTTATTAATATCAACGTTTGTGAATAATTTTGTGTGTATTTGATGCAATGAGTTAATTTCATAACAAATCTCAATTAAAACCTGAGAGTTTTGAAGAAATACTTGATTTTGTTGAGTTAATTGATATGAAAAAGTATAAGTTCCATTACTTTCAATCAAAATTGGAAACTCATTATGAAATAATGGGGTGAATAAACTATAGTTTTTGAAAATTATATCAGTTAAATCTATCTTTATTCCATGTGATTTAGCTTTTGAACTGTGTTCAATGTCTAATGTTGTTATGATGCAATTGTTTTTGAGTGAAACATTTCGTATTCTGATATTCAGCGTTCTAATGATAGGTATTTCTAATAAGTCATTGACTTGTGAGTATATTGGTTCTTCAGGTATTGTTAATTTATCTTTGTGTATGAGTGTGTCTACCAATGATACTCTGGTCTGTTGTGATGAAGATGATCTCATTGAGAAGTTAACCCCATCTAGGATATTTGCTCTCAATGCAGGTTGGAAACTAGTTAAGAACTGTTCGTCATTCTCTTCAGTTGAATTAATTTTGATGGTTTTCAAAGTACTCACAAGATCTATTCTCATAACTGGATCTTTAAATTTGATCTTTGGGAAAAAAGTGAACACTTCAAATCTGTAAACGACTTCAGAGTCAGATTCCGAAACCACATGCTCCAATTCAATATCTTTCAGTAATACCTCTTGTGAAGTAGCTTTATCCAATAAGAAGACTCCAACATTAGCTTGATCTATTTGTTGTTGGCTATCTTTAGTGAATATCACGTATCCTACCAAAGTCTCATCAAAGTACACCAGCTCTCTTACGTCAGTGGTATCAACCTCATTCCAGGCCTTCTTATCCCTTTTGGGTATCACCAATTTCGCACTCATCGACCAAATTAAGCAGCAACTGAGTGTGTTTTTAATATCGGATCTTCATTAGTTTTGGGTATGCTTGTTGATCTTGACATAAAAAAGGTGTCTGGATGTAGTGCGTGTCCGAATCGGGTCTAAACCAGCTAAAAAGTATAAACAGTAGAAAAGAATCTGATTTGGAAAGACTTTAAATACAGAAAGGCTGGGAGTTCGAGCCACTGAGAAGAGAGAATAAACCACTGCTTAATGTCCACAGTCAGGGATCTCGGAGTAGACCCACACTTGCCTCCACAAATTGACCTTGATGAGGCGATGGTTACGAAACCTCAAAACTATTCATCACAACAACAACAATATGAAATTGAAAATATCCAATTTGGAGAAAGGTTAGAGATTACTACCTCTAATACTCAACAGATACAGCTTAAATCTATCAACGTTGTCGCTGAAGAGGAAAACAGTAAAGAGTTGGAGTATGTAAAGGAATTAGAAAAACAACAACAACAATTAAGTCAAAAGCAAATTGAACAGGAACAGTTAAGATTACAACAGGAACAATTACAGTTAGAAACAAAGCAACTAGTTGAAAAGCAGCATCAACAGCTTCAACAACAACAACAACCTCTTCTGGTGCATGAGCCTATTTCTGTGGAACCGCAAACAGTTCCTCAGAATAATTTTACAGATTCAATACCCATTGCTGATCAAGTTCCAATATCACCACCAAGAACTCAAGATCGTCAAACCCCTCTCATACCTAGTTTATCTGGTACTTTTCCTAAGAGGTTAACAACTACAAATGCTGCGGTATATGATGAAATAAATTCAATAAGGAAAAATCTTGCTACTGAATCAAAAACTTCAACTGAATATACCCTTCATATTTTATTCACTCAATTTGTTAGACATGCAGAACGTAAATTGAATCTATGTTTAACATATCCACTAAATACAGAACCTCCAATTGTTGAACTATTAGCAGAAGGTGTTGATCCAGAATTTGATAAGATCATTGCTTCACTCGGTTATATTTCTAGAAATAATCCAAAACCTGTTATTGATTCAGTTATGTTTTGGAGAAAATCAAAATCTGAAGTTGCAGCAATGGCTGCTGATGCTGCTGAAAATGCTATCAATCTAGTCAAAGAACATAAAGACTCTTCTGGTTTTCAAAGACAACATGTACATTCAGCATCAAATGTTAGTCGATTCTCACATAGAAGAAATAACTCATCCAAGGCTACCATTACTAATATTGATACCAAATTAGCTCATTTAGAAGCTCAAGTTCAATCTTCAAGAGAAACAGCTATTCAAGGTGAAAGAAAATCAATTATCAGTATTTATATTTTATGTCGAGTTTTAATTGAAGTTGTTAAACAAGTTAATTTTGATACCACGGGTGATGATTTAGGTGATAAACTAGAAGATATTATCTTTTCACAGTTGAGAAGTACTGATCCAATTTTAATATCATCAAGCATTATCAGATCAGCTAATTGGAACTTCTTTGCTGAATTGCTTGGTTATATGTCAGACAAACGATTTTTAAGTGTTAGTGATCGTTTTATTGCTGATTTAGAAAAGATTCCTTCAGTTCCTCCAAAAGAAATTGAACCCTCTATTCATTTACTAATTCATGGTATGAGATATTTAAAATTGAAAAATTTTCCATTAGAAGACTTTGAAGAAAGTGCTGATTTTTTATTATCAATTGCTAAATTCTTCAAAGCTACGAAATCATACTCTATTAAATTGGCATATTCTCAAGTCCTTACATATATTTTATTGCCATTAGCTGAAACTTTAACTGCTGAAGTTAATCATCCAACTTGGTCTGATGCTATCCACACAATTTATAACAATATTGATATAACTGATAATCAAAAATCTTGGCTAACTAATTTTACACTATCAGTTGCAATTTTATCAGTTGCACCAAATGAATTGTTCTTGAATAATTGGTATGACTTATTGGAACAAGGTATCAAAAACGTAAAATTAAAAAACTCAACAATGAATGAAAAAGTCACAATTACAACTTCAATTGCAAGATTGATTTGGGTTTATATGTTCAGATGTACTGAAACTCTAAATAATACTACAAGAAAAATTGAATCTATTATGAAATCTCTATTTTTTAATAAAGCTAAACAATCTTGGTTTACTTCAGATGCTGGTTTAATTTTACCCTTAGTTCAAATTTTTAGATCATTAGGTTTCACTGGTTATAATCAAACAGTTGAAAATTATGTCATTCCCCTAATCAAACAAGCATTTAATGGTGTATCGTTAGATGGTATTCAACATGAAAAAATGACTTTAGTTATCAAAGCTTATGTTGCTATGTTAGCTGATACTGAAAGACCACTGTTTCCAGAAAATGCAGATGTTATTGGTGTTCCAGATATAAATGTTGATTTCAAATCTGTTAACCATAATGAGATTGTTCGTTATGCTAATAATCTATTAATTCTACTTGATGCTACAGTTGGTCCACATTCTACCAGTTCAAGTGAGGCTTCTACTCCATCGTTACCATTTTATTATGGTTCAAAATCACCATTTGGTAGTTTCAGATTTGGTGCTGATTTAACTGGTCAAACTACTAAAAATTTGAATACCGAACTATTTGCTGTTTTAATTGAATCAATTCCATGGTTAACAACTTCCAATCCAAGAAAGGTCATTGAACTGCTATGCAGAAACTCACTACATAGTGATTATAGAGTTGCTAGTGCTGCTTCTCGTTCTTTAAAGATATTAATCTCAAAGAAAAATTCTTCAGGTTCTATCAGTATATTTGCTAATTATGCCTTTAACTTCACAGAACATTCTGGTAATGCTGAAAACTATATTATTTCAAAAGAATTATTGAAATTATATGTTGATTTGTTAGATACTTGGCTTAAATCAATCAATGATAGAAAATTAAAGAGTAAAGAAAATGAAGACTTTATATCTAATGGTAAAACTAACCGTAAAGGATTAGGCTCTGCTATAGATGAAGCTGATGATGAAACTGATGCTATTGATGAGATTCAATTGAAAAACACAATTACAGTCATTGAGGAAATTGAAGGTCATGGACTATTCTTTTTATCATCTCATGATTTTGAGATTAGAAGATTCGCAATCTCAATCTTGAAAATTACTGAAAACTTTGATGAAGTCTTATATGAACAAACTAAAAGTTCAAATCTTACAACTAAGCATTCACGTTCAAATTCAAAATACGCTGCTGATATTGGAACTAGAGTTATTTTCATTATTCAATCGATTGATTTCTTTAAATTAATAAATACTCAAAAAACTGCACTAAGTGTTCCTGAAAGATCAAGGTTACAAAAATTAAAATCAAGAAGAAATGTCTTAACAAAATTGGCAGAATCTGACTATGGTATTGATTCAGCTTTATGGTTTAGAGTTTTCCCTAAATTATTAAGTACAATTTTTGAAAAATGTCCAATTACAATGGCATTATGTCGCTCTATTGTTTGTACAAGGCTTGTTCAAATTCATGAATTAATTTTAGAAATTGCTGATTCACCTAAATCAGCTCAAAAATTAGGCAATGGTCCACCAGAAGTATTGGTTGAACAATGGAAATTATATTTAATCGTTGCTTGTACATCATTAACTTCAACAAGTGAACAAAGAATGCATATTCCAGAAAATCAAACTAATTCTAAAAGGAAAAATCTTCAACTGTTAACGATCCAGCATAGTACTATTACTAGTGCTAAAAGTGTTTTTAAACTGACTGTTAATTTGTTAAATAGTTCAAATCAAGTTCTTAGAGATGCTATCATTACTGGTTTAAGCTGTATGAATATCAATATCTTTAAAACATTTATTGAAGTTATTGAACCTGTTTTTGATAATTGGGAAAAGGATTTAAATTCTAATTCCTCACTACAAAATTCTCGTTTAAGAATTGAAAGTGCTAGAATCTTAAACATCGTTTCAAGATTCTTAGAAGAAGACTCAATAATTCAAGACGATTGGATTGTTAGTAGATTAGTGAATTTCGTGAAAGTTATCAAATCATTCTTATCAAAATTTGAAGTTCAACACAGTTTTGAATTTCAAAAATTGCGTCGTTATTTTTGTGGTTTATTAGAAAACGTTTATTGTGGTCTTTTAAAAAGATCTGATACTACTGAATGGTTACCATTTGAAGCAAGAGTTTCATGCTTTGCATTTTTAGAAGAATGGTGTGGCTATGGTAAATCTTCAATCCTTGCCAAACAAAGATATGCTCAAATGATTAAACATACAACTAATACTCAAGAATTAACTGCATTGAATTCAGCAATTGAATTTGAAAAACAAATCTTATCAATTTCAGCTACAAAAACAATGGTTGGTTTGCTAGATGGTAACATTAGAGAATTCAGGGGCCCAACTTTACTTAAGTTTGATTTACCTGGTTTGTTATCATGGATTGATTTATTATTTGCATCTCCAAATGAAAGAATTCAAGGCTTAGCTAAAAAGGCATTAAAAAGTATGTTTGAATTCAATTCATCTGATCAAGAATTATTCACTGAAGTTTTCAAAAAATGTATATTTGATCAAAAGACAAGTGTTATTGAGAAATATTTCGTTATTATTGCAGAAGCTTTGATAGAGAATAAACAAAATTATCCATTAGAAAAACATCAAGTTTTATTGTTTGCATTATATGGTGTTGGTTTCAATAGTTATGACATTAGAGCTCCAGCTATTAATCTTTTAATTCATGCAGAAAAAACCTTTTATGGTCAAACTTATTCATCGACATTTGGAGAAAGGGTTAAGAATAAGAATAAAACAATTTATAAAAGAGCATTATTGGAAGTTTCAACCTATTTTGCATCTTCTTATCCTGATATCAATATTTCATTAATTTCTGAATTGACTAAATATTTCCATATTGTTAGTTTTGAATCAAGAAGAGATTTATTAACTATTCTATTACCATGGTTACAGACAGTTGAATTGAATGTTTTCAATGATAGAGATGATTGGATTGATATCAAGTCATACATGGTTTTAAGTAACTTGTTTGAAATTACAGTCAAATTCTCAGATGCCATTCCAAATGAAATTGAAGCATTATGGATCTCATTGGCAAATGGTAATAATTTCACTAATGCTCAAACAATTCTAAATTTTGCAATTCAAACAAGTTTAATGAAAAGAAATCCATTATTTGTTGAATTTGCTAGTAAAGTTTTAGTTTATGTTTCAACTTCTAATTTGTCGTTGATTGATAGTTTAGTTCCATACATTGATCATAAAAATATGGTCCCACCAAAGCCAAAAGCTCTGATTAACCCTGATGATGATCTAGGTTTACCGTATGTTGCAGATATTTGGAAGGTTTTAGATTATCCTGGAAAAGATGCTGTTTTTTCTTTAGGTCATTTAGCTTTGATTTTTCTATCTGATCTAGTTGTTACTCCAAAGGAATCTTTAAATTCTAAAACTCCATTATTGCTTCATGTTTCATTTTCCTTATTAGATCATTATTTACCAATTGTTCAAGAATCAGCAAGTAAAATGATAATTTATACACTAGATTCTGTTTTAACTCATCCAAAAACTGAACAAACTAAGAATTTAATTAGAAATAATGAAAAATGTTTATGGGTTTATGATGATCTAAATAATGATAAAAATGGCGCAAGATCACCAAAAGATATGGACTTGTTAGTTAGAAATATTGTTGAAATTTTTAGCGTTTCACATCCAAATATTCAAGAAGAATGGGCTAGAGTATCGTTATCTTGGTCAACTAATTGTGCTGTTAGACATATTGCATGCCGTTCATTCCAAGTTTTCCGCTCTTTACTATCATTTTTAGATCAATCTATGTTAAGAGATATGTTACACAGATTATCCAATACTATTTCAGATGAAAGTTCAGATATTCAAGGTTTTGCTATGCAAATTTTAATGACATTAAATGCTATTACTTCAGAACTAGACGCTGGTAATCTGATTAGTTTCCCTCAGTTATTCTGGGCTTTTGTTGCATCATTAAATACAATTAATGAATATGAATATATTGAATTATTATCAGTTCTAACCAAATTCTTATCTAAAATTGATTTGGACTCTGAAGATACAGTCAGTTGTTTGGTTCAAACATTCCCACCTAATTGGGAAGGCAAATTTGAAGGGCTTCAACAGATCATTATGATTGGTTTAAGATCATCTAATGCATGGGATGCTTCATTACAATTACTTGATCGTTTAAATAAACTGAAAAACAGTGATATTGTTGGTGGATCATCTAGATTATTATTTGCTTTATTAACCAATATTCCAAGATATTTACATGCTTTAGAATTAGGTAATATTAAACCAGAGATTTATGATTCTGCAGAAACTTTAAGTGCAATGGCAGAAGCTGAAGGATATTCTAATTTATCAAGAATTATTGAATCATTTTCAAAAAATAGATTTAGAACTAAGCATGATTTTTTGGGACAGACAATTAATTTCATTTCAGAAACTTTCTTAACTGAATATAGTGGTCAAACGTTGATATTCTTTTTAGGTTTATTATCAAATAAAATTGATTGGGTTAAAGTTGAAACCATGAATGTTTTGAAATTATTATTTCCAAAGATTGATTTAAGTGATCCTCAATTTCAAGGTTGTGGTGCAGATTTAATATCCCCTTTATTGAGATTATTATTAACACCATTTGCTCAACAAGCTTTAGAAGTCTTAGATGAAACTAATAGTATCTCAGGTAGTAAACTTGATAAAGATATTTTAAGAATGTCATTGGGTAATACCAAAGTTAAAAAAGATTATGAAAGAACTGCAACCTTATTTGGTATTCCTGAGGATAGTGGATGGTCAATTGCTATGCCAGTGATTACAGCAGCAACTACAAGAAGTAATGTCCATGCAGTTTTCACAACATGTGCAGCATTTGTTGAATCTGAAGAACCAGAAGAAGAACAAGAACAAATTAAGTTTCATCTCGATGAATATCCATATGGAAACAGTGAACAAAATCATCGTCATCATAATCATACAAATAGTGCTAATCAATTGGATTCAATATCAGTTGTGGAGGAAAATGATGCTTCATTAAGTAATATGTGGGCAGAATTAGATAATTTAGATTCATTTTTCACTAAGGATGCAGAAAATTCATCTCAATTCTCAGGTATCACAAGTAATAATCCAGGTAGCCATTTTAGATCAACTTCGATTGATACGAGGTATAGTAATATGGATAATTTGAATCCATATGAATCAGCACCGCATATCTATGATAAGAAAGTTTCAGTTATTCTAAATAGAAGTTTGGCAAGAACTCAATCGAATTCATCATTTAGAACTTCATTAGCAGATTTTGGGAGAAGACAAAATCTTCAATAGATTATTAAAGACAATAATTTCAGTTCTTAATTATATATCGTTTTATATAAATACAGATTATTTAGATTCATATATAATTTTGTTTATTTTATGTACAATTAATTGATCCTCTATATATAAGATTAACCAGATTTTGGTAATGCATTAACCATTTTACCTGAATTATCAAATGTGAATTTACGATCTTTCTTATTATCACGTAAAGTGGTACCATAACGGAAACCAACTTCACCAACTTTAGATTTAGTAAACTGGAAAGTAAATCTATCAGTTGATTTTGATTTAGCAATAAAGATTTCTCTTTCTTTTTCATTTGATTTCTTATCTAAAAGATGATCACCTGAACCGATTTTTTCTAAAGTTTCAGAAGCTGGTTCTAAACCAAAGACTTTTGCAGCATCAATTGGACCAAATGGTTCAGATTCGGCGATTGTAACGAATTTGGATTGTAAAGTTTTAACAGGAACAGGAATTTCTGATAAATTTTCTCTATGTGCTTCTTTTTCAAATAATGGGAACATTCTATATAAAGATTCAGACATTTTTGATAATTCTGGGGTGATTAAATTTTCTTTCTCCCATTTCAATTCGACTTCTTTTAATTTAACAACGGCTTCTAATCTTGGGATTTTAATACCATATTCAATTGCAACTTGTTGAATTGGAGTTTTCTCTAGCACTATTTTTTGATAAATTTCATTTCTATCTTTCTTGGATAAAATGTAGTTGGTTTGGCAGAAGCTGTTTTGTGGAAAAGGTTGTAAATGACTATTTGGTTTATTGTTACCATATTGTTGTGGAGCTGCAAGTGGTTTACCAGTATGATAATCTATTAGAGCATTACCTCTTTCCACATCTGGTTTTATATAGTTTGGAGTATGATTTTGAGGAGCATAGAAGTATTTATTGCTAGGGTATTCACCTTTGTAATTCTTTTTACCTAAGAAGACACCCATTTGATATCTTAAAGAAGTTTTATGGTCTTTTGGATGTGTTTTACCCATTTTTGGAGCTGGATAGAATGGGTATGCTATTCTTCTTCTAGAGAAGTTACGCACTTGCTGCTTGCATGCAGAGGTGGAGTTTGAAAGCACATTGGCTGATTGTTGGACAGAGAACAGCTGAACCATTTTCGAACTCTGAATTAAACTATTCTTTCGGTTTTAACTCAAATCAAATCTTCAACTTTTTTTGTGTTCAAAAAAAACTGAAAAATTAGAAAATTGAAAAATTCGCGGATTTTTATCACGTGACTGAAATTCTCTAGTGGCCGGGTAACTTGTGGTCTGGAGCGATGTGCCCATTATGGATCTAAAATGAGTGATAAGTTGGATTTCAGTGAGGTTAATCTCATTCTGAAAAGTGGATATTGGGTATTAGTATTCCCTTTAATCACATGCCAGCTTTCAACTCAATTGAATAACATAATACTAACAATGTTTCTCTTTCTTTCCTTTTATTACGTTCATCCTCGCTTTAATTGGCCAATTTCCCCAGATTTGCGGCTTCGGCGTCTTTTTGACCGTCACCGGCACTTTTTTCTGTTAAAAAAACATCAAAAAAATTTATTTCGACTCATCGAAAATCAAAAATTGTTCTAAATCTCTATTAAATTTCCTATTTAAATAAACATTCAAAAATGGGAATCTTAACTAATTTTGCTGCAAAGAGAGGATTCGCCTCTTCTGCTGCTCGTCATGAAAAAGTTTTCAACAAATACTCTAAAATCATTACCCAACCAAAAGATCAAGGTGCTTCACAAGCTATGTTATACGCTACCGGTTTTAAGCCAGAAGATTTCAACAAAGGTCAAGTCGGTGTTGGTTCTGTTTGGTGGAGTGGTAATCCATGTAACATGCATCTATTAGATTTCAACTTCAGATGTTCTGAATCAGTTAACAAAGCTGGTTTAAAGGCTATGCAATTTAACTCAATTGGTGTTTCTGATGGTATTTCAATGGGTACTTCAGGTATGAGATTTTCTTTACAATCAAGAGAAATCATCGCTGATTCTTTCGAAACTATCATGCTAGCTCAACATTATGATGCTAATATTTCTATTCCATCATGTGATAAAAACATGCCAGGTGTTTTAATGGCCATGGGTAGACATAACAGACCATCCATTATGGTTTATGGTGGTTCAATCAACCCAGGTTCTCCAACTTGTGGTTCTGCTAAAATCCCAGAAAAAATTGATTTAGTCTCTGCTTTCCAATCTTATGGTCAATATTTAGCTAAAGAAATCAGTGAAGAGGAAAGACAAGATATCGTTCAACACGCTTGTCCAGGTGCTGGTTCTTGTGGTGGTATGTACACTGCTAACACTATGGCCTCTGCTGCTGAAGTCTTAGGTATTACTTTACCAAACTCTTCATCTGCCGTTGCTACTTCTCCTGAAAAATTAGCTGAATGTGACAACATTGGTGAAGCTATTAAAAACATCATTGAATTAGATATCAGACCAAGAGATATCATGACTAAAGAAGCTTTCCACAATGCTATCACTTACATCATTGCCACTGGTGGTTCTACCAATGCTTGTTTGCATCTAATTGCTATTGCTCACTCTTGTGGTGTTAAATTGACTTTAGATGATTTCCAAACTATTTCTAATAAAACTCCATTATTAGCTGACTTCAAACCTTCTGGTAAATACGCTATGGCTGAATTAGCACAATATGGTGGTACTCAAGCTGTTATGAAATACTTATTAAATGAAGGTTTCTTACATGGTGATTGTTTAACCGTTACTGGTAAAACAATGGCTGAAAACTTATCAACTAGTCCAGGTTTAACCCCAGGTCAACCAATTATCCATCCAATCGAAGCTCCATTGAAACCAAGAGGTCATTTACAAATATTATATGGTTCTTTAGCTCCAGGTGGTTCAGTTGCTAAAATCACTGGTAAAGAAGGTACTTATTTTAAAGGTACTGCTAGAGTTTATGAAGATGAAGATTCTTTCATTCATGCTTTAGAAAAGGGTGAAATTAAAAAAGGTGTTAAAAGTGTTTGTATCATTAGAAATGAAGGTCCAAGAGGTGGTCCAGGTATGCCAGAAATGTTAAAACCATCATCAGCTCTAATGGGTTACGGTTTAGGTAAAGATGTTGCTTTATTAACTGATGGTAGATTCTCTGGTGGTTCTCATGGTTTCTTAATTGGTCACGTTGTTCCAGAAGCTGCAGAAGGTGGTCCAATTGGTTTAGTTAAAGATGGTGATGTTATTGTCATTGATTCTGATAACAATAAATTAGATTTATTAGTTAGTGAAGAAGAATTAGCTGAAAGAAGAAAAACATGGGTCAAACCAGCACCAAGATACACAAGAGGTTCTTTAGCTAAATATTCTAAATTAGTCGCTGATGCTTCTCATGGTTGTGTCTTAGATGGTGATGAATAATTCATTCAAATTCACTAAAGGTATGTGCTCTTCTTTTTTTATTCATTTTATATTATAAGTTTGGTGGTTTTCAGTTTTGTTAATAGTGGGGAGTTAAATCGGTTATGTCCTATTGAAAGGATCTTGTATATCAATACTATTTATTTTGTTCGTTTTCAGAAATGTTCATATGCATATTATTATTTCATTATAAATTAAACAATTGAATTGTGGTTTATTAATTTTTTGATTTTTTTTGATTTTTTTGAAAGTTTTTTTTTTGATGTTTTAGATTTTGGTTTTTTGATATATTCATAAATAATGTCTTTATATTGAATGCACATTCGTTTAAATTTTGATTGATTTTGTAATTACTGTAGCAAGTTAATATTGGTGAAAAAATGGTCAATTTTTTTTAATGAATCGGGTTGATTGTGAAATTATATAACTAGCACAAGTATTCATAATAAAGTATCTAAAAACATTGATTCGCGGACTTTCGTATAAAACTTGATATGGGGTGCTAACTGTAGCCTCTATGTATCATAAATCCTTATTGGAATTAACTAGTACTATGTATTTTTCAACCACTAAAGTTTACTTAAATCGATTATATATTACTATTTTTTTGTTATCTATATTAAATTATGTAACCGACTAGTTATTAATTATACGATATTATGATATTAATATGAGTGCTCTAGATCAACTAATTGAGTTATAATCTTATAACCTTATAGCAGCTAGTCATAACCAGTTACAACGACGTATAATATTTTAATTTACTGCTGAATTTACGTATCTGTAGCATTTCGTTTTTAAAATACAAAACCTTTAGTCCTACTTCCAATTAAAAATATTAGTACGACGCATGCCGTCGGTGAATTCAGAATTTAATGAATATTATTTGGCCCACGTCCCTGACCAAGAGGATAGATGTGTAGCAGGGAGCTACAGTAGCTAATATATAGCACTTTTTTGAGTTGAATGATATCTATAGATATCAGAGTAATTGCACTAAAGTTGAGTTATGGCTAATTATTTAATATTTCCTATTTAATTTACGTGTCCGAACCATGCGATGAGCTGAAATTTTCAAAATGTTTTTCAATGCTAATCAAAACTAGTAAAACATCAATTATTTACTTAATTAATTATTTATAGAGAAGAACACGATGCCTGAAGTTGAAGCAATCTTCATAGGTGCCAACAGACATACACATGTTGCCGATGTTCATCCAACAAAACATATTGTTGCATTCGGGGCAGGTAATACAATCGCATTATGGGATCCACTATCAAAATGTTCATTTGGGATTTATTCAACTTTGAAAGATCATTCCAAGGAAGTTACATGTGTCAAATTCATCCCAAACACAGAATATCTAGTCTCTGCCTCTGAAGATTCATTGGTTAAATTATGGAGGTTTAAAAACGATAATGATTTTGAATTTGTTAAAGATTTAGAGTTTCATGATGAGTCTGTTCTTTGTTTAGGTGTTTATAATAGATATTTCACCACTGGTGACACTACAGGTAAAATAGCAATTTGGTATTTGAATGCAAATGGTGAAGTTATCAAATTACATACATTTGAAGGTAAACCTGGGGTTTTACCATTAGCGTTAGATATTCAAGAGATTGCATCAAATGAGTTCATTTTAGCCATGGGAGGTTCTAAAAACCAAGTATTTATTTATTCATTCAGATATTTTGATTCTAAATTTGATCATTTCAATCTTGTTGCCGCTTTAGAAGGTCATGAAGATTGGATCAAGGCATTAGCTTTCAAGAAACAAACAAATGGTGACTATTTATTAGCTTCGGGTTCTCAAGATAGATATATTAGATTGTGGAGAATTAGAACAAATGAGTTGATTGATAGATCAGATGAAGATGAGACTAAATTATTATTATTAAGTAATAAACAGTATAAATTTGATATCAATGAAACTAAAGTTGCAATTAATTTTGAAGCTCTAATTATGGGTCATGATGATTGGATCTCTTCATTAAAATGGCATGATGATAAATTACAATTGATCGCATCAAGTTCAGACACAGCAATGATGGTTTGGCAACCTGATGAAGTTTCAGGTATTTGGATCTGTAATTCAAGATTAGGTGAAATTAGTTCAAAAGGTGCAAGTACTGCAACTGGTTCTTCAGGTGGGTTTTGGTCATCATTATGGTTTATTGATGAAAATAACAATGAATATATTCTAACTAATGGTAAGACTGGTGCTTTTAGAATTTGGAAATTAAATGAAGATGATTCATGGGATCAAATATTAGCAGTCACTGGTTGTACAAGAAATTGTACCGATTTGTCATGGTCTACAAATGGTGAATATTTATTATCAACTTCATTAGATCAAACTACAAGATTATATTCACAATGGGTATTTAATTCAGATGGATCAAAACGTCCTATTAAAACATGGCATGAATTTGCAAGACCTCAAATTCATGGATTTGATATGATTTGTATTTCAACTTTATCAAACACTAGATTCATTTCAGGTGGTGATGAAAAAATTTTAAGATCATTTGATGAGCCAAAAGGTGTTGCTAAAATATTATCTAAATTTTGTGATATTCAAACTGAAGATGAATCAATAATGCCTGAATCCGCTGCATTACCAGCTTTAGGGTTATCTAATAAAGCAACCACTGATGCTGAAGAAGCAGCTCCAAGACCAGATCAAGATCAATTAAGAGAATCTGATGATACAAATAACATTTCATTTGAGATTTTGAGTTCTTTAGAATTACCACCATTTGAAGATCATTTACAAAGACATACATTATGGCCAGAAATTGAAAAATTATATGGACATGGTTATGAAATAGTTTCAGTTGATTCAAGTCCAGATAAAAAATTAATTGCAACTTCATGTAAATCGAATACTCAACAACATGCAGTCATTAGAATTTTTGATAGTGAAAGTTGGCAAGAATTGAAACCAAATTTGAAATTACATGAATTAACAGTAACAAGAGTTAAATTCTCACCAAATGGGAAATATTTATTAACAGTTTCAAGAGATCGTCAATTTGGTTTATTTGAAAGAGATTTCAATGATAATTCATTCAAATTAATCAATCATAACGTTAAAGCTCATACTAGAATCATTTGGGATTGCTCTTGGTCACCATTAGAGTTTGGAAATTATTTCTTTACTGCATCAAGAGATAAATCAATTAAAGCATGGAAAGTTATCGGGGCTCAAGATGGTTCAATTTCAGTTGAAAATGTCATTCAAGCTAAATTTAATTCCCCAGTCACTTCATTAGACGTCCATAAACAAATCGTAAATGGTAAACTAGTCATCTGTATTGGTTTAGAGAACGGATCTTTAATCGTTTATTCATTTGATAGAGAAACTTTTACTCATGTTTATACCTTTGATGAATCAGTGACTCCAGCAGACAGAATTTCTAGATCTAATTGGAGTAGTTTGGTTGGAGAGAAACTACTTTTAGCTGTTGCTTCTTATGATAATTCCACTAGAATCTTCTCTTTAGAGAAAGATTTAATCATATAGAAAAAATTAATAATATTTATAATCTCATCTCATCGCTAAGCTGTAAAAAAAAACAGCAGACGTAATTAAAATTCTCTCTTTTACAAAAGCAATTAATACCGGGGAACAAATATTTTCAAACCAGCAATTACACCCATTAATTAGCCACTTAAGTCAATTGTTATTCATACTCAGCAGCCTTACAGTAACAATCACATTTACACATACTTGTTTTAATACCCACACAATCATATCCAGTTCAGATCACTGAATATTTTAATATAGGCCCTTTTTGTGTCTGATATCATTGCTCCATCATGTATCTTCCATTCACACTCACACATAAATTAAGGAGATTCAGGTCAGTTTCAATAGCAATGATCACACTAGTGATCATGTTCTACTACATGTTCCTGAATGAAGAATATATGATGAATCAACATTTGGATGAAGAGGAATTACCTAGAATTACAGAAGAGAAAGTTGAGAACACAGCTATTAATAATGAAAAACTCGAATTGGCAACTAAGGAAGGATTAAAGGAGAAGAATAAATATTTCCCAATTTTAGAACCTGAAAGATCAAGAACTAAGTTCTTAAGTATCATGACTGAAGATTATTTCAATGATCAAAATAATTTCAATCTTAGAAGTTTTAAAAAAAATTATCATTATAAAATTGGGAAAGAAAATTATATTAAATTACCAAAAGTTTCTAAAGATGATGAGTATCCATTAATCCAGTCAACTTATTTCACTGATGGTGGGTTAAAAGACATTAAGAAATTACAAAGAATTTCAAAAGCATTTGATCAATCTTGGGAAATTTATACTAAATTCGGATATGGGCATGATGAAGTCACTCCATTAAGTCACTTACCACAAGATCCATTCAACGGATGGGCTGCAACTTTGGTTGACTCATTAGATACCATGATTTTAATGGACAAAACAGAAGAATTTTCAAAAGCTTTAAGATTTATTAAAAATATGAATTTCAAACAATCATTTAGAAAAGATATTCCATTATTTGAAAACATTATTAGAATTTTAGCTGGTTTAATAAGTGGGTATGAATTTTCTAATGAGAAGATGCTGTTGGAAAAAGCAAAAGATTTGGCTGATTTGTTAATGGAAGCTTTTGATACCCCAAATAATATGCCCTTATTATATTATGAATGGACTTCAGAAATTCAAAATAGATTTGCTTCAAAAGAAGCAGCACTAGCTGAAGTTGGATCAATGTCATTAGAATTCTCAAGATTGACACAATTAACTAATGATAATAAATATTTTGATGCAATTTCTAGAATTACTAAAATTTTCCATGAATCTATAAATGAAGGATTTTATTTACCTGGATTATATACTAATAAGATTGATATTTCAGGGTGTCAAGTGTTGACTAATGAAGAAATTGAAAAAGGTGTACATTTAAATAATCCAAAAGTTATTAAATCTATCAAAAATGGGAATTATATCTATTGTTTATTAACTGATAAAATCAAACCCAAACCTGAACTGATGCAAGAATATTCAATTGGTGGGTTAGCTGATTCATTTTATGAATATTTACCTAAAATGTATCATTTATTAAGAGGATCAAATTTCAAACAAACTGAGATTTATAAAGAGATGTATTTGAAATCAATTTCACAAATTAAAGAATTTATGATTTTTAAACCAAAAATTCCTGACAATAAAGATATTTTATTCGTTTCATCATTAAAGGCTTCATATGATGAAGATTCAACTAATCCAGGAATTACCATCAAACAGGATTTAGATATGCAACATCTAAGTTGTTTTGCAGGTGGGATGTTCGCATTAGGATCAAGATTATTCAATTTAACTGACGATATTGAATTGGCAGGTAATATAACATATGGATGTGTTGAATTGTATAATAGATTGAAAATCATGCCTGAGAGTATAACTGTTGACAAACAATTAAATGAATTTGATTTATATAATGATGAAGAAAGAATGAAATCCATGAAGACTTTTAAAAATGGTGATTTAATTTTATCCAATGATGAAAATGATTTAGTTAATATTGGAATTGTTGATAATGAAGATGAAGAATTGAAAAAGGCTATAAAAGATGCAGAATCTGTTATTATTGATAAAAGAGATGAATCAACAAGAAAGCAAATAGGCTCAAAATCCAACACCATTAAAAATTCTGTTAATTTTGAGAAAATTTCTAAAAAGATCAATGAAAAGAATAGAGATTATTTATTCCCACCATTAATAGAATCAGAAACGGGTGAAAAAATTTGGTCGGTTGGGAAAACGTACAGTCAACCACTTTGGATAAATGAAATGGAACCTAAATATATTCTTAGACCAGAGGCAATTGAATCTGTTTTATACATGTATAGAATCACAGGAGATAGTAAATGGAGGGAATATGGATGGATGATGTGGGAAAACATTGAGAATTGTACAAGGACTGAAAATGGAGAAGTTGCATCAATTTATGATATAACTAATATTTATGGTAATAATACTCTATTTATTGATAGTTTAGAAAGTTTTTGGTTTAGTGAAACTTTAAAATATTTTTATTTATTGTTTAGTGATGTTGATGTTTGGAGTTTTGATGATTATGTTTTCAATACTGAAGCTCATCCGTTTAAATTGAATTAATATATATATATATATACTGACGTTATTACTACACTTAATCTCTAACTAAACTAACATGTATTGATTTTTTATATTCACACAACTCTCCAATGAGACAACAATTTCAAATGTTGATAGTCTTTATAATCACCAGTCATACCATCATGAAATGCCTTAAAATACCACCATGTGAAAACACACGCGACAAAGCAAACAGCATAAACAACATACTTAACACCATTATTTCTAAATTTTTTCAAAATTAATTCTAAAATGTATCCAAACACAAATATAGCAAAATATAAAGCTGGAACATAATGATGTACATAAGTGACTCTACCCATGATTACAAAAGGTAAATAATGAGTCGCCCATGCCATGAATGGATATAAACCCTTCATTGAAAATTCATATAAATCATTCAATTTCCAATCAAGTGTTTGTCTTTGATATTTTAAAATGTAAGTTAATGTGGCACCAATGAATGCAATTATTGAAATTGATGAAATCCATGTATTGAAAACACCACCAATCAGGAAAAATCTAATATCACGAGTACCCCAACCACACATTCTTAAACCTAGGTATAATGTAGGCCATTGCCACCATTTTGAAGCTAATGCATCAAATTTATCAGGATCAGGGACCAATGCGTTATTAGACGAGGCCATTGCGAAATTAATACCAATGAAATCGACCCAAAAATTAGATTTTGGAGGAAGGTAATTATCATCTGGTGTTAATTTTGAATTTATATGGTTTTCAATGTTCCACCATGTTGATTTATCATATTTTGACCAAGATGGTTTACAAACTACTTCTGATTGTTTGAAACCCCATGCAGGATATGAAGCACCCGTTGTCGCTAAATAACAACCTAAATCAACGTGTTTGATTCTGAATGATGTTGATAATGGATGTAATATAGTGGAGTTTTCAATAGGGTATGATGAGTTTGAAGATGAGACTTGTTGAACTATTTGAATTTGCCAATTGTCCTTTGAATCACCAATTTTATCATTTCCATAACCTGAAACTTCATAGAATTTCTTAGTGACATGTGCTGGAATTGGATGGGAATGTAGATTTGCTTTAGTGGATTTATGAACGATTCTTAAAATATCACCATCTTTAACAAAATCATGAGTTGTTGAGTCGATTGTATTGTTTGAATCTTTTAAATATTTGAATATCCAATTATTATTCCCATCTGAATGTCCATACCCTGTGACTTGTTGTTGATTTGAACCTTCAGGGTATATCTGAACATGAGAATGTAATAAATTAGGACTTAAACCATGAGATCTAATGGTTACTTCAGAACCATAGATGATATCTCTTGGAGTGTTTTGAATTTTATTGTTTTCTAAATTGACTTGAAATAATGAAGATGTAGAGGCATCACCTGTTCCTGATTTATATAACAATGAGAAATGGATCTTGAAACAGATTAAATAGATGGTGAATGGGATGAATATTAACGTGAGGATTCTGATACTCCAATGTTTTAAGTATAATTTCCATGATACCTTTTCATCAATGAATTTCTCGAACAGATCCTGGATAGTGTATGCACCCACCACGACGGTGATGAATAAACCGACCCATTTAACAGAACAAACACAACCGATTGAAACACCTGACAAGATCATCCAAATGTACCACTCGATGGAGAATTCCCTTTTAGAGACTCTTAATGAATGGATTTTAACCATTGTTAGGAATGTAGTAGCAGTGAAGAATAACAAGATTGAATCCAATAGGATGAATTTACCTAATGCGATATAAGAAGTCTCTAAAGTGACCATCAATGTCATTAACAACGTAGTTAAGAATTGTAAATCTAACCATTTGGCAATATAGTAAGTGACAGGGATAACCAACGTTGAGAAAACAGCATTGAATATTCTCATTGTCTTGAAATCACAACCTTCTGGGTATGGTGTCCCTGATTTGAATTCGAAATCTCCATTGAAACCAGCAATGTATTCACTTAATGCAATTAACATTTTACCTAATGGTGGATGAACATCATGATAAAATTCATGTTTGATGTAATATGACCCAAATTTACCAAAATGGGCTTCATCCCAAACGACTTTCTTGCTCTTATCGATGTCCACTGTACGAATATAAAAGCCAATTAAGGTGAAGATTAAAGGGACTAAGAATTCAAGGTGTTGTAGAAATGATGGATATTTCGATGTAATTGGTGGAATTTCACCGTCTTTTTTCTCAATTGTGGGAGTGTCATTAGAGAGAGAGGAGGAGTCAATCAGGGACTTCTTCTCTTCTGCTTCAATGGGCATTCTGGGTGGAAATTGATGGAAATTGGTGGATTTTATTATGGTGATGAAATTTTCGGTACGTGTTAAATTTATATTAAGTCTGCTTATATAATAAGTATTTAGTATTGTAAGTATACTACAGTATTAAGAACCATTATCGTATATAAACCGAGTCTAAGCCATCACTGCAACCCCAGCACTTTAATCACCAACATCTCCAATTTCTTCCCTTCAAAATGTGTAAAATTTGACTCTAATCCCAAAACATTCTTCAATTCCTCCAAATCATCAGCATTAACAGCACCATCATTACGAAATCCATCAATTATCAACACCAAACACCTGAAATTACCCTGTAAAAACACGTTTGTGGCCTTAATCACCACCTTGACACCTCTGAGGTAAACCTCCATCGCAAATGAATTATCACCGCTTAAACTCTGTCTTAAACTCCATTGATTTTGTAATTTACTCTGAATGATCAAGTCTAATGAATCAGTGGGACCATTCGACAACGATGGGTCTAGCTGCTGTGCAGTTTGGTACGTCTTGCCATTGAGCACGATCTTGGAGTCCTTGATGCCCGTGGACTGATTGGTGGTGGAGACCTGATACATGAATCTGTTGTCGTTGTTTGATTTGAACACTTTGATGTCGAGGATCCATTGCGGGAGACTGTGTGGGAGATTGATTGGATTGGAGAGGCGTGAGTGGATGGCCTGGATGGTGTTGGGCGTGGAGCTGGAGGGCGAGAGGATGAGCATCTTTACACTGAATTGTAGTACTTAATTTTTTATTTCAATCGTCTATAAATTTTCATTCGGCAAATCTCAACTTCTTTTTGGGTTTCTCTTCAACTTCACTTTCTTCATCACTTTGTTCCATTTCCTCGTCTGATGAGTCGTCTTCATAGGTGGGCAACACGTTCTCTGCAACCGTCACTTCTTTCTTCACATTCTCCGATTTTTCCTGTTGAATTTCCTTGATTTTGGGGATATTACTATTATTCTTTCTATTTAATTCTCTATTAATGTCATCTTGTAATTCTTTCAATGCTTCAATCGTTTCATTCAAACTTGTGCCCAATTCCTTCATCTTCACCTCGTCTTTGTTCTGTAACAAAGCATGGAATTTTCTTTGAAATACGCCAACCATTGAATCAATCGATATCTCTTTCCCATTATTAACAACCTCCACTTTCTTTACTTCTTGATCAACACCTTCCAATTCAATAACATTATCGAAAATAGCCCTTTCTTTCCATATCTTCACCAACTTCTCGATCCTGGCTTTATCACCTTGTGAACTTTGGAAATAAACATCATTAATAACTTTCTTCAACTCATCACCAAATGAATCAATCACTTTCTTTTCACTTCCACCATCTCCACCTTCCTTCAGTTTATTCCTCAATCTCATTTTACTCTGTTGAACGACGTCATTGGCCAAATAAAGCAACGTTATTGATTTCTTAGGATTGCTTTCAAGGAATGAACTCCATTTGGCGACGATTTGTGCGATGTAACGATGATAGAAAAGCACCCATTGAGACGTCGAGGTGATGCTGTCTTGCGTCCCTGAAAGAGAGGCGAGCTTTGCAGTGAAGGACTCGATTGTGAAGGACATTGTCTCACTGATATATAATTCCACTCTCTATATTAAGAATTTCACTTTATATCGGAATAAATGAATAAATCCTCGACTGAAAATAACCCTTTAATAACACAACTTATAAAGAAGAAGAATCACCACAAATGGCCGACAAATTCCCAGAAATCGAACTCTCCAGCGACGCACAGCCAACCAGCGACGACTTCCTCACCAGGGAGAAAGAACTGCTAGGAGACGATGCCCAACAGTTCCAAACAGAAGAAGACTTCCAATATCAAGAAGAAGATCCAGAAGAACAATTCAAGGAACAATTCCCTGAGGTTGAACAATCTGTCGCTCATCTCTCCATTGATGAAACAAACGACGTTGAACAAGAAGCAGAGCAAACTTCAGGCGTCTCTAAGGAGCAATCAGATGCCGTTTTACAATGGAAGGCCAAATTCGATCAAGATATTAAAGATCGTGATGATAATGACGCTTCAATCACTGAACAACTTAGAAAAGACGCAGAGAAGCAATTAGACGATTTCTACGAATCTTATAACGTTAAGCGTGATGAGAATATTAAGAAGGTTAAACAACAAGAAGAAGAGTTCATTGCTAAAAGAGATGCTTTTTATAATGAAACTGATGTTTGGAGAAGAACAGGTGAATTAATTAAAGGTGCAAAGGAGAATAAAAGATTTAAAGAAGTTTTGGATGCAAAGATTAGATCAATTCAAGATTAAATATGAGTGAATAAATGTTGTTTTTGTAATATGTTTGTAGTATTATTACATGTATCATTATAAACTTTATATTAATATATCTGTGATGTGTGTTTCATTATCATCATCATTTCTCATAAATAAATAGCCAAAAAAAAACATAGTAACACCTTTCATTCCAATTCCCAATATTTCCCTATAAAAATACCCTATACAAAAAACAAAAACATATAAAAAAACCACTATCCTATAAAAACACCTATTGATCACCACTGATACTCTTTCTTAAACTAACTAACCTTGAATTGATACTCTCAATATACTTCCCAATCATTAATTTATCATTCTCTTGTAAATTCCCTTCACCATTTTCAATTTCATCATCATCTTTTTCTAATAATGCCTCCAACATCCATATTGATGTAGTATATGCTAATTCACAACCCATTAAATTCTCAATTATTATTGGATTTTGATTCATGTTTGACATTTCTAATCTTGCTGTACTTTTAGCAATTTCTAAAGCACGATTATAAATTAATGATTCAGTGTAAATTCTCTTGATATTTTTTTGATAATTTGGATTCTTTAATGATAATTTATATTCTGAATCTTTTTGTTTTAATTTAACAAATTCTGCTTTACTTAAACATTCATTAAATCTTTCTCTTATCCATTGAACTAATTCATTTAATCTTATTGTGTTTATTGAAACATTAGAATTTAATGAATCATTGTTTTTATGCCACCAATCACTTGCAAGATTCATTGCCTTTGATAATAATGATAATGTTTTAACATATAGTAAAACAGCTTCATCTGATAATATCTTAACGACCTCTGGTGGAATTTCATCTATTTCATGATCTTGATGATCTTCATCATCTTCAATTGCAGATGATGATGATGGTGGTGATGGAATTAATTGTGAAAATTTAACTTCTGCAAATAGATTAATAACGTGTGCTTTTGTTGCTAAATTTTCTAATTGTTGAATTATTGAATTACTATTATTATTATTATTGTTTGTTATTTGAGTTGGATTCATTAATATATCATTCATAAATTCAACATTATTAATCTTATTTGAAATTGGTGGATTTGTAATAATGATATTATTATTAACTTGATTATTATTACCAAATAATCTGGTACTTGCTAATCCTAATGCTTTAGATAATGCATTTGTTGGACTTAATGAAATCGATAATCTTCTTGCTTCAAATGATGGTCTTCTACCATTAGAACTACCTGAACTTGTTCTTGAAGAACGACGTTGATGATTTATAGGTAATGCAATTCCTCCAACTCCAGTTCCTGCATTGGCTAATTCATCTGCTAATGCATTTATTTCAACTGATTTTTTTTCAATTACAACGTATTCTTTTTCAATAAATACATCTGAATTTTTCAATTTTCTCGTTTCAATTATTGGTTTATTGATTGGTTGGATATCCTTTTTAGAAATTTGTGTTATTTGCTTTGATGGTTCCTTTTTTTCAATTTCAGATTCTTCCTCAACTTGTTCAATTTCAATTTCATTTTCAACTATATTATTATTGATAATACCACCTTTGGTAATATATTCACTAATAAATAAATTCTCATCATTATTTTTTTCAATAACGACATTTTCATCACTTTCAACATTCAATAAACTTTTCAAATCATAATTAACAACATCATTTTCAAAAAATTCATTAAATCCCATTCTTTCAGTAGGTTCAAATTTCAATAAACTTTGAATTAATTTTTTAATTTGTGGATCGATTAAATCACTAATTTGTGTTGGAAAATGAATTTTATCCTTAGATTTTTTAATCTTATTTAATAATTCTAAATGATTAGATGCTCTGAATGGTGGTTTACCAATTGACATTTCATATAAAACTGCCCCAACTGACCAAAGATCAGCCTTTGCGGTATATTTTTGATAATTTAAAATCTCTGGGGCCATATATAATGGTGATCCACATAAAGTTTCAGCTAATGAAGTATTTGGTAAAAATCTAGCAAATCCAAAATCTGCAATTTTTAAAATTGGTAAATCATATAACCCAACAAATCCCATTTCATTGAATTTATCTTCATCATAAATTGGAGGTGATAATAGTAAATTTTGTGGTTTAATGTCTCTATGAACTAAATTTTTAATTCTCAAAAATTTTAAAGCTGATGATAATTGTTTTAGATAATTTAATACCAAAATTTTATTCAATCCATTGAATTTTTCAACGTTAGGCGATGGATATTTATTAAACATCGTCTTGATTAATGGATGATTTTCAATCAATTCATTTTTCTTTCTAATAAAATATGATAAATCACCTAATGAACAATATTCCATAATTAAATGGAAATGACTATCAGTTTGTTTATAATCTAATAATTCCACAATTTGAGGATGTTTCAAATCTTTTAAAATAGAGATCTCAATCTCTAGATTCTCTAATAATTTCTTGTTTTTAAGTAGTGAGCGACTAACTGATTTAATTGCTATTGGTTTATGATTCTTTAAATCAATTCCCTTGTAAACATTCGCAAATGAACCTCGTCCTATTTCATTGCCGACTTTATAGCAGCCTATGAGTTTAGGGTCGTTAGACATGTTTGAGGTGAGAGTAAATGGACCGTTTTTAATTTTTTTGATTTGGTTTTAATTTATTGTTTTTACTTTGTTATGATTGTTAATTATTGTCTTTGATGGCGAATATTATTACTAAAATGGTATAATTCGCGTTTAAATGGCGGGGATGGAGATTCGTGAGTCGTGAGTTGTTGATGCTGTATGAATATGGATACAATCCAAAGATATGAGTGAATATCCAGTAGAAATCCCTGAAAGATTCACAAATTGTTGCAAGATTGAAGGATTTTAAACTCTTTTTATATTTTTATTGGATTTAAATGACTTTTATGATAAGAGAAGTGTTGCGCGTACCGGCTGATTATGTAAGCGAAGAGTCATAAGTCATACATAGTGAATAGTAATAAATAGTGTATATAGATGTTGTATATAGCAGTAGAGAGTAGTAGTGTGAGCTAGAGAACATCACACAGACGGATAATCCTCAAACTCAGGTGGAATACCCATCTCACTCTCGAAAAAATCTCTTTTAATTCCATTCAATTTATTGAAATAACTCATTAAAACTTCAAGATTGTCAGAGATCAATTCACCCAATTCGACCTTGTCATTCAAGTTTGATTTTAATTCTAAAACATTAAACGAATTCAATTCTAATTCATTAATCAATTGATCATTTTTCTTCTTCAATTCCTTGATCTTATTGATCTTTTTCATCGTTTCTTCAATAGACTTCCTTCCCTTCTTTCCACTCTCAATCATCTCGATCAATCCTTCTTTCTTCTCTTTCAACTCTTGTAATTTCTTCTCCTTCATCTCTTTCAATTTAATCAAATTCTTTAATTTATCATACTTGAAACACCAATAAACGATACTTATCCCACACTTCTCATTCTTGATCAAGTCATCATCAATCAAACCTTGAAGAAGATCCTTCATTTGAATTGGATGGATCCCAACGTATTTGGATCCAAGGCTTTCTATCTCTTTAATGCTGTAGAAATCATGGTTGTTGGTGAAGAATTCTAATAATTTTGCGCGTTTCTCTTCTGGGGTGAGTCCCTTCTTTGATTTGGGTGGCTGGGTGGAGTGTTAGTGCCTGGTGGTGCTGGAGATATCATGTATTGAAGGTATTCAAACCATTTAGAGTGTTGGTTATTCTCTATTAATTCTCTGGTTTTATAAATAAACAATCAAACTAAATTAAATTCCCTCCGATAAAATTCACCTTAAATTGAACCAACAACCCAAACCAAAAATGTTCTCGTCAAAGAAATCAACAAAGTCCAAAAGAACGGAACAACTTCTGGTCGATTTGATCAACGAGAAGGACAACAGCAACAGATGTGGTGAATGTGGTGCTACTTTCCCGACTTGGGCCTCTGTTAATCTTGGTTTGTTCCTTTGTGGGAGATGTGCTTCATTACATAGAAATTTAACTGAAGATATCTCTATTGTTAAGAGTTTGACATTGGATAAATGGACAAAGGAGGATTTGGATAATATGGCTGATATTGGGAATAAGAAATGTAGGAGGTTCTGGAACCCTAAGAAAGAACCTTTCCCATTTGATGATGATGATAAAGATGAACTTTTCTTATATTTAAGAAATAAATACGTTAAAGGGAAATTTAGATACGATGAAATCAAAAAGGAAGATTATAGATTAGATTTGAAAGGATCAAGCAGAAGAGATAGATTCCATTCATCAAACAATTCATCAAGAAATAACAGTGGTAGAGTTCCTACTTTAAACCATCGTGATATTCCAGAAATTGAAAGACTAAAATATCGTAAATTAGAACCTGTTTTAAAATCAAAAGGTTTTAATAACACTGATGATAATTATGAAGCTCTAAGTTTAGCTAAGGGGGATATCAATTTCGCAGTTGATATTTTATCAGATGATAAAAATAATGATTCAAATGAAATCAAGCCTAAATTACCTAAAAGACCAGGTCAATCCAGTCAATCTCAACCTGCTCAACAACCGGCATCAACGACTGACTGGTGGTCAAATAACAGTGCCGCAATAGCAACTACTACATCCACTACACCTGTATTAATTGAACCTCCTCAGCAATATTTAGATCCCCAAACAGGTATAATCTACGTTGACCCAGTTCAACAACAATTATACGAACAACAGCAATTACAATTACAACAACAACAACAATTACAATTACAACAAACGAATGCGGTTTTACCAAATCCTTCATTTCAATTTCAACAACCTCAACAAACTGGAATGAATAAAAATGAATTATTATCATTGTATAATCAACCAACTCAAGGTCAACAACCAACTCAAACTCAGCCACAAGGTCAATTCAATCAAATTCAACCTCAATTCACACAACAGAATGCTCAAACTGGTTTCAATAATGGTTTAATTTACCAACAACAGCAAGTATTCCAACAACCTCAACAAACACAAGCTCAATTCACTCAACAAGGGCAGTTTGGGCAACAACAGGGAGGATTTGGATATGGTCAATTTCAATGATTATATACGCTATTGGATCAATGTTGCGTATCCAGATTTAATTGAATTAAATATGGATTATAAAGAAATTATGAAATGAAGATTTATAATTGAAAGATTGTATATTATTAGTAAAATAAAATTAGTGTATTTTTAGTATGAATTGTATTATTGGTACTAGATAGATCTAAAAAATTAGAATCCAAGAAAATACAGATAGTCAATACTAAGTAGCTATGTATCAATAAAACCCGAAAGAGAGTAACACAAAACTGCGGTATACGAATAACTATATTCATTTGCGTTGTTTCAATTCACTATAATATTGTTTAGTGTTCGATTCAATTTTGAGTGGCATGTTTTATGACTTCAAGCTATTTAATATTGGTCTCTTCTCGTTTGTTCTTCCAATTGTTGTTGTGTTT
Source organism: Phaffomyces opuntiae (assembly GCA_003707165.2). NCBI lineage: Eukaryota > Fungi > Ascomycota > Saccharomycetes > Phaffomycetales > Phaffomycetaceae > Phaffomyces > Phaffomyces opuntiae. Next base: position 159,436 of record PPNH02000004.1, read on the forward strand.
TGTGGTAAGGTTCACTTCGTTTAATAGTTTCTAGATTCTTTATACACTGTCGAACTAAATAATGCCTTAAGAAAGAGTCTAAAATACTAGAATGTAGAAAGGTTAGCTTTAAAGAGACAGATTATGTACCTAATAACTCCTCAAGAATTGTTAAAATATCTTTGACATTTCTGTAGTATTTTCTAATTTTATTTCTGAATTATCTCAAAATTGGGTATCAAACTCGGAGTAAAGTCCCATATAAATATCTCTACGCTTAACGAGAGCTACTGAATGGTGTAAGTTTCATATACATCCAGTGTATCAAAAATTCATGTCCAGCTAAAAAGTCTTGAAATCATATAAAATTCATAAAATTCTGAACTCCAAATCCATTTTGGGAATCCCGAGGGCTCTTAAGTATGGTGAAATTGACTTCCGGGCAGATTTAATTTTGTTTTTCTCACAATTTTTGTTTTGTGGGAATTTTTTTTTTCCCAGAAAATTGTGAGAATCAGAAATCTCAAAAGAGTCGTCCCAATTGGGATTTTTTTTTTGTATGGCAGAGAATTGAAATTTCAAATGTATGAATGGAAGCACTGTGTTTTCCTGATATTTGACTCAACAACTGGCTGATATTTCTAGGTTACCAGCTATGTAATAAATAAAGAATCAAGATCCAGTGCTTAAAGGCTGAGAATGTGTAGTTCCAGTTAGTTTGAATATGATAGTTAAGTGGTCAATCAATTCATTGATGATTGTATGCTCTCTGACATTTGTGTCAAATTGAACCGTACCTACTACATACCGAGATTCGAAACAAAATCTCTAATTAAGTTTGTATGAGACTCGTGGTCAGGACTCAGTTATAATTACCTAATACCGATGTCTAACATAACCTATTATTAGACCACCATGACCTAACAGAATTATCACCAGATTTTAGCTGATTGATTTTTAAATGAATTTGAAGTGTCGATGTATCGGAATCCTGTATGTAGTTGATTTGTGCATAGATGTATGTATCAGAGAAAAGAGGGAAATAGTGTATGTAATTCGTACAGAATAGAAGAACATAGTCAACACATTCAACACCAACAACCAAACCAAACAGTCTTAAACACAAAATCACTACAAAATGACTTTATGGAATTACGGAAATAAATCGGAGAATTGGAGCTGAAATCATGACATAAGCAGTGCGTAATCAACACGTGACAAATTTTCGCGGCTTGGAAACATTCATCCACTCGGCCAATCACAGTGCGTGAGAATGTCAACATCCTAACACCCCGCCTCGCAAGAAGTGAGTTCTCCGATATCGCAAAAGTCCCTTTGAAATGAATTGGATTAATTTCGGTACCGTTTTTATGAAAGAGAATCTTTTATTGGGATCTTAATCTGGGGCAGCAGCCAATGAGAGGCAGCAGAATTCGTGATTATTCCATTGTTTGACGGTGTTGATGTGATGATTTCTCAAGCGTTGGTGTTGCAATGGAGATGAAAGTAGCACCATTGTGCTCTACTCACTCTCAGCTATACACTCGTGTACTTTACACCTCATTTAACTCTGTACTACTCTCTAGTAATACCCATCCCACACATATTAAATTTTACCCGAAATATCGCAACTCATCTTCACCAATGAATGACCGTCCCATTCTCATCAAAATCTCATCCATCAATAAATAACATAAAACCATCAATTAATCCTTTTTTTCAACTCTTTCGCAATTCTACTTTTATTCTTTCATACAAACAATCAATTATTTTCAATATGTTGGCTGCTCGTACTTCATTAAAGAACCCAAGATTGGCACGTAGTTTAGCTACTGTTTCTGAAATTGGTTTAGACTCAAAAGTTAACCAAAATTTATTAGAAACACATTCTTTCATTCAATATAAAAAGCATTTAGAAAACGTTAACATCGTTAGAGAAAGATTAGGAAGACCTTTAACATATGCTGAAAAAATCCTTTATGGTCATTTAGATAAACCACATGAACAAGAAATCACCAGAGGTGTTTCTTATTTAAAATTGAGACCAGATAGAGTTGCTTGTCAAGATGCTACTGCTCAAATGGCTATTTTACAATTTATGTCTGCTGGTTTACCAGAAGTCGCTACTCCAACAACTGTTCATTGTGATCATTTAATTCAAGCTCAAGTCGGTGGTCCAAAGGATTTAGCTAGAGCTAAAGCTTTAAACAAAGAAGTTTACGATTTCTTAGCCACTGCTACTGCTAAATATAACATTGGTTTCTGGCAACCAGGTTCTGGTATTATCCATCAAATTGTTTTAGAAAACTATGCTTTCCCAGGTGCTTTAATCATTGGTACCGATTCACATACTCCAAATGCTGGTGGTTTAGGTCAATTAGCTATTGGTGTTGGTGGTGCTGATGCCGTTGATGTTATGGCTGATTTACCTTGGGAATTAAAAGCTCCAAAAATTATGGGTGTTAAATTAACCGGTAAAATGAACGGTTGGACTTCTCCAAAAGATATTATCTTGAAATTAGCTGGTATTACTACCGTTAAAGGTGGTACTGGTAAAATTGTTGAATATTTCGGTGATGGTGTTGATACTTTCTCATGTACTGGTATGGGTACCATTTGTAATATGGGTGCTGAAATCGGTGCTACTACCTCAGTTTTCCCATTCAACAAATCAATGGTTGATTACTTAAATGCCACTGGTAGAAACAAGATTGCTGATTTTGCCTCAGTTTACCAAAAAGATTTCTTATCAGCTGATAAAGGTGCTGAATATGATGAAGTTTATGAAATTGATTTAAACACTTTAGAACCACATGTTAATGGTCCATTTACTCCAGATTTAGCCACCCCAATCTCTAAATTAAAAGATGTTGCCGTTGAAAATGACTGGCCATTAGAAGTTAAAGTTGGTTTAATCGGTTCTTGTACTAACTCTTCTTATGAAGATATGTCAAGATCTGCTTCCATCATCAAAGATGCTGCTGCTCATGGTATTAAATCAAAATCTTTATTCACTGTTACCCCAGGTTCTGAACAAATTAGAGCTACTATTGCCAGAGATGGTCAATTACAAACTTTCGAAGAATTCGGTGGTATTGTTTTAGCTAATGCTTGTGGTCCATGTATTGGTCAATGGGATAGACAAGATATTAAGAAAGGTGACAAGAACTCTATCGTTTCATCTTATAACAGAAATTTCACTGCTAGAAATGATGGTAACCCTCAAACTTACGCCTTTGTTGCTTCTCCAGAATTAACTACTGCTTTCGCTATTGCTGGTGATTTAAGATTTAATCCATTAACTGATAAATTAGTTGGTGCTGATGGTAAAGAATTCTTATTACAACCACCAACTGGTGATGGTTTACCAGTCAGAGGTTACGATGCTGGTGAAAATACTTATTCTGCTCCTCCAGCTGATAGATCAGTTGTTGAAGTTAACATCGCTCCAGAATCTGATCGTTTACAAAAATTAACCCCATTCAAACCTTGGGATGGTAAAGATGGATTAAACTTACCAATTTTAATTAAATCAAGAGGTAAAACCACTACTGATCATATTTCAATGGCTGGTCCTTGGTTAAAATACCGTGGTCATTTACAAAACATCTCTAACAACTATATGATTGGTGCTATCAACTGGGAAAACAATGAAGCTAACAATGTCAGAAACGTTTACACTGGTGAATACAAAGGTGTTCCAGATACTGCTATTGATTATAGAGATGCTGGTATCAAATGGGTTGTTATTGGTGGTGAAAACTTCGGTGAAGGTTCATCAAGAGAACATGCTGCATTAGAACCAAGATACTTAGGTGGTTTTGCTATCATTACCAAATCATTCGCCAGAATTCATGAAACTAACTTAAAGAAACAAGGTTTATTACCATTAAACTTCACAGATGCTGAAGCTTATGAAAGAATTAATCCTGATGATAAAGTTGATATCGTTGGTATTACTGAATTAGCACCAGGTAAAAACTTAAAATTGATTGTTCATCCAAAAGAAGGTGAAGCTTGGGAAACTGAATTATCTCATACTTACAATGCTGAACAAATTGAATGGTTCAAATATGGTTCTGCTTTAAATAAAATGGCTGCTGCCGCTGCTGAAAAAGGAAAAGCTTAATCATGTTTAAAGTAAATTGTTGATTTCATTTTATTTTTTGTCATATTATTTTAGGGTTTTTTCTATTATTTTATTATTGTTGTATATTCCATATTATATTTATTATCGTTATTTAATCTGTAGTTGCTTGTTCTTATATCTTATATTCGTTTTTGTAAATTGTTAGTGATTTGTTCATATGGTTGAAATTTATGATATTCTTTTTGATTTAGATTTATCTTCATAAAATTTTTTTAGAATGAGGTACAACACTAAGTTTCAATTAATAACAAAACTTATTTATAAATTACTTCATAATTAATATACAATAAAACATACTTTATATAATAATATAGTCTAAAAACACACTCACTTTTGAAACAAACAATCTCTCAAAGAAATAAATCTATTCAACAACATTAGAATCATCTCTTCTTTTTTGAATCTCTGCTAAAAATGGCAATCCACCTCCCACGACTGGAGCACTAGGAGCACTTTGTGCAGGTGGAGCAGGAGCAGGTGGAGCAGGAGCAGGAGCAGGTGGAGCAGGAGCAGGTGGAGCAGGAGCAGGTGGAGCAGGAGCAGGTGGAGCAGGAGCAGGTGGAGCAGGAGCAGGTGGAGCAGGAGGAGGAGGTGCAGAGGATTGAGGTAATGGTGGTGGTAATGGGGCTGAGGTTTGAGGTAATGGCGGAGGAGGTGGAGCTTCGAATTGTGGAATTTCTGGTGGTGCACTAAATTCAGGTAATGGTGGTGGTGGTGGAGCATTAAATTCTGGAATTGCTGGTGGAGCTGCAAAGTCTGGCAATGGAGGAGGAGCTGGTGCGCTTACTTCAGGTAACGGAGGTGGTGGTGGAGCTGAAGATTCAGGTAATGGAGGTGGTGGTGGAGCTGAAAAATCTGGAATAGTAGGTGGAGCATTGAACTCAGGTAATGGTGGTGGAGCAGCAAATTCAGGAATTGGTGGAGCGGCAGGAGCATTAGAATCTGGTACAGGTGGTGGAACTGAAACTTCAGATGATGATGGAGCTGCAGGAGCTTCAACTTGTGGTAAAGGTGGTGCAACTTCAGGAGATTCAAATGACGGGATTTCAGGTTCTGGTGTATAAAACTCTTCCTGAGAAACTGGAGTTTCAATTTGTGGTAATGGAGATGCAACTGGGATTGGTGGCGAAACAGTTTCTGGTAATGAAGCAGTGGCTGGAACTGGTGGTGTTGATAAAGTTGGAGGAGCAACTGGGACAGGAGCAACTGGGACAATTTCAGGTTGAGCTTGTGGTAATGGAGCAGCAACTGGAACTGGAGGAGTTGATAAAATTGGAGCAGGAGCAGCAACTGGGACAACTTCAGGTTGAGCTTGTGGTAATGGAGCAGCAACTGGAACTGGAGGAGTTGATAAAGTTGGAACTGGAGCAGCAATTGGAACAGGTTTCTCTTTAGTTTCAAATTTTGGTTGTGATTTTTCCTCCTGTGGAGTTGGAATTTGAGAAGTTGTTCTTGATGGCCCCATTCCTGAAAACAATAAACCTGCTAAATGAGCAGCACCTTGAGGATTTGGAATGTCATCATCATCATCATTTTTAACATCTTCTTCATCACTCCATCCATCGTCATCTTCTAAACCACGTTGTGCTTTTCTTTGAGCTTCAATCTTGTTTAAGTCTGCAACTGGCGGAACAGCAGAACCTGCAACTGATGTTGGTGGTGTAAATTGTTTACCAAATGGATTATTGGTGGAAACACCTAAGTTTTTAGCAAATGGATTAGAATCATGATGTGATAAAGTATCAATATTGGATTGAGGAACTAGAACTGGAGCAATTGGAGTTGGTGCAACAGGAGTTGGTGCACTTGGAGTTGGTGCGACTGGAGCTGGAACAGTATGTTCAACTTTAGTAAATTGTTGAGTTGAATGACGTGATTGAGGTGGTGGTGGTGGTGGTGGTGGAGCAACTGATTTAACTTGTGGAGCATAAGTTTGAGCTTTTGGTTCAACAACCTCTTCATCGGATTCTTCTTCATCTTTTTCAGCTTCTTCCAGTTGTCTACGTAATTCAGCCAATCTTGCTTCCTTTTCCAGTTTCTTTTTATTTTGTAAGTTGGAAACAACCGGTTCTGGAGCTTTAATAACAGCTGGTGCCTTTAAAACTTGTTGAACAGCTGGTGGTTGAGGAATTGGAGAAGAAACAACTGAATGTTGAGGACTTGGAGTAGCAACAACTGTTTTTTGAGGAACTGGAGCAGTAACAACACGTTCTTGAGAAGTTGTTTCAGGGGATTTAACTTCTGGAGTAGTTGGTACATTAGGTTCAGATCTACCTCTTGAAAGACCAAATTTGGCCAATCTTTCATTCATTCTCTTTTTAGCTTGCTCTTTAATATACGAAGCTCTATCGTCTGGAGTTTTATGACTTGAATAATAATCAGGAGATGCTGATTTTGAAACTTCTTGAACTAATTCAGATTTTTTTGGAACTTCTGGAGTTGAACGACCTTGAGTTGGAGTTGGAGTGGATGATGGTCTTGATGATGTTGTTGTAGCGTTGGAGATTCTTAGTTGTTGAATTAAGTTAGCAACTTCATCATCAACACCAATACCTAATTCGAATTTCTTGTAATCATTTGAATCAATGTTACTAGTTAATGAATTTTCTACCCCTTTTGATAAATCTTTAATTGTTTTCTCAATATCAGTGATAATTTCTTGATTTTCTTTATTTGACTGTCTAATTTTAGAAGTTTCAATTTCAAATTGTTGTTGTTGTTTATCAAAATCAACAACTTCAGCGACTGGCTTACCTGTTAATGCGGCCATACGTTGATTCAATAATGCTTTATTTTTAGCTTTTCTTTTATCAGCTTCAGTGACTTCACCATTTGGCCCAGTACCGACAATTGAAGATGGATTTTTAATTTTATATAATTCAATTTGGGAATTAGTGATTTCATTATTAATTCTTGAAATTTCACGAATCAATTCAGGAACTCTTGAAGTTAGATTATTTAATTTATTTTTTAAGTCTAGTCTTTCAGAGTTATCAACAAATGGAATTGATCTAATTCGAGATTTTAAATCCTCAATAGCTTTTAAATCATCTGAGTTATCTTCTGGAACTGACTGAGTTGATAACAATTGATTTTCTTTAGTTAATGAATCCAATAATGATTGTTTATGTTCAATTTGTGCTTTTAATAAATCAACATCGGTTGCTTCTTTTTCAACAGCTTTTTTAGAATAACTGATTTCATTATCATTGTTTTTGAAGTTACTACCAAAGTTATTTGTTGGTTGAGCTTTTAATTGCTCTTTAACACCATTCAAGATTCTAGAGCTATTTGGTAATAATGATTCAGGTAGACGATTTGGTAATTCATGACCGTTTAACTTTCTATAGATTAACCACATACCCAATGAAAAAGATTCTCTTGTTAATGAACTTTCATCATTTGGAGTGATTAAGTTCCAAACCTTTTCTAATTCAGAACGGTTCAAACCAGATTTTCTAAAGATTTCAACACAAACAGATGAAGTTAACATACCTTGTTTTCTAGAATCATAGGTATCAAAAATTTTACTAAATAATTGCTTTTCTTGTGGTTTAATAAAATCTTGTTCATTATTCATATTTTGAAAATTGTTAATATTCTGGAAACCACCAGTCTTTTGTGGAGCCAATAAGTTAGATTGGAAGAATGTATTGTTACCAACACCAGTCTTTTGAGCTTGTAAGAGTTGAGGAGCACTGAAGTTACCAGTTGCCTGTGGAGCCAGACCTTGATAACCAGTTGTTTGAGGTAAGAGTGATGGTTGGAAGTTGTTGAAGGAGGTAGGTGGTAAAGATTGGAACCCACCTGTTGGCTGTTGTGATTGTAAACCAGTGAATCCTGTTCTTTGTGGTTGTAATGACATGTAACCAGTCGCTTGAGGTTGTAATGGTTGGTACCCAGTTGCTTGTTGCTGTAATGGCATGTAACCAGTTGCTTGAGGTTGTAATGGTTGGTACCCAGTTGCTTGTGGTTGCATTGGTTGATATCCAGTAGCTTGTGGTTGCATACCAAACGAAGTTGGAGCAGGTTGTGTCATTTGTAAACCACTTAATTGATTCAAACTATTTTGTTGAGTTAAATTATCAAATGGAGTTTTTGCTTTATTCTCAGCTTCATCTGGAATACTAAAATTGATGGCATCCACAAAACCAGTGACTTCACCTTTAACTGAAGGTTCTAAAACTTGAGGAATTGGTTTACCACTTAAACCAATATTAACTAAATGTAAAGCTAATGCAAATTCAGGAAAAAGTAATTGACCAGATTTATTCAAATCAGACAATTCCCAGATTTTAGCTAGTTGAACTGGCTGTAGATTGGATTTCATCAAGATATCTCTAGCGGCATCAGCTGATAATGAATTTGAACCTTTAGCAACAGCAGAACGGAATAATTCCTCATATTTAGATTGATCTTGGTAAGAAATAAAAGATAGTCTAATATTTGGGATCTTCAAGTCAGTGTTTTTTTCAATCTTTTGAGCAGCAGAGTAAAAACCAGTTGGTTGAGCAGTCAATGGTGCTTGTTGCTGTTGTTGCTGTTGAACTTGTTGATTGAATTGATTACCTCCGACAAATCCAGTTGGTTGTGGCTGGAAATAACCAGTTTGTTGAGCATACAATGGTTGCTGTTGCTGCTGGTATGAAGCATTTGGTTGCTGGTATTGTTGGAAAGATGGTTGATAACCAGTCGGTTGAGAATTGAGCTGTCCATACTGAGGTTGTTGTTGTTGTTGAAATCCAGTTTGTTGTTGTTGTTGTTGGGGAGCCCCACCTAAACTGTACTGATTGCCATACTGTTGTTGTGGCTGTTGTTGGCCATAACCACCGTTATTGAACATAGCTTACTTGAAAGTTGAATTAAGCAGCAGATCAATTGAAGTTTTTGTCCATGAATTTTGTTTTATAATCGGAACAAATTCTAGTTGGATTATTTTTGGGTTTCGAATTTGACTCCACAGCGTTCCTAACCATTCGGATATATTCGGCTTTAAAAAACTCTCAAAGGAGATTACGAAGTGTTGCTGTATTTCAGTTCCAAGTATGGAACACAGCCTTAGGGATCGTTACGTTGAATAAATACCGTAACAAGATTCAATGTAAAAAAGAACAGAGTCCTAAAAAAAAGGGGTTTCAATGTTTTTTTTATAAAAATGAACAATCTTGGGGAAAAAAATACCAAACATTACCTTTCCACGAGTTTAAACTCAAGTTCTAGCTGATATTATATTACATGAACCTATATTATCTATAAGTGTACTGATTATAAACATATTCTATAACATTTTATAACTTGCATAACGACCAGAAGTTTCTGATCTTCTTATAATTTTAACAATTTGACCCCTTTTCAAACCCAAATATCTATACGTCTGTGGATACCTCAGTCTTGTTTTGCTTGCTTGCTTGCTATAATTCCTTCATAGCCAGGCCTAACTTCCAGCTGTCGTTTGCTGCTATCAGAATCTTATTCACGAACTCGCACAATTTAGACAATGTCTTCAAACATTCCTTCCGAGTCCAACGAGATCGATCAGCATATCATTTCATTCACTCAGTCAACTTCGGCTAATGATTCAATTCTTCAAGAACCAGAGTCTGATAAATCTGAAGATATGGCCCCTTTTACGACAGCTGAAAAATATAATAATGGAGACCATGAAGAGTACAGCAATAAATTATCATTTCAAAACATCTCTCCTGTGTCCATAAACGTCAGAGATCTTTCAGTTGGTATCAAAGTGAAAACTTCTAAGCTAGTGTTTAAAAAGAAAACACAAGCAGAATCAAACAAAAACCTAATATTAAGTCCCACTTCTTTTGATTTACCATCAGGTTCTTTGATGGCAATTATCGGTGGATCTGGTTCAGGTAAAACTACTCTGCTGAATGTTCTTGCTGAAAGATCCTCTTCAAAGTCATTAGCTCAGTCTGGTACTGTGTTATACAATGGATCTTCTTTATCAAAAATCAGAAATGCTTATGTTATGCAACACGATGTATTATCACCAAGTTTAACCACTAGAGAAACTTTACAATTTGCAACAGAATTGAGACTGCCAGACTTAACAAGTAATGAAGAAAGACGTAAACTAGTTGAAGAAATCATTTTAGAATTAGGTTTAAAAGATTGTGCTAATACTATGGTTGGGGATTCCACTCATAAAGGTTTATCAGGTGGTGAGAAAAGAAGATTAAGTATTGGTATTCAACTTTTAGCGAATCCGTCACTATTGTTCCTAGATGAGCCAACAACTGGTCTTGATGCCTATTCAGCATTTTTGTTGATTAAAACTTTAAAGAAATTATCAGAGAAAGGTAGAACAATTATTGTCAGTATTCATCAACCTAGATCTGATATTTTTTTCCTTTTTGATTACTTGTGTATCTTATCACAGGGTAAGACTGTTTATAATGGTTTAGTTGATAACGTTTTAGATTATTTTCATGATCTTTCTTATGATGTTCCACACTCTGTGAATCCAGCTGATTTCTTAATCGATATAACCACAGTGGATTTAAGAACTCAAAAAGCTGAAGAAGAAGGTTTAAAAAGGCTAGAAATATTATCAGATCATTGGAACCGTTATCAAAAATTACATCCAATTTCAACTGATGATGCAGAAGATGAGGATGATAATGAAAAACATATAATTAAAACCAGAGCTCCATTTTTAAGAGAATTATCAGTTTTAACTCGAAGAACTACATTGCTAACTGTTCGTGATAGTGCTACTCTTTTGTCACTTGTAGCTGAAGCTATGGTTATGGGTGCTATTAGTGGTTGGGTTTTCTTCAAACCAGGCCATTCTTTATCAGGTATAAGAACCCTCACTGGTGCTATTTATTCTGTGAACGCTTTACAAGGGTATCTTATGCTACTTTTTGAAACTTACAGATTGACATCATCTGATATCAAAATTTTTGATAGAGAAAGAGCTGATAATTGTGTTACAGTTGCTGGGTTTTTATTATCTAGAAGAATTTCCAAGTTTTTCACAGAAGATATTCTCATTTCTTTGTCATTTTCTGTGATCACTTATTTTATGATTGGTTTGACACATGAAGCAAGAAATTTCTTTATTTATTGGGTCATTATTTTACTGATTCATTGTGCTTCAATGACATTTGCCATGTTTGCAGCATCAGTCTCTAGAAATTTTTCCAAAGCATCACTAATTGCAAATTTAAACTACACCATTCAATCATTTGCCGCAGGTTTCTTGGTTAATACTCGAACAATGCCTGTTTATGTAAGATGGACGAGATATATTGCATTTATTTGGTATGGTTTTGGTGCTTCAATTGCAAATGAATTCACTGATTTTTTCGGTGATTGTCCTCTCGAAGATCCAACATCTGAGGGTTGTAATGCATATACAGGTAAATATATTATTCAAGCATTAGGGTTTTGGGAAAATTGGATTGCTGTTCCTATGGTTGTTGTTTTATCATATGTTATATTTTTTTATATTTGTGCTGGTATCATGCTCCATATTAAAAAAGTTGATGTTTCTATATCAAAGCAAGTCCGAGCTTCAGAAAAGACTTACGAAGAAAGAGAATCTACTGAATTGAGTAATATGAAGCTGGATATCATTGATAATGATGAAAAAATTGATATAACTGTGTCCAATATATATTTAAGTGTTAAATTAGGAAGGAGGTTTAAGAAAAACTATGATAAACTTATCCTGGAAGATGTTACTGCTAATTTCAAAGCTGGAAAACTTAATGCGATCATGGGCCCATCAGGTTGTGGCAAATCATCTCTACTGAACCTGGTCTCAGGTAGATTAGGCTCAGATTTAATTAACAAATATTCAACTGCTGGTACAATTAGTTTTAATGAGTTTATGGTTTCAACTGATATGATCTACAAAGTCTGTTCTTATGTCTCACAAGATGACGATCATCTATTACCAGCATTGAGTGTCAGAGAAACTTTAACTTTGGCTGCTGATTTAAGAGTTAAGAATAGAACTCAAGAAGAAAAGGCGAATATTGTTGATGATATTATTAATAGACTTGGGTTGAAAGCTTGTGCTAACACATTGATTGGAAGTGAGTTCATTAAAGGTATATCTGGTGGTGAAAAAAGAAGGGTTTCAATTGGTATTCAATTATTGAATAATCCCAAAGTTTTATTTTTAGATGAACCAACTTCAGGTTTAGATAGTTTTACAGCATCATCAATTTTAGAAATTCTACAAGGTTTAGCCAATGAAGGCAAAACTATTATATTAACGATTCATCAACCTAGATCTGATTTATTCCAAAAGTTCGGTCAAGTGTTATTATTAGCCAAAGGTGGTATTGTTGGTTATAATGGTGAACAGAATAGTATGGTTGAATATTTTTCCAAATTGGGTTATCCTTGTCCAAAACTCACAAATTCAGGTGATCACGTATTGGATTTAATCTCCGTTAATAACCAAAATGATAATAATGAATTAATATCGAGGAAAAGAATTGATTATCTGTTAAGTTGTTGGAAAGAAGATGAAAGAAATAAAGTTGATACAAATGATAGAGTGGAGTTAACAATGAATCAATTTGATCTAAAATTCTCTCAGTTCATAAGAACTCCATCAAAATTTTTAACAGCATTCTATTCATGCTTAAGACAGTTCACAATCACAACATTCAGAGATACAAATGTTATCTTTGGTAGAGTTCTTAATGTTTGTGGTATATCCATTGTTTTATGTTTGTTTACCACTCCATTACGTAATAACTATCAAGGCATGCAAACAAGATTGGGTTTAATACAACAGTTCACTGCATTATTCTTCGCAGGGATGTTAAATAACTTGAGTTCATTTCCACAACAAAGAAATTATTTCTATCATGAATATAATGATAGAGTTTATGGAGTCGCACCATTTTTATTAAGTTATACCGTAGTTGAAATCCCATTTGAAATCGGTACTTGTGTTATTTTTTCAGCATTAGCTGCAATGGCAACTGGATTACCTAGAACTCCAGAATTCTTTTTCATGGTTGTTTACGTTTGTTGGTTGATTTGCTTTTGCGGTGAAAGTTTAGGGATCATAACAAATACACTTTTCAGAAATGCAGGTTTTGCAGTGAATTCAGTGTCTGTTGTTTTATCAATTTTTTCATTCATGGCTGGTATTTTATCATTAACAATGGATCGTGTTTTAAAAGGTATAAATTTTATAAGTCCTTTGAAATACGGAATTGCAATCGTGATCAATATGGGATTTCCAGAAAATGTGAAATTTAATTGTGATGCTGCATCAATGAATGCAGATGGTACTTGTATTTTCGCAAATGGTACTGATGTTTTAACAATATATGGATTATATGATGCAAATTATAAGAAATATTTTGGGGTTTTACTTTGTGTTGCTGTTATTTATAGACTCATTTCTTATTTATGCGTGAGATTAAAATTGTGGAGATTTGAACTCACTGTGTTCAAGAAAACAAAACATTTTGGTGTATAGTTACAATATTCACGTTTTATTTATTTTGTGATTGTTTGTATTACTGACTAATACTAGGATGGAAAAAAAAAGTGTATGTTATAATCAAGTAAATGATTAGGAAATTATTAATTAAAGTGTATATATCTCTCTGGATATTATATTATTAAGAATAAAATGAAGTAATTGAGTATTATATGGGGCCATAAATAGTTCTATTCTTATAATTTGAATTTAGTTACCATTATCATAAAAAAAATTGTATCAGAAACAAAAAAAAAAAAGACTAGCATTGTTCTAATCAATATCACAATCAGTCATCACGTTCATGAATCTTGATATGTTGTGCCAGATTATCACCTCTTGAAAATTTCTTATTACATAAAGGACAATCAAATGGTTTAGCATTCGTATGAATACTTCTATAATGTCTTTTTAGATGTTCTTGTCTTTTGAATCTTCTCTGACATGTTGTACAGATGAATGTCTTAGATGGATCAAATTCCAATGCTGGCTTACGACCACGAGTTGATTCTTTCATTGGAATCACTTGAATTGTACCATCTTCTGAAATTTGATGATACTCTTTGATTCTTTCACCTTTTGGATTGGGATCTTGAAATTCCAGAGTTTCAGTGTCACAATCGGCATCTTCATCATGTTCTTCTTTTAATTGTTCTTGTGATGATTCTTTTTTAATTTGTGGTTGAGATGATAATGAGATCATTTTAAAAGATAAGGATTTTGAGCGTTTTTTTGGGGCATTAACATCTGTAAATAGTGCAGCATAATCAGGCGATAATTTGCCATCTTCCTGCTTGATACGAATGGTTTCTTGTTGTGTTATATCGTTATTGTGATTGTATTTATCATTATCAGTGATTATATTTTGTGGTAATATTGAATGTTCATGTTGTGGTTGATTAGTGTAATCTGTACCCATTGGAGTTCTTGTACTATTGAAATTATAACTTGATGAGTTTCTTGAAGCTAATGATATTACTCTATCCAATTCTTCATCAAAATCAGGGAAATGTACAGCATTTGAATCAAGTTCATTTTCTTCTTGAATAACAGGCTCACTAAGGGTATTTTTGCCTAACCTCGTGGAATTAAACCCCAATCTTGCATTTGTTAATGAATTCAGAATACTATTGGTGGTTGATCTTTTCTTCTTAGTTATCAAATCATTTGGATTCAAATTCACATTGTTTTCATTCTTAATTGGTAAGTTTGTGTTATTTTCAATGGATAAATTCCCAACATTATCGGCCAGTGTGTTTGGAGCAGATATTGACTCAATGTCTTTATGAGTTGATAATGGATTGATACCTCTAAGGTTGAATCTTGAAGGTTTATTGTCATTTTTGAAAATAGAACTAATTGAATTTGAGATTGAATTTATAGCAAATCTTGACTTTCTTTGTTCAATATGTTCTAATGATCCAACATGCGTTAAAGAAGAGTCAAAAAATTCATTTGATTCATCTCTTGAGAATAATTCATTTGAAGTTCTTGTAAAATATTCATTTGAAACTCTACTGAAATATTCATTTGAGGTTCTTGATTCGGATCCTAATGTCAACGATTCAGCAAACGAGCCAGTATCATTGATATTATGTGAGCCCTGATAGCTATTGTTATTAAAATTCCATGCTATTTGACCATTCTGATCATAATCTACTTCATTATTATTATCATAATCATATCTTCTTTTCTGAGTAACGGGTACATCAATGTATCCGTTGTCACCATTATATCCTACTATATTTCCAAATTCTTTATTGATATTACTTCTCTTATTGATATCGCGAACCGTGTTATCGGCTTGTGTTATGATTAATGTTGGATTGAGTAAATCATTGTTGATATCAATATCATTGTTATTTATAGATTCATTCATAACGACGTCATTATCATGATTTAATGGTGATAATTCTTCATTAACGTTAAATAAACCATCTAGTTGCAGTGGGCCTTCACTAGTGTGTGGTGTGTCATATGTGTTCAAATCATCATTTAAATGGGACAAGTCATCAATATTGATATTATTCTCATTGTTCAACAAATTTGAATCAACTAGATTTGAAACATCCAGTGGTTCAACCATGATTTTGTCAAATGAATACTTGTCTGTATGTTTGGATAGTTGTACAGCTGGAGTATCTGCTTGTTTTGCATACAAATATGGTTTCTTCAATAATTCAGAGATTTACGAGTAGACAATCAATATATGAGACATATAATTATGTACCATATTTTTTTTCCAGCAGACACTTTATGCGCTTTGATCGGGTAATCTACATCAGATAATTAGTTTCTTTTAATATTTTAATAAAGTCTTTTCATGAAATTTCGTTAAACAAATAAATATAAATAATTAGCAATTAGGAAATTAGATCAATCTTTGAATCAATGACTTGACCTCATGTTCGATCGAGATGTAGAACTTGTTGTTGAATGGATCATCATCGTTCAATCTTTCTTCTCTTAAGAATTTTGTAATTTGAGATTTAATTCTTAATAATTCATGCTCTTTGTAGCTTTCATCAACGACTCCATCTTGTGCAGGTCCACCAGGTGTGTTATTGGATGTGCCCGTGGAATTGATACCAACATCACTTGTTAATCCATTAACAAACATATCACTGACACTAACACCAATTAGTGAAGATTGTGGTTCACTGAAACTAATTGTACTATTGTAGCCACCAGCAACAGCTCTCATTGTTCGTGGAGCAATCTGTGAACATGATGCTGTTTGTACAGGACCTGAGTTGGATGTATTGTTCATTAATGAATTGATACTGTGAAGAGCTGAACCAATTGAATTTGAGGAATTTAAAGAATTAGCTAAATTGGTATTGCTGCTATTGTTACTCATTATTAAATTGTTATTTTGGTTGTAATTGGTTAAGTTGCTTGGTGAGATTGATGATTCCCTTTTGAAAAAGTTAGAGCCCGAATTAACTGGTTTTGGAATGACTTGTTCAGTGTAAATATTATCAAAATCATTCAAATTACCATTACCATTATCATTTCTTAAAAATTTCAATCTCAAAATTTGGAATAAGTATCTGATTAAAGTAAAGCAGTTTTTAATGATTGATCTCTTCTTATTATCAAATTTAATAAAGATTAAATCTAAAGTTTTATCTAATAAATGATATCTGATATCATTTCTTAATTCATAGGAAACTTTCTGATGTTGATTCTTTTCAAGATCTGAAATTAAATTTGTTAAAGTTAAAAGTATAGCATCAAATGGTAAATGGTTTCTAATTTCCCAATTGAATCCATTATAAATATCATCATTATTATTCTTCAAAAATTCATATAAATAGTGCAACGAAGCAGGTATTAAATTATTGGATAAATCATCAAATGAATAACTTGCCATTGTAGAGAATTCCGAATTAAACTTTTCCATTGATCCATTAAACATTGAATTGATACTAAAATGTGATTTTTTATTATTGACCATTTGATTGTAACTATTACTGAAAATTTGATGATTACCTTCTTCATTAATGTTAATAACATGAGCTAGAATGATTTTCTTTTGTAATAATAATAAAGCTCTATCAGAATAAGTACTTAAAACTGATTTGGACCAATGAATGAAATTTAATTCATCAAATGATAATTTTGCTGATCTTTCAAAACTTTCTAAATTCATGATTGATGCATTACATGAAATGTGTAAGTCCAAGATCTTTTGTTTTAAAATTTGAATTGTATTATATGGTAAGATATTAATACCATAAATAAATCTTGTTAATTCACTTAAAATTAAACTAAATCTGAATTTGCCATTCAAGAAACACATTTCAAAGTATAATGATCCACCTAAATATTCAACAGGTAATGATGTATCAAATTCATCTAATCTAATTAATGGTTGATTCATTTGTTTTAATGATGTCATAGCATCTAAATAGAAGATCTGCCACCATAATAATCTTCTTAATTGAACTAAACTTGGATCTGAAATATTATGGAAAGTTGCTGGATCTCTATGTAATTTAATCATATGAGCGATTCTAACTAAAATTGAAACATCAATCAGTGATGGATTTTCTAAAGTACTTTGCAAAATAACAGCACTTTGTAAAACTTTTAAAGAAAATACTTGTGGATAATTGATAGCAGTTAATGCAACTCTTGCAACTCTTAGATATTTATGAATTTCATTACTTAAACCAAATTTTGTAATTTCATCATAACTAAATTCAAAACATTCAGCTTTTGAAGCAGCATACAATACCGTTAATAGTAAACTAACAAATTCCAATTTGTTTTCTATTTTATCTTCCCAGAAGTCATCATGTTGTTTTGTAAATTCTTTGACATCTAATATTGGTAAAATTGGATGGATGACTTTGATGAAGCGTGAAACTAACATATATGATCTTTCTTTAGTTGGTAAAGCTCCGAAAATTTCATCAGTCTTTTCACTTGGAATATTATCTGCTTGTTTTGGCATCAAAATTAATGGAACACCAAAATTAAATGAAGCACTCGAAATATCAAAAGGTTGGAGTTGTGTTGCTGACGGCAAAGAATAATCATTATATTGCATTTTAACAGGAATTGACGGCTGTGGGTTTTGTCTAATTTGAAAATCACTTAAAATTGAATTGTTTAAATTTTGTTCAGGTTTTTGTTCGAATAATGCAAAACCTGAATTTAAATTAATTGGATTAGAATATTCCTTTTTATCAGTTGGTAATCTTTCAGGGTTGTGTAATTTTGGAGGTGATAAACATTCATTACTTGTATGACTTTCAGAATCTGAATATGTTAGAGATTTATCCTTTGGCTTATCAAATTCTTGAGTTGGAGAACTTGAAGTAATTGAACCTTCCAAATCTGTTGTGTTTGATTTTGATCTGTTACTTGAAGCATTTGGAGAGCCTGTGGATTCTTCATCATTCACTCCCTCTAACGTTGGTTCAACTAAAGATGGTGATTTTGAAAGCCCTTTAACAATAGATTGAGCCTTGGCCATATAGCCTTTTAATTCTTGTTTCTTTTGTAAGTCAGTTTCTTTATCAATATTTTTATTCTTTTTACCTCTTGAGACTCTATCATTAACAAAATATTTACATTCTAGTGAATTTTTGGAACAATTTTGACAAATTGGATGGTCTCTGGAACATTTAATCTTTCTAGAATGACAAGGGACACAACTATGGATCTTTCTTTGACGAACTTTTTGAATTTTGAAGACTTTACCATCATCCATAACAAGTGCATTAGGATCCTTGACAGGAGCCTTTGTGTCTTCCATGACTAATATGTAACGATAACTTGCTTCTCTGAACTAATTTGGTTTGATCAATAGATTAGCCGCTTATTAACAAATTAAAGGAAAAAGATCTGTTAAAGCTTTGGGTTTTACCTGAGCGGAGAGGAGTGCAAGCAATATGAGAGCTGATAATAGTGAGATCTGATGAAGCAAAAAGCTATAGTTGAGGTCAAAAGCGGATTTATTTTATAGAAATATTGGTTTCAATATCAAAAATTTGTTGTTTTTTTGGTATTTTTTTTTGAGGAAAAATCTTTATATTAATATTGGAGAAAATCAAACTCGGATAATCAAAAGAAAAGAGTGTGAGATTTCGAAGATTTGCAAGACTTTATGTTGAATCCTGAGCTGAAAATAACATCACCGGGAAACTGAAGTTACAGGTATCCTGAATATCACATAAAATGATGAATAAAGTTCTGTCTTTACCCTTAAAGTGAAGATTATAAAAGAGTTTCGCAGTAGGGTCACCCTATTGAAAAAGTGGGGATGCCACGAAAAGTCAGTACAAAAATCCCGTTGAGATTTTAGCGGGATACTGATGTCCTCCAGGGCCCAGGCCCCAGGCTGAAATAGCGGCAATTAAAGGAGAAGTTCCCGTCCAAATAACGTCATTTAATTAACTGGCTGTGTCTGCTGGGCCCTGGCACCTCAATTCTGTAATAGTTGAAGTTTGGAGCTGAATCTAATGGTCGTCTTTCTATCACATAACTTCTGGATTCATAATACATAGAGAGATCTTTTTATATCTGCGTAGTACGTATGTACTTCCCAGCGGAAATCTAGACTCTAGACTCAACAGTGAACCCCAAAATTCAGGCATATTTATGAAGATCTCCGTTGAAGATTCGACGTTTTCGCTTCAATAATAAATATTACATACATGAAAACTTCAAGTGATTTGCACTTCAGGGTTCAAAAAAATTAAGCGAATATATAGTACATTGTTAATTAACGCGTTGAATCTTGATCTCAGAATCACATATTATCAATTTATGGAATTCAATTATCTCAAAAACCTCTTGTTTCTGCCAAATATATCAGCAAAATAATTTTGTTTTGTTAAGTTTTGGGTGGTTAAAATTTAGTTCTCTTTCTTCTTTCCATAATTCCTGAGAAACTTGAAATCAAAACAAACTCTCACTGGATTATTTTATCGCAAGTTTCAGTTAACTGTTCAGTGTTGAGTTGAATCCCCATATATATAATAATAGAAAATAGTAAACTTGCACTCGTAGCTCGGTGTCAAATTTAGACACTGCTTCAGATTATAGAATATCCAGGAGCTGAATCTCGTAAAACTATACAACTATATTGAAAAAATTGGATATATCAGATCTCGAAACGGTGAAAGTTGTAACTTAGCTATTGAAAAGAAATCAGATATCGCTTATTGTAAGTCTAGACTCTAGACTCTATACGTCAATATAACCTAAACAATCATAAATATTACATTAAAAAGTCAAATTTCTATAAATTTGGTATCAAGAAATGAACTCGAAGATCTTAGATCAATAAAGCACAAGCAGCAGCGACTAAACCAGCACTGACACCGACTTTCATACCAGCACCAACAAAAGTGGTAACAGTGGCAGATGTGATGGTGTGGTTAGAACCGGTACCAGTAGCAGTAGTTGAGACAAGATCAGAAGTAGCTTGGGTAGTGGTTTTACCACCTGAGGTTGAAGCGACTGGGGCAGCTGAAGTAGAAGTGGTTCCATCGGCAGCTGGGGCATCAGCGGTGGTTGAAGTAGTTCCATCAGCGACTGGAGCAGTTGAAGTAGAAGTGGTTTCATCAACAGCTGGGGCATCAGCGGTGGTTGAAGTGGTTCCATCAACAGCTGGAGCGGCAGTGGTGGAAGTGGTTTCATCAGTGACTGGAGCAGCAGTGGTGGAAGTGGTTTCAGCAGTGGTAGCAGTGGTAGCAGTAGTAGTAGGTTCAGGTTCTTCTAAGTTACAGTTAACACCAGTTGGTTCAGTTGGTAAACCACATTCAGCTAAAGCAGCTGATAAGAAAAGACCATAATCGGACCATAATGACCAACCACATTCTAAACAAGCAGCTTGTTGAGACATAAATTCAGATGAAGTACCACATAAACATTCGTGGTCAAATGGACCACTGTAATCAGAACCATCACCACAGGTTCTGGCAACTCTTGCCATACCTCCACAGGAAACATGACATGTGAAATCATCAGTACAGGCAGCTGAAACTTGAGAAATTGAGGCAGCTAAGGCAACTAAAACTTGAATAGAAAACATTTTAAAATTATATATGGCGTTCGAAAGAAATATGCTGATAAAAGCTGAATTTGAGAAATCTCATTATATTTATACATTCAAGAGTCAAGACTTATAAGGGCCATGGCCGATGACTCGATGAATATGTTTTTTTTCCTTGCATCAATTAGTATAGATCCCTTAACATTTTTTCGCTGTAAGCACAGTAACAATTCATTAATTATGTACTACCCTGCTAGATTTGTCCAGAATTTTTTTATACTTAATTTTTTTTTTACTTTTAGTAATTTTATATATGATGAGGATTCAGATCTAATTTCAGATGGACCAATATTGAGCTTCCTCAGTACAAACGAAGTTCTCTTCTTTTGACCGACTCTTGTATCATACCGGTAACGTGTGTTGGAACTTGGTGGACTATAGTTTAAAGATATACACTTCTCTATTTGTCTCCATCGACGCGTTAATTTAATGTTTCTTTTAATCTTTTTGATCAGTCTGTAATCTATACAATCGCTTAGTACTTACATATTTCTGGCCTTGAATTTGGAATAAATGCTTTCTCCACGAGACAAATGTTATCGGGTTACGGACAAGACATAAGTTTACGACAAGTTTGTGGAATAGTACTTTTCGTAGGTTTGGTTATATTAAAATTTGTATGAGGACATGGTTACCTCATTTCGATCCCAGAACCTGGAGGCTGGACGCTGAAGCCTGACATGCTACAGCCTCTATATTCTCTTGATTAATAAATTGTTATTTTACCCTTTTGTTTATTGGGTGTTTTTTATTTCAATCAGCGAAAAATATTCGCCCAAATTATTTTTAAGGCCGTTAGCGTGCATGTGTTTGCTTGGACCTTGGTATAAAACTAATTTACAGTGACAAAATCGAAAAGGAACGCTCGATTGGGTTATTTGATTACTCGATTAGTACTTAACCCGTACTTCTTGGAAACTGGTCAGTGGTACCTGTAGAGTCTAGACTCTACTGCAGTTTTAAAGGAACTAATTTGTCCAAAAACACAAGAATATTTTGTTGTTTGAGACACTAATTTGTGATCTTCTAGATAAAAAAATGATTCAAGTAGTTTCATTGGTATAAGTGGACAGGTTTTATAACGATCATTACAAATTGCAATATGAACTGAAATGTAATTAGTTCTGCTATATTATTCTGATTCAGTATAGTATATTCCCTGGGTAATATTGTATTGTGTTTTGATATGACATGAATTTACTTTATGTCTAAATTTTTAGACCGATATCTAAAGCCAGCTCTTATGAAAAAAATTACGAATTGATTCTGATTCTAATCTTGGAGTTTGGAAATGAACAACTGAAATTTGAATCCAATGTTAAGAAGAAACGTTAATTGATTTCCAATAATATTACCTCCTCTATGTAACTACATATGTATTTTCATCTTCTCATACCCAGATATAATATATCAATATCTATTTTTTTTTATTTTTACTTCATAAAATAATCATATAAGATTGAATCATCGATCATTCACACTTGTTTGTTCGCTATAAATAAGCCTTAACCTGCGCAGTGCAAAGCTCTCCTAGATATATAATGAACAAAACTGAAGTCTGACATATGTGATATGTATGCGTTACAACTTACACTTACAGCTGAATCCTGATCATAAACTCCTTTTCTTTTTCCCTTTTGGTATAAAATTCCTTCATAAAAATATGCTGATTTGGAGTTTGTACCCAACCACAAGAAGAACTTAGGGCGAATACTCTATATATACAGCAACTTTGAAGGTAATAAGAAAATCATGCTCACTGCTTAGCTCTCACCGCTCACTCATCAACATACGATAATATAAAGTGTGTTTTTATTACCCCTAATGATCTTATTCACAATACACAATTACACTGATTCCAAAAGTACCATGTTCTTATTTAATACGCGTTATTAGTTATTTAATTATAGGCTACATTATCCCCTTGAGCATAGATTTCAGATTTCGGTTGTAATTGTTTTTTAATTTACGATATTATTTTATATGAGGTCTACCTATTGTACTTCAAACATCATATATATTCAAGTTTATTTAGGTATCTTAAAACACAATTAAAGAAAATTCATGTTTCTTCATAAACTTACTAACAATTTAGAGCCCACTAGATTAATAGAGCAGCAGCAACAGCAAAAATACCAGAACCTACAGTCAATTTCATAGCAGCACCGGAGAAGGTTGAAACTGTAACAGAAGATGAAGTAGATTGGGAAGCAACTGATTTGGATGAAACTGAGCTTGAAACAGCAGTTTTAGCGGTGGATTCAGTAGAAGCAGTAGTGCCTGATTTGGCGGTTGATAAACTAGTAGATTGTTTAGTCTCAGCAGTAGTAGCAGTAGTTGATTCTGTAGTTTCAGCAGCAGTCTCAGTTGATTTGGTAGTTTGATCAGCAGATGTGGAAGTATCAGTAGTAGGTTCTGCAGATGTAGTGGCATCAGTAGTAGCATCAGTAGTAGCATCAGTAGTAACGGCAGGAGTAGAAGTGGTAGTGACTTCAGCAGCAGTAGTTGAAGTTGATGTGTCATCATCAGTAGCATCACCATTAATACAAGTAGAACCAGTTGGTTCACTTGGTGCGGAACATTCAGCTAGAGCAGCAGTTAAGAAAGGACCATAATCAGCCCATAAAGACCAACCACATTCTAAACAATCTGGTAAATCTTTCATGAATTCAGAACCGTCACCACATAAGCAGGTATGGTTGAAAGGACCATTGTAAGTTGAACCATCACCACAATTTCTAGCGACTCTAGCCATACCACCACAATAAACGTGACATTGATAACCAGCTGCACATTGGTCAACAGCGGAAACTTGTGAGATTGAGGCAACCAAAGCTAATAAAACTGGGACAGCAAACATTTCTTAAACTAAATATAATTCTGAGATATTGAATTCACATTGAACAATTGAAATAATGGCATATACGAAGGTTTAAATACTTTTATATAAAAATCTTACACCAGTTACATTTCGTAAACATTGTAAATTTGTCACCCAAATAATAAAATCCAACCAGTCAGATTGTCTTTTGAAGCGTGCTTAAAAATATGCGAGTGGTGGGACCTGAAAGTTGGTGATAAAAATCAAACAGATAGAATTAAAATCAGTCGTCTTTATTCGATGGAAAGTAACTCAAAACGGTAGAAATTTTATGGTTTAAACGAAAAGTACGTGGTTTTAAACCATGCAAAGACACTTCACACTTAATGTTTTGAGCTTTGGGAAATATAATTGACTATGTACAATGGGATTATTCACATCTTCTCCGTTATCTTACATTTCTTGAGTTATGAGAAAAGAATGAACCCGAAATTTGATGTTATTGCCGTTTTCAATCGTGCATGAAAATAATAATAAACAAGCTTTTTAACATTTCTGGGCTTTCTAGATTACGTTTATCAGTTAGATCTTTCAGATTTAGCTCAGGACTCATGAGTCAGTGTTGTTACTTGTTCAGCTCATTGGAGAGCACAGAAGTTGTGATATAATTGGTTTGAACTACTATTTGTATCCGAAAGCGTACTATTTAGTTTGCAAAGTTAGCTTATGAAAAAAATATGCTATTTTCCGGACTGTAAGCGGTTCAAAATAGTCCTGACTCCTGACTCCTGAGTCCTAGTTAGTACATAGATCAAATCTTTGACTCTAGGACCGAGGTGCTATTTTGCTTTTGCTTCTGTTTCAGGTGCAATGTTCAGTCTAAATAACATCATGCAATATGGTGTACCTTCTATATGAAACACAATATAAATCTCATTACTTGTTTATAGTTTAGTATTTTTTGGTTAGAAAAATTACCTGAAATAGATATACGTATTGATTTTTTTGTATTGTTTTTTTAACGAATTGGGTTGAGAAGGGTGTATTTCAACTACATAGATATGGTTAAGATATATGTCTTTGGTTCCTGAATGATAACTTATTAGGAAATGTTCACCCTCATTTCGTGATGTTTTATACTTTTTCGACCTGTTCAAGTTTCCATTTTCAACACCACTGGTAACTGGTTGATTCCCTGTTATGTACGTATACATATGTAGCTTGTAGTATTTATATTCATGGATTTCCTTTTATGACCATGGGCATTGTTTTGGATTCACGAATAGGGAAATATCATATATCATCAGGTTTTTCAATTTGGTTGATTTTAGTGATGTGTTTTTTGATATTAAAATTTACAATAAATCTTCTAAAAACAGGTATCCTAGTAACTGACTAACTTATTCTTAGAGTATCAGAGTTAGAACTAAGTACTTAGTAGTGGTATTTGAGTTTATGTCACTCGAGTTATCAAGAAGTGTACTGTCTATTGTGTATTGTAACTTCTTAAGCTTGAAGTTTGAAGTATGATGTAAACACCCATAATTGATCAATTTAGTTTAACTTTAAACCAATACAAAAGAAGGAAGAAGTGAAGGGTGTAAAAGCTACATTATGTCAATTATTCACATTTTGACCAATGACGTATGTCAACCTTACCTGACCCAATACAGCTAAGTAAATATGAAGTTTCTTTCGTTCCAGAATTATGGCTTAGTGGCATATATGGATCCAATAACATAAAAGACGAATTTCATCTTATTATCAATAATGAAAAACGATAAAATAAATTTCCCATTGCCCAACCCAAATTGTAGTGGTCTAATGAAGTTCAATGGAGCTTTTGTTCTTTTAATTTATGCCTCTTAGATAATTATAACATTTATTACGATTTTATTGTGAGCCCCATATATTTCGTTATCTAATATTACTTAGGTTTACTGTTCTACACAACTAATATCCTGTCCTTTTGTACTCTGCTACTTTCTTGTTTCAGTATCAATCCAACTTTGCGTTTACTAAGGGTCTGTTGTAGGTGTACTTTCTCCAGCCAGAAGTAATGATTTCCCAACTTTTTTTTTTTCAATAAACGAACTAATTCATATATATATTTTTGGTAAACTAAATAATCTTGCTACAAATGTTATATCTTGCTTTTGGAATCTACCCATAGCTTGAACTTACCCAAAATTGTTTTAATGTTTTTTTTTTCTCTCAAATAACTTGAATTTAATTCTATACATCTTTTTTTCCTCTAAAATGGCTTATATATAGTTCTATACAACTAATCACATCTCTCCTAGAACTCTGTTCACTCTTAAGTCTCTTGAGACTTGTTCTTATCCTTGTTCAGTTTTTTTTTTAATCTGAGATAATTTATATTTAATTCTATACAATTAAAAACCTCTCTTTTAGGACTCTATTCTTCCTGACGCTTCTTGTCTGATCTTCATTCAACTTAGCTTTTCCTTCTGGGTGTGTTACACACAAATTTTAGCATCGGTTTCTCTAAAAAATGGTAGATTTGAGTAAAAAGGCTGTTATACAAGTACACAAACATAAATACTTTTAACGGTGTTGTTTTTGATGTTAACGCAGTGGAAAAAGTTGATCAGGTGATCACCGCCGAAAAGTTTCAGGTTCGATTCTTATCGGGGATTTTTAAATGATGATTTAAACTATGTGAACAATCTCTTAGCTATGCTGTGATTAGAAAACGTTGCCTTCCTTCTGACAAAAATCACCTTTAAGCTCTTTTTTTTTTTTTTCAAATATAGTAAATCTGGCACACTGTAACTAGCAACTCATATAAGGCATAAACACATTTACTAATGTCAGGAAAGTGGAAACCAGTGAATATCGATCCAAGTGAAGCTGATGACTTCGATCTGGGTCCAGACTACATCGAACCTGATGTTTCAACCCCTATCAACCAATCAAAACCACAAACTCAAACTGATCAACAACAAACACAAGAAGGAACTTCTAATTCTTATTTCAACTTCACATCATTCACAAGACCTAATATTGACTTATCCAGTACAATCAATCCAATTATGAAGAATGAACAAGTCAAAGAACGTGCTTTTTCAGGTGGTGATACATTAGATGAACCAGTTTGGAAAACATTAGAAAGAGATTTTAAGGCAATTGGATTTAGACTGTTTGCAGTTGTCTGGCCAGCCTCTTTATCTAAACTAGCTAAAGCTCAACAACATAACCTGATATTAGCAGCCAGAAATTCAGGTATCAATATTGGTATCAATTATGATCAAATTGAACAAGATTTAGAAAATGATATTAGAAATCTACCAATTGATGATTCTGATTTAAAAAAATTAGAATGGGATTTATGGGGACCATTGATCTTCATATTGATATTCTCTGTTATATTGGGTCTTTTATCTCCACAAGCTTCAAGCTCTGAAGTGTTTTCAAGTGTGTTTGCTCTAGTCTGGTTAACATTCGCAGTTATCGCTATAAATATCCAATTATTAGGTGGAACAATTTCATTCTTCAGTGCTTTGTCAACAACAGGATACGCTTTATTCCCCCTCTTGATATCTGCAACGCTATCCATTTTCATTAAATGGAGTTTCATCAGATTTATTTTATACTTAATTTTTGTTTCTTGGGCAATTTATGCTGCTACTATTAATTTGAAAGTTAATGGGGTTTTACCAGGTCGTGTGTTTTTAGCCATTTATCCAGTTGGTTTAGTCTATGCTACTTTAGGTTGGTTATGTGTGATAACTTAATTTGATATATGATTACGAATTTTTTAAATATACTGAAAAAATATGAATATTAATTTAAAAATACAATAATTATAATAAAAAAACATTTGTAGTTGCTAACTATTGGAACACATAACATTACAATAACAACATTATAAGAACAGTTTTATACTAATAATACAAAATTTGTTTTATCACCATATAAACAAATACAATAACTGGTATTAGTCCAAGAAGTAAATTAATTATTTAAAGCTTTAGAAGCTGCAAATAAAGCTTCTTCTTCTTCAGGAGTGAATTCTTCCCATGTGATGACCTCTCTGTATGAATATAATGAGTCATTATCATCATCAACAATATTTTTAGGCGGCTTTGATGTGATTGTGGCAATTGAGGCATTCGTTGTTGAATCATCGTGAGTTTTTTTAATTGAGCTGAACAATAAACCACCTGGAGTAGTAGATTTAGGTGGTGTGAAGTCTGAGACAGTGTTGGAAGATTCAACTGGTTCAGGGGTTGAGACAGCAACAAATTTATGAGACTCTGGAATTTCGACACTTGATGGTTCCTCATACTTACCAGTTGTGAGTTCTTCTTTGGAGTCTAAATTCCTAGAAATGTTCAAAGCTTTTAAAGTTGATTCAGCAAAGTTCTCAGCAGTATCAGCAGTTAAAGCTGTGGCACCAACAGCACTGGCAACACCAGTAGCGATAGCAGTTCCAACCACAGTATCAACCGCACCAACTGAAGCACCAATTGTTAAAAGGGCAGTATCAACAGCAGTGGAAGCAACAGGAACGCCAGCCACAGCATCAGTAGCTGCAACAGCAGTCTCACCAGCAGCAACAGCAGTGACGGCGGTAGTACCAGCAGTTAAATCGGCAGCTTTGACAGCAGCCTCAGTAGTACCAAGAGCAACACCTGTGGCTAAAGCTGTGGTATCAACGGCAGCACCAACAGCAGTTCCAGTGGCACCAGCTGCAACACCAGTAGCAACACCAGTAGCGAAGGCAGCAGTATCAGCTGCGGTAGCAGCAACAGGAACACCAATAATAGTGTCAGTAGCTTTTATACCAGTACCAGCAGCTAAATCAGCAGCTTCGACAGAAGTGACAACAACAGCTTCAGTTCCTTCCAGTGCAGTTTCAGTACCACCAACAGCGACACCTGCAGCGACACCTGTAGCTACAGCAGCTGTATCAAGAGCAGTACCAGCGACAACCGCAGTTGTTCCAACTGCAGTTTCAGTAGCAATAGTAGTGGTATCAATGGCTGTACCAAGAGCAACATCAGCAACTTTAACAGTTGTACCAACAGCAGTTTCAGCAGCACCAGCGGTTTCAGCAGCTGTAGCAGCGGAAACACCAGCAACAGTACCAATAGTAGCACCAGTAGCACCAGTGACAGTAACTATAGAACCTGCGATGTTCTTCTTAGCTTTCTTAGCGTTTGCTTTTGATTTTTTAGAAGCTTTTTTAGCCTTCATTGGGTTTAAAAGAGCAGATTTAGAAGTAGATTGAGGTTCTGGAGTTGATTCTCTTGAAGTTTCAGGAGTTGATAATTCGGATTGAGATTGTTCAGTTGTTGGAGCTTCATAAGTGTTAGCAACTTTGAATTTTTGAGACTCTGGGATAACAACAGGTGAAGGTTCAACATATCCAGAAGTTTTCAACTCTTCAGCAGTGGCTGGAGGAGTTAGTAAAGTGGCAGCAGCATCAACAGATTTGTTGGTTTCTCCAGATGGAATTTCTTGTGGCTCAACATCTTTAGATTCAAAAGTTCCAGGAATTGGTGAAACTTGTTCAGGTTGTTCAATTTGTTGTTGTTCAACTTGTTGTTCTTCAGTTTCTGGAGTTTCAACTTCTTTAGATTCAAAAGTTCCAGGAATTGGTGAAACTTCTTCAGGTTGTTCAACTTGTTGCTGTTCTTCAGTTTCTGGAGTTTCAACTTCTTTAGATTCAACTGGGTTTACTAATTCAACGTTTTTAGCTTCCAACTGTGGAGAATGAATATCTTTCAACTCTGGAGCAGATTCAACATGGGCTTCCTTTGTAGCATCAATCGCATTATCAACATCTGCAACATCATTAGCAATTTCTGCTGGGACGTCAGCGGATGAAACTTCTTGAGCGGGAGGGTTAACTGATGGAACTTCAGCAGACTTAGATTGTAAGTTTGGTAACGGAACATTATCAGCAACAGCAGAAGCACCTTTACCAGTAGCGGAAAGAACACCACCAGCAACACCACCAGCGACTGCAGCAGTACCTAACAAAGTACCACCGACAATACCAGCGGTTTTACCCTTAGATGATTTATTTTCTTCTGATTCAGCTGGTTTATCTTCTTTTTTCTTATTGAATGAAAAAAAGGAGAATCTCTTTTTCTTTTGCTCTTGTGATTTGGTTGGAGTTCCAGCTGATTCTGAGGAAGCAACAGCGGCAGTAGTCGTGGCAGCTGCAGGGGCAGTAGCAACAACGAAAGGAGTAGCAGCGGATTTCTCTTCAGTGGATTTAACAACTGGTTCATCAGTAACATCAACTCTATTAACGTTTTCGAATTTTTTCATCTCTTCTTCCTTTGCAACTCTTTCAGCCTCAGCAGCAGCTGCAATTTTAGCTTCTTCAGCTTCTTTAGCAAGACGTTTCTTTTCAGCAGCAGCTTCAGCTTTCACACGTTCAACTTCATCTTCATAGTTCTTTCTTTTCAATTCAGCATCATGTAATCTTGAAAGTCTTGATGATTTACCAGCTCTTAAAGCGGCTAATTCTAATTTGATGTTTTCTAATGAGCTTTTTGACTCCTCTAAAAGTTTCTCACTTAATTCCAAAGATCTTGAAGATTCAGCAGCTTTTGATTCAGATTCTTTAATCAATAATTGATTAGAAGCAATAGTAGCTTTCAAAGCTTCAATTTTGGTTTCTAATTCTTGTTTAGAAGTTAATTGTTCTTCATGGATCTGCTTATGTCC
Source organism: Phaffomyces opuntiae (assembly GCA_003707165.2). NCBI lineage: Eukaryota > Fungi > Ascomycota > Saccharomycetes > Phaffomycetales > Phaffomycetaceae > Phaffomyces > Phaffomyces opuntiae. The sequence continues at coordinate 190,145 of PPNH02000004.1, forward strand.
TGATAAATCACGATTCTTTTGGGATAATTGTAATTGCAATAATTCTAAATTAACTTGATATTCTTCTTGTTTAGCATTGAGAACTTTGGTTTCAATTTCATGCTCCTTTTGAGCGATTTGAGCATCATGAATTGCTTGAGTTTTATCCTTTTCATCAGTGACAGCTTTCAATTCAGTCTGCTCTTTATCTTCAACTAGTTTGTTATCAGATTCAACTGTATTAGAGGCATGGTTTGCGTGTAATTCTTCAATATATTCAACACCTGTCTTATCATTGTGTTTCATTTGAGCTTCGATAGCAGCAATTGAAGTTTCTAACTCGTTGATTTTGATGGTTTGAGCTTCAGTGAATGTTGTTTTATCTAAGTCTAACTTTCTTTTGAAAATAGCAAACTTTGAATTTAGCTTATGTTGGTCTTTCAAAGCACTCAGTTCATTTTTCTTTTGAATCTTCAAGTTTCTTAATCTAGTTTGTTCAGCGGCTTTAGCATCAATTGCATCAAAACTGGTGGCTAATCTCTTTCTGGCAATCTCATCAATCTTACTTTGAGGCATCTTCAAACCACCACCAAGATCAACGATTTCGTCAATTACTTGTTTTTTTTCTTTGTGTGGGGTTGTTGGTTTATCCTTAGAATCATTGTTATCAACTGCAGTTTCTTCAGCCTTATCTTTAGTTACATGTTGTTCAGGAGTTTCAGTGGCTGGTATGCTCTCTGCTTCAATTGATGCTGTTTTAACAGGAGTTGAAGGAGCAACAGTAAAAGCAGCAGCAGGAGTAGAATTAACAACATTGGTAGCTTGTTTTGATTCCTTGACTGGGGTGGCAGTTTCAGGTTTTGATGCTCTAAAAGGGGATACCCAATTCTGCTCCTTGTTAACCTTTTTCAAAGTTTGACGGAACCCATATCTGGAGACAGCTGGTTGTTCACTAGTGTGAGGTTTAGCAGACATTGTATGGACCAATTGAGTGTGGAAATTAAGGGTTCTTTAAGTGGCTTAAAAATAAATGGTAATGCTATTTTTGCTTTTTTCCTGAAATTTAAAGACAGTTGATACTGGTTCGGGCACACATAACGTAAGCCCACCTCAACACTAGTAGAGTTATTGGGTGGAAACGGGAGATATTCAGCGATTTATGTGGCACATATGTAACCTGTTCAGGTATGTCAAGCTCCGTCAGTCGAATAAGCTAAGTAGTGCCCCATTGGGGTATTAAGTTGAGGAGATATGGCGAGTCAGGCTTAAAACTCCGTCAGTTTCAGTGCCATATGCCATATTTTTTTTTTACATAATTTCTCTCAGAGAAAAAAGATGAAGGAGAGTAAAACAACACCAATAAGAACAAATCGAAATACAAGTTTAATTGTGTGCTATCTTCTCTTGCTATAAATATCCCACAATCTAACACGGTCCTCGGTGCATTCAGAACACAATACATATCCAACTCATATCGCTCTGATTAAGCCATGGTTCCTCTGTTGCCTTCTGAAAGTAGTGCATACACGCTTCAACTACCTGATGAGGTGGAAGATGATAGATTCAATCTAAAAGTCAGAACGGGTTCTGCTATGACGTACACCAGATCAAGCATTGTTGTCCATGGTGGTCTAACGGTGGGTCTTAATCTGTCAGAAGTCACTGTTCCAGAAATCAGAAAACAGTTTGATTTAACCAAAGGCGGCGCTTTATCTCAATTCATATCAAATGAATTCTTTTATCTAAATATTTCAACTAGAAAATGGCGAAGAATAGAGATGGACGATATACAAATCAAACCTCAAGCTAGATTTTTCCATTCAATTGTCTTTGATTCTCATTACATTTATATGTTTGGTGGGTTGATAGTTGATGAAAATACTAATGAGTTATGCCTTGCTAATGATTTATGGGCTTTTGATATTGATACTAATGAATGGACTTGCTTAGATGATGGACATATTTCAGGCACTGTTGCAAGATATGACAGTAATCTATTTGTTAATAGATATATCTCACCAACAGATTCAACTCAGAGATTATGTCTGATTATAGCAGGTGGTAGAAATGAATTAAATGGATCAATATACCCTGTTATTATTTATGATTTGGAGAAGAAAAAGTATATTTCAGCAACTACAATGGAACTAACATTAAATGAAAAAATATCGACTAGAAGTGTATCCAACTCTTCAGGTGTTGATCCAAAGACTGTCAAAGATGAAACTCAAATCCAAAATTTAAAAATATTTAGTGATAAAAGTTACATAGTACCGTCTTTCCATGAAGATGAAAATTCTGAAACTAATATATACATTTTTGATCCTCAAGCAGATACTACATTAGATGAATTAGTGAATCCATTTATCACATTACCGCTGGTACCTAGAGCCGTTGGTTTAAGATTAGGTATTTCAGATGTTATCAAAAACAAGAGAAAAGTCATACCACAAAATCTGAAATATCCAAGTGGTGGTGTATTTGGTCAAAATTTAATAGTTTCAGGTCTTAACGTTAAATCACAAAAATATGAAGTTCATGTTTTCAATAAACCTTCAAGAAAATGGAGAAGATTAAATTTAGAATCTAATAAAACTGCCGATGAATATTATTTATGGAAATCCATTTCATGGCCATCACATCATAGAATTATAGTGTTGGGTTCCAAACAGATACCCGAAGGTGTTGGATCATATAATACAATTCAAATGTTTGATTTGATTATAACGTTAGGGCTACCAATAACTAATCTATATCATTCTGCTACTGATTATAATGAATCTACAAACACTGGTATTAAAGAGAGTAAAAACAAAAAACCAAGTTCTTCATTTGAAGAGTATTCAAAATATATTTCACCATCTTCTAAGATCAGTTCCATAAGGTCTGTTTTCCCCAATTATGCAATGACATTAGGTAGAAATGCATTTGAAAGATATGGATCTTCATTATCTGATTTTGAATTCGTTACCTCTGAAGGTGATACTGTGAATGTTCCAGTTATGTTATTAAGAAAGAGATGGGGTAGATGTTTTGATATGTTATTGGCTAAAGGTTATGCAAGAGCTGTTCATGATTTAGAATGTAAGAAAGATGATACGGAAGAAACAATGGATGATGATTCTTCTCACGCTGATGTATTGTCTGCAAGATCTGGCTCCACATCCACTAAGAAATCAGTTGCATTAATCAACAAATCAACTCAAGCCCCACAAGAAACTGCCCCGCTGTTCAGATTACCATTTCAAGATGGTCACAACTCTCCAGGTACAACTATTTCACCAAACAGATTATCTGTTGCATCAGGAGATCCAACTTCTAGAAAAGCATCAATTATTTCAACTGGTAATTTGTCAATGACATCAACTTCCACAAATGGAGGTCCAGATTTTGATGCAGACTCAATCCCAGCTCAATTACCATTTCCTAATGAACCATTACCTCATTTTGATTCTAAAGTTCCATTAAAGACATCAAATTCAAAAGATTATAGAGATTCTCCTAGAGGATCCGTTTCAGGAACTTCAATTCCTGGATTAACTCAACAACAAACGATGCAATTAAAGGAATTAAGAAATTCAAATCCAAAGAAGAAAGTTTTATCAAGATCTTCAAGTTTACCAACCCATGATATGGAATATGATAGTTCTGGTGCAACTTCAATGGTGAATGAAATGACCTATGATCTATACCATGATGAATCAACCGCTTCATTATTGGAACCCTTATTAATACCAAGATGTTTATACTTGCCCTTTTCAACACATACAGTGCAAGCATTCTCTGAATTTTTATTCACTGGTCAATTAGGTGATAAATGGTTGTTAACTCCAACTACATCTGATAATTTCCTATTAGCTAAATTTTATGAAATTCCATTATTATATGATTTAATTCTTGAAGTTCTTTATGCAATCATTGGTAAGAAAGAAGAATCATTGACCAGAGAATTTGGTATCTTTACACAAGAATATGATGTTAGAGTTGATGAATTATTTGAAGGTGATCAATCAAAAATCCAAGAGTTTTTCAAAAATCATCCTCACATTAACATATCGCTTAAAGAAATCGAAGATTTGTTAAATAATGCTGATGATGGGTATATGAATCTTTCATTATTAAGAAGAGCCTCAAGGGTATCACATAGTTCAGACTCAAGTCCTCATAGTTATAAACACTCTTTAGGTGGTGAATATTCAAAATCAATGAAACCAAGAAAGGGTAAATCAAGTCTTTCTAAAGAAGTTAATCAGCAAAAGGAAACCATGTCAGAGGATGATGAAGAAGCAGAAGAAGATGACGAAGAAGAAGACGATGAAGTTGAAAACGAAGAAGAAGATGAATATTTGAAAACTGAATCTCTCGCATTATTACCTTCATTAAATCCTCAAATTTTCCAAAGAAATTCAGTCACAAGTGATGTTTCCACAAATCTTAATAATTCAACCAATTTCAATGAAAATGATACTGCTCCAAGTATAAGTAAAACAATAGATCCAGCAACTGAATTGATTGATAAACCTTTAACCCCTGGTACACAAAAAGCTATTGATGATGCTGTTATTATAGATGGTAGAATGGCTCAATTACCACATTTAGAAGACGAAGATCCACTAAGTGGGTCAGGTGTTAGTATGAGTGATGAAAGTATTGATCCATTAAGTAAATTACCATCTGATAAGTTACCTCCAAAAAGATTACAAGCTGTTGATTTTAATGTCCCTGAGGGTCGTTTTGAATTACCAAATGTTCAACAAATTAAACAGGAAAGTGACTCAGGTTCTGAATTGCAAACAAGTACTAGTGACTCAGATGAACTAGGCGTTGGTTTAGGATTAATGGATTTGAATAAAGTAAATAAATTTGAATCAGGTTCGAGTAAATTCAAACATGAAGAACAACATGATCATAGTGCTGATAATCTACCTACTTTGGAAAGTCTTGCCTCACCAACTTCACCACCTCCACCACTACATTTATTGCAGATTATTTATGAACTTGCTGCATTAGCCGGTGATATCAAATTATTATTAAGAACAATGAATGTGATTGAAATGACCAAAACTCTAGAACAGAAAAGAACTGATTTATTCACAGAATTAAATGATCTTAAAATTCAACGCAACAAATCCAAATCAAATGATGATATGGGAAATGATCCATCTAAATCCAATTACATCAAAAATGATTCTTTTGAAATACTCGAAGCTAAAAAAACAAGTGGTTTGAATTTGGATTATAAAGCTGATTATTCATTAAAAAGGTGTAATACAGAAGATTTAACAACCAAGATATCAGCAATGAAGAAAACTGAAGAAGATATTTTGATGACAGACATTGATACCAACACATCTAGAGCTAATGGTCCAGGATCGCTATCATCGAAAATTCCACTGCGCAGTTTAACATCTTCATCATCAGTTAATTTAGCTAAATTGGGCAATAAAGATTCACTTGATAGTAATGCTTCAGTTTCTACAAGAAGATCACTGAATCCATTTTCTCGTCGAAAGACTGGAGTTGAAGATCAAACAGTTCCAAAGAAATTAGGGTTATTTTCATCAATGAGAAGCAAGTCTTCTCAACAGAAGAAACCACCAACATCATGATCGAGTACCAATTGGTTGGTTTTGGAAAAGTATATAATCAATAAAATGTTTTTTTACGCTTATGATTAGAATTATTTTGGACTCCGATTAGAAATTGCGCAGTCATAGCTGGCGGCGTTTGTTTATTATGTATAACATGAACCGTGGGTGATTGATTATGAGTGATAGTGTATAGACACCATAAGTATCCTCAAATACCAAAATGGTGATTTATGGCTATATTTCCAGACTAAACGTCTAAGTACAAAGTGCATCTCATCTGATCGGCGCATCGCTTCCCAACCTTTCCCGATTAGAATTTAGCAGCTGCCTCGATGAGCTGAAATCAGTTTTACGAGGTCTTTGTGGTGTCTGGGACCTGGGTGCATGCATAAGAATGCAACTCTATGTGCGACAATAAAAATAATTATTTAGTCTGTAGAACTGATCATTTAGAGAAATTAAATGGTTTCAAGATTGAACAGTACAAATTGACAGATCATCAAATAATGAGTCGATCGAGTTATCATGCTATATATACATGAATGATGACTACTTGAACTACATGGATTTAAGTTGTTCATCTCTTCTAGTGAGATGATAGATCTCTGAATATATCATGCAGCAGGATACTAGCGTTAATAACTAGAATACAGAAAGCTACATTAAGGATTATCGATACATTTATATAACCAAATGATGTTTTTTGGATTACAATTGATCGACTCATTAACTGTTGACTCAAAACTAGGGTCCATCACTGAATGTGCTGACTCATGAGTCTTAATGTGTTAGTATTATTAGTTTTAAAGAAGTAACAATATAACTTTGAAATACAAGTGTAGATATTTTCTTTAGGAAGATGCTGGGAAATTTTTTGATTAAGGAATAGTATAGATGGCTTATATGAGCATCATGATTCATGATGCAATTCATCAACTCCAACTTCCAAGCACCTCGAGTAATGCCCGGTCAGAACTTGGAAGCAACAAACTATACGTAGAAAACGTTCGATATATAGCTGCATTTGTTTTTTAGCTTATAAAGGGGATTTTTTTTGTAACTTCAAGCGTACAGCGGCCAGCCTACAACTAAATACAGTACTAGACTATAATTAATATTTGAGCTAGTAATAATTCTGCAGTCCAAGGACGTTTTAAAAACAGTCTACACACCTCACTGTGCATTGTGCACAGATTCTGGAATAGTGCTTCGATTATTACGACAATTTTTTTATTAAGTTGCTTGAACTGAAATTGAATACACATAAATTTATATCAACTATATCTCTCCTAACTAGACTCTAAGGATATGTACATGATATGTTTGTCATTTATATCTGTCCGGTACCTCAAGAGTCAACAGGTTATATTAATTCTAGAATCAGTAGTTTTGAGCCAGTGGACTTGAAACTACCATTTTTAATGAAACTGTAATTAATTATAGGCTCCAGAGATTAAGGAAAGCCTACTCCAACTGTCATAGCTGTACAATTATTTAGAATATACGTGTTTGTCAACAAAAATACAAGTTTATATGTACAAGTTTGAAGTTACAACTATAATTATAAAACCTCTTCTTTAAAGTTTAGAGTGTACACTTAGTTTTACTTTGTGTACTAGTTTAAAATTTGGATCTTTATCCAGCTTACCCTACCATGTATATGCTAAATGTGTGTATACTTTTTTATCGATTATGGAAGTTCTATGGAATTAAGTGATTAGTAGGGTATTAGGATTCAGGAATCTGGATCATCGAGTAAAACGATTCACAAAAAATATACTTTTACTCACCGAGATATAAACATTTTGTGAATAATTTGATACTGTTAGATGAAAAATCCGTTTTGTGAAATCTGTCTTTTTATCTCAAGTTGCAACATTCAAACAATATGAGTCATGATACATTCGAATCACATTAAGTATGACATGGCATTGAGGCTTGACAGTTGACCTCTTGAGCAATGAGCTGTTGTTTCTCTAACGTCTTATAAATTTAAAATTATAAATATTGAGTGAAACTTACCGTACATAATTGTGTCACTTTACTATATATATTATGAAGTATACATGCGCGCGTTGCGCATTGAGTGAAATACTATATATTGTATGTACAGACCCATTGATAGATATATTGTTTGAGGTAATTTTATTATAAGTACAGTACTAAAGAATTGGAACTGTTGCTTAAAAGTAAAAAGTCAGGTACTATAAGTGATCAGTTATTAATGATTCTTTAATATAATAGTGCGACTAATTAAAAAAACACTGTAGAAGCACGCAATCAGCTAAAAGACCTTGAGTTATATACTATATCTATATATCTATATATATTCACACGTTTAAGTTCAATTTATATGGTATGCAGCTTGAAATTATAGTACTTTATAAATTCCTTTTATTATTGTTTTAAGAAAGGATGTAATATATTTCAAATATTATATGTAACGTTATTAGAGCTATGTACCTCAAATCTCTATACATATGTGTAACCATGAATTAGCTTTTAAAATCTTTATTTTTAGCCCATCACTTATATTTCAGAATATGTCTTGGATACTTTTTGTTCTTAAGTGACAATTATTTAGTTAGCAAGTAGGAAGTTGCTAGTTTTGAAGTTTGCAAACTACACCAACTTATGAGTTTTGTGCCGGTGAAAGAATGCCTGCAGTCTTCTCATCTGTTTTGCTTGAAAAAAATGTCCTACAGTTTCACAAATGAACTCATTTAAATTCTATACTTCAGTTTTGTGAACCCATAGTATTAAAATTATAGATTTTATTAATCTTCAATAGACAAAAGCTCTGTAATCTGAAAGTATCTTATATATAAAATATCTATCTTACTGGGCAGCAGACACTCTTTATACTGCTCCTGGATCCATATAATAATTGTTAACATAAATCGAGGGAAAGTAGATGAATAACAAATATCGACTCTCAAGCTCCTGCATCTAGATATATTAAATTCCAGAAAATCTTTGAAAATTTTTTATAAAAGCTGTATATAGATTATACGTAGTACATAATGGTCTTTGGACCATAATGGGACTTGTTCACAGCCGACAGGGTTTACTGTTTAAGTTATCACTACGTATACCATCCTCAATCAATTCAAATCAGTTGAGGGATCAAGTACTTGTCACTAGCTTGACTATAGTCCAATTAATTATTCAGAAGGGTTCGAGTGATGAATTCGATTTTAATTACAATCATCTGTAGATATATGTGAGTTGAAACAGAGGGTTGAAACTTGAAATCTTTCCTCAGCGAACAGAAGTTTTGTTTATATCAACGAGATATATATTTCTATATAGCTATGTATGTCTTGGAGGATCAAAAACCGTCTAAGTTGAAAATTCTTACTGGATAATGAAGGGAACTGTAATCTAGGGCTTTATTATATGTTTATACTTCATCGATTAAACACATCAGGATTCAGCTCATATAATTTTTGTATAGTATTTCATGGATGAAATTTACACAAAGATAGAACCGAATTTGGAAGATTCTGATGCAAAATTACGTGGCCCTAGAGCTGACTAAGTTCAATGAGTCAATTTGGTTAAAAAAACGCATGCTTTCATAAGTGACATCATGCGGTGTAAAGTGGTTCTGGACTTTTTTCCCGGCTAAAACTGTTTTTTTCTCATTTTCATACGCTCGGCTGCAGTTCTTTGCCATATTTCCGAGAAATATCAAGAAACAGTGTAGAAATGGTCAGAGAGTGATGTGCAAGGTCTGCATGTACTTACCTTCACTCACAGGATCAGTGCCCAAACCTTTCCCCTTACAGTAGATTTTTTTTTTTTCCATTCAAAATTATTTTTTTCATTGCTAAGTAAGTGAAGTTTGAACATGTCGAAAAAAGAAATATGTAAAATCAACAAACTTGAAAGTTTTGATTTTTTTTCATTAATTACATTCTCAAATCATCAATAAAACTATAAGCACTATTGTTTTCAGACTAATTGGACTTTTAATCTATTTAAATTTATTGCTATAACAATCTCAGGTTGACTGAATAAAAAAAGGAAAACTCACAGCACATCATCTGTCAAGCATCTTTATCATACAATAAAATCAATTCTCGGATTAAGTTAATAAGCTGAAATAGTTGTAATCCTCAGTTTCAATCAAGCTCTATTAATTTGTGTCATTATTACTTTTAGATCACCATAAAGTCCAACTAATTCATCTTTTCAAACTCTTTTTTGTTCACAAATCAAAATATGTCTCAATCTCCATATGTTTATGATACTAAAGCTACCAGGTCTACTGGGTCCCAAGCTTATTCTATGAATGATGGCCCGGCTACAACTAGCTCTAGCTTGAATGGATACCCACAATCAAATGTTTACAGTCAGTACCAACAACAACAAGGTCAGCAACATCATTCATCATCACAACAACCGGAAGATCAAGCTCAACAGCAATCAGAAACTGAACAAAATGCGCAGCAAGCACCAGCTGAATCACAAGTGTCAAACTCACAACAAATCCAATCTCAATCAACACAGCAGGGTAATGCATCGGCACAGCAACCTAGTTCACAAGCTCAATTCAACAGATCAGTGTATTCTTATAACAGTAATCCATATCAATATGACCAATCTATTGGATATAACAATTATCAACAAATTCAACAACAATATGCACAAGGTCTATACCAACAAGCTGGCCAACAACATCAACAGATACATAATCAAGGTCAACCGCAATCTCAAACTCAAACTCAAGCTCAAACTCAAACACAAGCTCCAACACAAGCTCAGGGACAATCTCAAACACAAACTACTAGTGGACAACAGCATACTTCTCAACAGTATACCACAGCTCAGTCGAACACCGGTACCGGTGCCGTTCCGTACAGTCAGGGACCTTACATGAATGCGTATCAAGGTATGCCAAATATGTATACCCCAAATCCATATGGTTATCCATATCAAGCAGCTACCGATAATGCCTACAAAGCACAATTTGCAGCCATAGGTATGATTCCAGGTCAAAGAGAAAGTTTATCTCAAAGTGGAATGATTGATGCTAGTCTGTTACCACAGCGCCCGAAATTAACTACAACTTTCTGGGAAGATGAAGGAACTATCTGTTATCAAGTTGAATCTCGTGGTATTTCGGTTTCCAGACGTGAAGATACCAATTTTATTAATGGTACTAAACTTCTTAATGTTGTTGGTATGACTAGAGGTAGAAGAGATGGTATCTTAAAATCTGAAAAAGTTAGATATGTTGTTAAAATTGGCGCAATGAATTTGAAAGGTGTTTGGATTCCGTTTGAAAGAGCTTTGGAATTAGCTAGAAATGAAGGTATTGTTGATCATTTATATCCTTTATTTGTTAAAGACATCAAAGAATTATATCAAGGTCCACAATTTTCAGGTGGTCTTACTGCTGCTGCTAACAGTAACCCAAAGAACATTGTTCCTGTCACTGTTACAAACTCTACGTTGGCAGCTGAAGGTAAAGAAAAAAAGAAAAGCACTGCTAGTCAAAGTGCTACTACTGCTACTGTATCATCTGTTGATGTTACTGCTCAAGTTGATGCCCATTCTCAAACTGGTAATAATGCTCAACAATACGGCTATGGTTATCCATACCAATATCAGCAACAGGTAGTTGACCCTCAACAGTATGCACTAGCTCAAGCCGCTAATTTACAACAATATAAACAAGCAGCTAATAACTACTATGGTTATTCACAAGGTACGACAGTTCAACATTCTGACTCAGCTTCCAAGGATGACCTTAAGGCAGAAAACGAAAAGGATAAAACTTCTTGAGTGAATAATCATCTTTTTGTGTTTTTATTACATGTTGTATTTTATAGTTTGAAAATACCATAGTTGTCATGTTTATGGTTTATTTCCCGTTTGTGTATGTATTTTTTATTATGTTTGAAAGTTGAAATGGTCTGTTATGTTTTTCTCTGATTTTTTGTTGAGTTCAGGTTATTTATTTGAGTGTTTTTTTAGTGATTTATTCATTCTATATGTACTATTATTATGTTATGATTTTTTGTGTATTTATCACTCTACTTATATTATAATGTAATTGTTAAAGTACTTAAACTTTTGTAAGATCGACTCCACCAACTGCCCAAATCTCACTTTCATCTTCAATTCTATCGGAGAATAAAGTTTCATCGTCACCACCAGCTTCGATTCTTTCTCTTTCAACACCAGCTAATCTAACACCAACTCTTTTAGTGTAATCACCAATAGATCTTAATTGAATTGTACCACCAATAACAGTATCAATTGAAGATCCTTTTCCAGTCAATGAGTCAAACCATTGATTGAATAATTCTAATTTCTCATCCTCGACTAAATGGAATAAACTTAAGAAAGCCTTCTCAGCTGCAAGTTTGATAGGAATGATCGCATCTCTGACACATGCAAAAACTGCAGCACCAATCACATCTAATGATTCATTGAATAAAGTTGGATGAACTCTAGACACGGTTCTGATAACAACCAATGATAATCTTCTGGTATCCAAAGAGTTACTAACAGGCTTCAAAGTCAACAAAGCTAATTGAGCTGAAAGTTCTGATGTCAATTGGGAAGGAACTTCATATGGTTCCTCTTCAACATCTTGAGAGAATGGAGAACATTTAGATCCATTTAATAACAACAGTTTACCAATGGCGACAACTGCATTATCAGTGATATATGCATCAGTACTATTTGATGAGTCAATCAAGCTTTCAACAACAGAATTCAATAAACCAGTTTTGAAAATATGTTTTGGGGCATCTCTTAAGAAAGCGTTTAACGTTAAAATAGCAAATTTGGAAGTGTCATCCCCATTTGAAGAGGCTTCTAAAACTTTGTTTTTCAAGATCTGAGAAGCTTCTTCAGTAGTTAAGATTCTGGATAATGAACCAACTAATTTAGCATAAGCAACGGCTAGTTTTTCATCCGTTTCTAAAATTTCTTTTTCCACTAATTCTAAAATACTGTTCTTTGAAGCTTCGCTTAATTTTTCTCCAGCTCTAGTAATAACTTCTAATAAAGCTTTTAACATTGCAGTTTTAACACCGGAATTTTCTGCATTCTTAGAACCAACAATCAATTCAGAAACTAAAGGATCAACTCTAGCCTGATATCCAATCAATGAACCCAAAGCTTTTGCTGCTCTTAGTCTTAACGTTTCATTGTTAGCATCAGCTAATGATTTAACAAAAGTTCTTTGTAATTGTGGAATGAAAGGACGTAAATTTTGAGGGACTTTATCAAATAACATATTCAAAGCATATAAAATAGCGGCTTTGATATCACTTGAAAATCTTTCACCAACAACTCTGATTAATGGACCAGTAATTAAAGTAACTAATGGTTTCAAGTTAGCACTAGGAGTTTTAGAGACTAAATCACCAATCGCAATAGCGGAACTTTCTCTTTGATCACTTGAACCATACATTAAACCGTGTAAGAAAATTGGTAAAATAGAGTTTGGACCCTTAGGTAAAGAGAATGCAAATAGATCTTCACCAACAACACCAACCATCCCCAATGCTTGTTTAGTAGGTTTGACAAGTCTTTCTAGTAAATCTTTAGGTTGTGCTTTAACAATGGCAGTTAAAGCAGTAACTGCATTCTTAACAACTTCTTCATCACTATCTTCTAAAGATAGAATACATTGAGTAGTAAAATCTTGCAAATAAATACTGTAATCCAATTTGGTTTCTGCAAAGTAAGGAGCCAATTGTTGATAGATAACAGCACGAACAGGTGATTTTTCACTTTTAGTTAATGATAATAATTGCATGTGTAAGACATCACCATCTTCAACAGCTAAAGCAATCTTATTGAATGAAGATTTCAATGCTTCCGCTGTTTCTGAGTCAAGATCTTTTCTGACTAATTGTGAAACTAAAGCGTTAATAACAGTTGGTAGACGTTTAACTAAAGCAGGACCAGCAACTTCTGCCATTGAACCTAAAGCATTAGCTCTGAATGCATCCATTGGATCTTTCAATAAGTTTGGAATCAAAATTGGGAAGATAACTTCAGATTTAGTTGTCATGATTTCTTGTAATGCTAATAATGCACTTTCAGATTCTGAAGATTGTAACATATTCAATAAATATGGAATAATTTCATCAATGGCAACTTTACCAACAACAGTTTGCAAACTATCGAAGGAAGCAGCAGCAGCTTCTCTGACTGATTCTGAAGAACTGACCAAAGCATTTCTGATGATATCAACAAAAATATCTTGATATTGGATGATTGTAGATTCAGAGGTAGATTCGAGTAATTCATGAACTGCAATACAAATACCCTGTTTAGCATCTTCGTCACTGGTGTTTAATGATCTTTGTAATGTTGGTAATAATTCAGATAGTGCATTAGCACCAACACGACGAACCAAATCACCCAAAGTTTGAGCTGCAATTGTACGTTGAGTTTCATCAGGGTTGGACAAACGACGAACAATAATATTGGTTAATGAAGGTAAGATTTCTTTGATAGTTCTTGGAGTGTTAGCGACCAGGGCTTTCCAAATATCAACAGCAGCATTTCTGACAACAAGAGCAGTATCTGAACGACAGATGAATAGTAATGATAATACTTTATCACGACGTTCTTTACCAAGGACTTCAAGTAGTCTAGAGTAAACTGCACCTGATTGTTCTGATTCTTCTTCCAGTTCCATTTTACCAGTAAGGCCAGTAATTTGGAATAACAAATCACCTGTAAGTTCAACAGATGATAAACGGATTCTGTGATTAACATCTAATAGACCACTTTCTAATTCTGGTAACAATAAATCAACAGCCTTCGAGGCATAATTCTTAACAATTAATCTACCTGATTTCAATGCAGTACCACGGATGGATTCATCTGTATCAGCTAAACCATTCAAGATAGCTGGAATAATTTGACTAATGTATGGAGCAAATTGAGAACCAAACCCAACTGGTAAAAATAATAACAATGGTAAGAAACCAGCACGACTTGAAGCACGAGGACTCATAGCACCCTTTAACACAACTGGTAATAATTCTTCTAACTTGGAAATACCCAAACCGCTAACAACTTCAGCCAAAGCTTGAGCAGAACCAAGACGATCACCAGCTTTACTTTCATCAGCTAATGTGTCTAATAATTTATCGATCAAACCTGGGAAATGTTCTTCGCCTAATTTTTCAACTAAAGAACCTAATGCTCTGGCAGCAGTAGCTCTGGTATTAGCAACAGGATCAACCATCGCAATTTCTAATTCTTCAACTAACTGCAACAGGTATGGTAATAAATCTTTAGAGTCAACCAAAATAGCCATATTACCAACAATTTGACAAGCTTTTCTCTTAGTATTAGCAGATCTATCACTCATACCACGATGAATAACATGAATAATTAAAGCTAATGAAGGTCCATCAATATAATGAACGAATTGTGTTTTGATTAAAGCATCCAAAGCAGGTTCAGTGAATTTAGCTGGGTCACCAATAGCATTGATTAAAACTGGAACTAAAGTATGAATTTCAGGGTTACGAATAACTTCACCAAATCTCTTCAAAGATAAATCAGCAGCTTTTCTAACTTCTTTATGTGAATCATTTAACACGGCAACAATTTCTGGAACAATAGTAGATAATGAAGCTGATAGTTGAGTAGGATCTAAATAAGCCATTGAACCTAATAACTCAACAGAACCTCTCTTGGATCTCCAAGCAGTTTCATCCAAATTTTGAATAGTTAAAGGAATTAATTTTTTAACCCCGTAAGAAGTAGTGTTAGCCATGATAATTTTAGCAGCATGATCAGCAGCATCACGGACTTCTGATGAAGCATCACCTAAACTTTTTAATAAGATTGGTAAGATTTCAATAACATAAGGTTCAAAGAATTTACCAACACAAACAGATAAACATTCAAAAGCAACACAAACACTTTCACGTTTGATTAAGTTCTTATGATCATCTGAAGCATCATTTAAATAACGAAGAATATCAAATTCAGAAACAGCAGCGATACCGTAACCTTTAGTTAGACCAGCGATACCGTAAGCAGCACCACGTCTTTGTAGTTTAGCATTAGATTCAAACAAAATCTTAAACAATCCATCTAAATAAGTACCAACATTGGATTTGAATAATGGAACTAACGGAGCAATAACATCAGCAATTGCTTTTTGAACTTTTTCGGACGATGTTTGTAAAGCTTTCAATAGTCTTTCAACCATGACTGGTAATCTTGAATCACTTGATGACAAATGTCTAGCTAAGGCACCATAGATAACAACAACATTTTCTTTAATAATTTCAACAGTTTCATCGACACCCTTTGGAGCACCTAAAGCGGTTTCGAAAACTGGAATCAAAGATTCAACGTTTTGTTTACCATGTAGTTGGATAATAGAAACAGCAGCTTCCTTGAACTCTTCTGCAACGATTGGTTCTCTATCAGCTAAAGCCTTTTCATCGATAATAAAGGAGATGAATTTTGAAACAAGTTCGCTGGAGGTAAATAATTCTGAAACAAGCTTAATAGTAATGGCAATACCACTTCTTGTCTCCCATAAATCTTTCTGTTCATGAGATGATTTTATAATTAAACCAAATCTATCTAAAATCGGTTCAGCTGGACGAGCTTTTTCAGAGTAAAGTTCTAATAATTCATTAATGATAATCTCAAACTGTGATTCATCTTCTTTACAAACGATTTTAATGGCATCAGCTAAAGCTTTTGCAACGGATAATCTCAAACCTGAATCATCTTGATCTAAGAAATTGTATAATGATCTAATAGAATCAATGGAAATACTAAATGAATTTTCTTCCCAAATAGTCAATGCTAACTCAGCATTAGTTTCATCGTTATCATGACAAGCAATCCAGACTTCATCCGCATATGATAATTCAGATAAATCGAATTCTTGATCTAAAGCTTCCAAGATCGCGTTTCTGACAAAAGTTTCTGTAGCTAACAAACCTGAAAATAATAATTTCAAATCAGCATTGGTGAAGTCAATAGACACATATTGGCATAATGTTAACAAACAATCTTTGGCTAGTTTAGCCTTCGTTGATAGACTTAACAAAGACAACAAGACATTGAAGATTTGAGAACGTGGAAGGGCTGGATTTTTGAATTCTTCAGCATGGTTACTAATAATTTCAATGGCTAATAACAATTGTTCCTCTTCTTTATCTTCTTCAACAAATTCAGAGTTTGAAACAGGTTTCTTTGCGTTTAAAATGGCCTTCATCTTACCATTCTCTAAAACACTTGTTAATAATGGTAATAAATAAGTTAATGTGATCAAATCATAAGGTTTTTGATCTGATGAGAACTTAACTTTAAATAAAACACGGGAAATTAGATCAAGAACATCTTCAAATAGGTAACTCTCATCTAAAGTACCAATTTTTTTGATTCTAAGGGTAGCCACACCAATGAAATATTTTAATTGTGATAATTTGGATGAAACAACGTTAGATAAGTTCAAATATGCCTCAATTGCATCTGAACCAATCAATTCACTTGATATTGGAACAGCGATCACATCTAAAAGACCATACACTGAAGTTGAAACCCATTTCGATTTACCATTATCAACAATTTCACCATTTTTAGAAAGAGCATTGATGATACCAATGGAACGTTTCAAGGAATTGACAGTTTTAGACACAGAAGCACGAACGGTTGATTCGATTGCTAGTTGTTCATTGACTTTTTCTTGTTCCTCCTTGGTCAATTTCTTATTACCAGCTTTTTTCTTGGAGATTTCTTTCTTCAGGTTTTCTTCCCATTTTCTAGTTTCATAGTCTTTACTGTTTTTATCTTCAACTTTTTTAGACTTGGATTCCAAAACATTTATAACTAATTCACCTTCTTTACCCTTCCAGATTTCAACTTCTTGAGCAGTTAATAATTTCAAGGTATCCTTGTTCAAATCTTCTTCGATTATACCTTTTAATAGTGGAGCAACTACATTATGGTCAATAAATGCAGTAGTAGCAGCAGCGTTGGTGGAACTAGCAGCAATACCAGATTCAACAATTTGTTCATTGGAATTAATTAAGATTTCTTTGATTTCATCAATGATTGAATTACCATATTCTCTAATAACTGAGCCAGGATCGATATCAGCTTTTAATACCAATTGAACCCATGAGAAATTAACTGGGAATGATTCATGATGAGCTGAAATGATCACTTTACTAAATTGTTCCCTTAAAATATCATTATCTAAACCTCTGGTGGTGAAAACGTTTAGGACATGTTTTAATTTGGAATAATCAAATGTTTGAGAAAATTCATCAGCTTTGGTTTTGTTTAATAGAACTTCATATACTGCTTTGATGATGGAATCACCAATAACTTTTTGGTTCGATGAGTAAGTTTTTTGTAAAGATGCAATATTCAATTGTAGGACTTTTGGTGATGAGTCTTTTGATAAGATGAATGAAATCCAGGATTTACCAAGCTCGGCATTAGATTCAGTAAAGTCAGCAGCAGTTGATTCTAGTGCTTTAATGAAGGAAATACGTTCTTCAGTAATGGCTAATTTTGAATAAACTCTTGGATTCAATAAAATTGAAACTTTTTCCTTGTTTTCTATAGGTTGAGACAATACACTCGAAACATCAGTTAATGCTCTGATAGTGTTAGCAATTTGTAAAGCTGAATAAGCAACTTCAATACCTTTGATATTAGCAGTTGGGTTGGAAGTTATATCTTTAAAGCCTTCAATAATAGTTGGTAATAATTCAAGAATGAACTGGCCTAATGATTCATTTAATTCAAATTTGGTAATAGATGCAGAAAAATTTCTGAACCATAATTTTCTCAATTGAACTTTAGCATCTTTCAAACCTTTCAAGATTGTGTCTTTAGCTTCTTTTGTAACTTTCCAGCCATTAACAACAGATGATAATAAATGGACGTAGAAAGCATTCAAACTGACATTTAAAGTAACTTCATTTTGGTCTTTTGAAATCAATGGAATTAAAGATGAATAAATCTTGTTGGAAGTAGATTCACTATTGAAAGGAATCGAAGCTAAAATTCTATAAAATGAAACCTTTTGGTCAGCAGCTGTAGTTAATTTAACAATTTTAAATAATTCATCTATTAGTTTACCAGAGCTTTGGTCGGTTGACACAGATTTAACAACCACTGATAGATTATGATAAGATAATTCACGAACAGTTTCCTTTGAATTTTTTAACCCAGAAACTAATTGAGTTATTAATTTCGAGTTGACAACTGATTCAACTAAATCAATTGATTTATATAATGCTGAGAATAATGGGAGGGAAAGTCCAAATGACAATTCAGCTGATCTAACAACTGTTTTTTCTAAAGCTGGAATGATTGTTGAATTTAATACGTCCTTAGTGATGAATTTTTGGAAATATGTATCTAGACTATCTTGACTATTCAATGGAGCTTTTGAAGCAAACACAATTTTGGTATAGTACTCTATAATTTGAGTTTGACTTTCAGTCGTCAAGTCAGTATTTGAAACACATCCAATCAATGTATTAATGACATCTAAAGAAGCTTTTGATGATACTAAAGTTTTAACATAAGATGAAACTTGCTCAGATGATAGCGCTGATAGAGCTTTGCTAGTATGTCTTGTGATCAATTTTCTTAGTCTTTCTTTGTGAACATCTTTCGAATCAATTTGATGAGTTAAAGAATCAAAAACTTGTAAATGTGCAGTGATCAATAATGGTATTAATTCTTTAAAATTTTCAGTTGTTGAGAAGTTTGAAATGATCAAATTTAACCAGGTGGATAACAAATTCAAATCAGTATAAGCAACTGATTTACATTTGGATGAAATTTTGCTAACTGCATTGATAAAAGTGGATAAATATGCGTTATTGAACTTGAATATACTTTCAAGAATTTGACTTGATCTCTTAATCGATTCCTTTGAGTCGGATAAATGATAGTGATAACTCAAAAAAAGAGCCTGAATTGAAACCAAAGACTTGTCAGTCTTCTCAGTGACTTCAGAAATGTAAGAATCTAATCTGTCAAATGATTCAAATCTATCTTTTGATGTACCGAAGAATAATCTCTGCGATAACGTAGAAGATAGATCTTCCCAATTGGTGGTTATTCCAGACATTTTTAGTGATTGGACGCAGATTTGGAAGATTGACTAGACGTTGAGCTTAATGAGTGAGGTTATGTAATTGTTTAATACTCTGGCACTCTACTGTTGTATGTATTCGAAAAGTGAAAAATTAATTGAAGCGGCATAACAAGACAGAACCCCGGTGAGATTGTTATGCACAAGTGTTGGTATAAAAAAACTAAAATTTTTTTGAGATCTCTTCCTTCTTTTGAACTTTTTTCTTTTCTTTATCAACTATTACAGTCGAGGATGATAGGTTATAGTTAAGTCATCCAACTGCTGGCATGACCAGGTGCTAAGAATTCGTTCTACCTGGTCTTGCGGGCTTCTGAGGATTGTATTCTGGCTTGCACACCACTTATTATAGGAATACTCCATATATAATTTACTGAGGCTGTTCAATATTGATCAATTGTTAATTACGTGGACATCTAATAAATGTATCTATTTACTTACAAAATGTTTTTATAATGTAGATGATTTACCAACCTCTCCATGGAATCCAAATATCCACGATCACACCATCATCGTTTAAGACATAGTAAGCATTGAATGAATTAGCAGTAATACATGAGTGATTTGGAAGTATTCTGATATTAGTTCCAATTGGAATCAATGAAGCATCACTGGAAACTGGTTGTAAAATACCATGCTCTTGACTAAGTCTACCAACTGTCCATGTACCATATTGTGTTTCGGTTTTAACTAGTCCAAACCCTGGATAATTGCCAGCTGTCTCTCTGGAGACAGCAATAACACCTGCGTTTATTAACAATTCCCCCACTTTGTTTTGCCTCTTTGGGTATTGGGAGGTGACTGTAGCAGCTAAAGAAATTGCAATATTTGATTCATTGATACAGCCTGTTGAAACTTGTTGCAGATCACAAAAAGTATAATTACCAGCATGTAATTCCAATTTAGCTCTGATAGAAGTAGAAATTTCATTGATTCTGGTATTAGTGGCTTCGAACAAATGATGTTCTAATGAATGTAGAGTTGGCGTAGCACCAACAGAAACAACCAATTTAGTTTGATCGAAATCGGGTTTAATTTCATGTAATTCATCTAAACCAAGTCTGACTGTTTCTAGTTCTTCTAGTAGGTTGTTTTCAGCTTGGATAATATCTTTAGCACCGTAAGAATGACCGGAGTGGACATAGAATCCATATAATTCAACATCTTCTGTATCTAAAATTTTATGAATGACTTGAACTAAATAATCAGTGTTTAGAATACCAGCCCTATTAGTACCGTTATCTAATTTGACAATAACAGACCATTTAGTTTTGATGCCTTGAGTTTGATTGAATTTTTGCATAATCTCAATATGATCTAAAGAATCAATCATAAATGTGAATTTATCAACTTTGGATGAGATTTCAAGTGATTGACCTAAAGTATATTCAGTGACGTTAGGAATCCCATAGATCACATCCTTAACAAAAACATCACCTGTTTCTTGCTGATACTTAACAATGGACCAGATTTCTAACAGTGTGGAGACAACAATGCTATCGAACTTGGCACCATTATAATTTGGTAGATCATAACCCAATTGCTTTTTGGTAACTTCAATTGTTTTATGGGTTTTAACATGGCCTCTGAATCTACTGCCCATCTTATTCACTCTATTCAACATCTTCTTAATGTTTGAATCAACAATGGACTCGGATACAAGGACAGCTGGAGTTGGTAACTGTTTCCAATCTGTACCAACGTATTGATCGATTAAAGCTTTCTTAATATTTGGAGCTGGATAAGCAGTGATTGAGTTCATCTGAAGTGTGTATAATTGTGCGATATTCCTTGTTTCTGAGTATGATGATACAGTATATGCTAGCTTATGAAGACACTAGTATATAATAGTTGATTCAGAACGTCGAACTTTTTAATAATACGAGAAAGTATTTGAATTCCGAATTAACTCTGAGCTTTAAAAATAAACATTATGTAGATACTAGATAATGAACTATTACCCCAATCATGTAGATCTCACTAATCCGATTCTACTGATCCGAGTTTACTCCAAATCTACTCCACTCCAGTTTGAAATTACAACCTTACTACTCCTGGCTCCAAGTAGATACTAAAGTCTAGAGTAGGGCCCTCCAAAACAGGGACTAGATTTTGGGTTTTAGGCTGCTAGTTCGAACCTGGATCAAAATAATAATTTAATTAATTTAACCCAATAAGCTACTGCAGAGAATATTTACATTGGATTAATTTAGGCTCTGTCAGAAGAAGATTCACAACCCCTAACACAGATGCTGAAAAGGATCAAGAATTCCCTAATAGACTCACAAGAAAGTGTTGTTTATGCAACAGAGCAATAGAAACCTTTGCACATCTGTTTGAAGATTGTGAAGTATCACAAAAGACATGGTCAATTATTTCTAAATCAAATAACAACATCAAAATCACACTGGAACATGATACTATTTTACCACGCATTGGTAAAATGGGGTTTGATACGTCAGAAGAGAAGGTATGGGGGAACGACAATAACACAATTTGGTTGGGAAGCAATTTCTAATCTAGTTGATCCTTTTGTTCGTCACAAACAATCACCTTTTACATATTATTAGACCACCAAACAAAGTTTCCAGCCAAATTTAGATGATTATAACTACTATGAATTTAAAAATCAACAGATTAATAAGAAAAATATGATATATTGATATATTGAACAACGTTCATTTTCACTCTAATCAAAGCTAAATCAGAATGAAGTACCAATGGGTAAATAGCTGCGTGGTTCAAAATAACAGAGTCGAACAGGCCAAAATTGGCAAGACTGAACCGATGCTAAAATTCGTGTATAACGCACCAGAAGGAAAAGTTAAAGCTGAAGAGAAGATAAAAGAAGATAATGGTAAATTTGATGTTTTTAGTTGTATAGTTTTGAAATAAGTAATTCAAGAAAAAAAAAAAATCAGATATAATTTATACCTGGTGAAATTATGTATTCTACAGAAGTAACTAGAATAACCACGTCAACGGACTTCGGACACCAATCATATACTGTGACTTGTGTGTACATACTACATATATACATTCCTGAGTCCTGAGTCCTAACTCCAATTAGTACTCCTGACTCCTGACTCCTGACGCTAGATCAATGGTAAAAATAGAAATCCGTTGATCTGATAACTGAATTTTGAACAGTACGCGTTTACTAATTTATGCCGCTGCAAAAAAAACAATAGTACTTGACAAGTACTGACCATAACTCAAATTTCATGATCCAATAATATTTGCACTACTATTAAACATTCATTTCTTATATCTTGATTAGCTATTCTTTGAATAGGTGAGACTCGAGAGGGAGTATATATAGTAAGAAGTAATCATAAGAATGAATACAATCCTAAAAGAGGGGCTCTTAGCTGTACAGAATTAGATTTAAGTTATTTCAGAGAAAAAAATAACGTATATCACTATGATTTTTTAGACTGGGTAATTATATAACATTACAGGAATTACGAGAGCTAGAAGATGCCGATCTAGCAGAGAATCGAGATATTAATTGTATTCTATGTAGTCTATTATTGTGTTATTCCTGTCTATCTCTTCAACAGCTGTCTAATAGGAACTAGCTGTTTTACTTAATCAGATCCGTAATAATCCTAAATAATATTAATTACTGCTGGTATGAAGTTTTCCCATTGACTGATCCAAACTACTAATTTTACTGGTAGAATTGTTGTACCCGTAACCCGATACGGTAGTAGGTACAATAACGTATATATACCTTCAAAAGTTAAGAGTGGTTCTAGTGGTTTGAGTTTTTTAAACTTATAAGCTTTTATTAAAAGAGAGGTTATTAGTTGTATAGATAAAAGTTATTTTAAAGAAAAAAAAAACCTTGGAAGAAGAATTTGGTATTTTTATATTGATAATTGAACCGGGAATTCCCTTCTATTTAAAATAAATTAAACTAGTTTGAACTTTGAACTTTGAATTACTTCAACTTAGTCTTAATAACTTACATAAACTTTAAAGCATTTCAAAATTCAGGTATATGCAATTTAAATAAAACCCTGATTCCAATTTCCTGGGCATTGATAAAGGCCTGGACTCCGGTGATACACTGTAGTAACTTATGTACTATGCACTGAGTGCACACTGGATCCACTGTAAAGTCAGTAGGACTCAAGAGTCAACTAGACTCAGTGTAGTATGTACACATATAGCTTTTCAGTTAATATCAAGCAAATCGTTAAGAGAAAAGACAGCCAGTTCAGCTCAAATATGTATTACAATTTTGTAAATACTAGTTGATCTTCGTATATTCGCCCTGACTCCATCCAAAGACATCAGTTCATAAAAAAATAAAATAGTACATAACTAGTAGCTATATATATGGATCATCATATGTCCTCCAAAAATATATGCTTTTGACACAAGCTTCTAAGTTGTAACTTGAGTAATTCAAGCTTAAGCCTTACACTCACCATTGAACTTTAAGTTGTAAAAATACTTCTAGATTTATCGTTTTAACTTGAAGCTCTATAACCAAATTCATAGCCAACCAATATACATCGTGTATAGTGCTTTGAGAAAATAAAGTATACCATATATGTGAATATATACATTGTTAAATATTAATGACACTGATTAGAACTAAACCTGGGTTTGTGTGTAGCAAATGTGCTTTATAGTTCTTTACCAGATTACTGTAATTGTAAAGGATTGTGATGTTCAAAGATTCATTTGTGTTGAATGCTGAAAGCAAAGTGACACATATAATCATCAAAGAATGTACCATGTTCAGGGTAGATACCTGCCATGCCTTACCTTATGATATCTACCCCACCTTATAAAATCATCCCATGAATTGAGCAATTTTGAACACAGTTGACAACTTCCGTCATGGCACAAATTTTTCACATGCCATTATTTATCTTTTATAGAATCTTTGGCAACGAGCTTCTGTAACTTGAATTCTTTTTCCAGGCTATTTTATTTTATCTTTCATGTTGATTCAATTGATTCAAACTGCATACTAAACATTCTTTAAATGATTAACTTAGCTGCTTCGCTTTACCACATAGTATATTTGAGTGGAAAGTGATGATACCTCTAGGCTCTTAAGCTGTCGTTATCACTGATACAATAAGTTAAAATTACAGACATTGCATAATCTAAAAAAAAATATGGACGATTGATTTTTCTCTTTAAAGAAAAATTATTCATTGAAAACGGATGAAATATACAAAGATTAACTGATTGATTATTCATGTTGAAGTTGTTTGTTTTTGATCGTAACAATTTGCTTGATATATTCAAGAATCAACACCCTTTTGTATAAGATTAAGGTTAATATCGATTTAACTAATCTCAATCAATATAAAAATAATATTACAATGTATAGCTAGTGTATTATTATGAGGACTCAGGACTGCTTAATTAGTATCTTTTTTCTTAGAAATTGTGTATTCAAAAATTGGATGATCTACACTTTAATATGCGGGGACCTTTCGCAATATGTACTAATATTATTCAGTGAGATATGATCATTGATAAGCCTTTTGTTTTTCTCGATTACACATCGCTGTTCACTGAAAACCTGGTTATAATCTAAGTTCAAATCTCCAAACACTTTAATGACAAGAAATCAAGGGTGCTACTACAGTTACGATTAACGAAACTTTATGTAGGTAAAAGCAGACATACAACGTCTTAAATTTTGATAATAGGAATTTGTAAGGCTGAGGCATGTCATTTTCAACCTACAAATAAAATGCTTTCAATTTCCGCCCCATGGGCCATGAATCCTGATTACTCATTCACCATGTCCAGTCACAATTTCATTATCAAATGTAAAACAAAATGCGCACTAAATAGGTAGGAAATGCTGATCGTTACTCTGGGACCTGGGTGATTCGATAAAACTTTTTATAGATGACAGTCCACGTTATTCACGTCACCAATTAGTCAAAATCTCATTAGTAATTACCGTTATATATACCAAATCCTTTAAAGTTTTTTTATCCAATTTTTTTTTTTTTTTACAACATTCGATATGTTTTAAATATATAAGTATTTAAGATCTGTTGAATTTAGGGAAATGTACAATCAAGTTTTTTTTTATATATGCGTTTATTGTATTTAAGCTAGTACTAGCTGCTAATTTATTTTCAAACTGTAAAACAAATCACCAGCTTTAAACAATAAAAAATATTCTTGCTGATTCACAATCTGGACTTGCAGCTATCTATAAATTTAACGTTAGGAAATAAATATACCATGAAGTGGAGCCTCCAGTAACTCGTTGACAGATGATCGTTCGTTCTCTTTTGAAAAGCGAAAAGAACGAACGAGATCATTTCATATTTTATCACCCATCAAAAAGTTTAAATATTCAAAATATTTCACAAGTATAAAAAGAGCACAAAATCCTTGGATTATGTTCTCTCTAATATATTTCTACCTTTTCAAATTATTCTTTTAAAAAGGGATTCAATCATCTGACTCTTTCTCCATCAATCAATCAATAAGCTAATATCATTAGACCTGCTCCGCTCAACAAGCTACTTTAAGTTATATACTAAATTCACTTAAGCGCCAGAGATCATCGTTAAAAGCTACATTTTATTAGCCGCCAGAAATTTCCCACCATTAACTTGATATATCATGTCCAAGAGTCCAATAATCATCAATGGCGATAATAGCATCAACGAATCTGCTGAATTACCATTAAAACAAGTTTCATTTGAAAAAGAATTACAGAATTTCTTACCTAGAACTTATTCAACTTCTGAAAGTGAATCTGACTCTGAGCTGTTCGAATCAGACTTTGATGAAAATAACGATGATACATTAGAATTATCAAAGCCAAAAGCAGAAGATTCTTCAGAAGGTGAAGATAACTTTCGTGGCCGCCCTTCTTCTTGTGTCTTTGTTGCAAGGTGAGTACAAATCATTTTTTCAGTTGACAGTTTCACTGTTGAATTATTTTTTAGAGGATTAATACTAATTTTGAGATTTACAGTCTTGCAGCAACATTAACCGATGATGAACTATCTTTATCAGTTACCAAACATTTTCAACAGGTGAGTACTATCTAAGTCCATCAAGGTTTTTGATCATTACTAACTTTATACATACAGTGGGGTGAATTGGCTTTAGTTAAAGTGTTACGTGATCCAGCTAACAGACCATATGCCTTTGTTCAATACACTAATGATGAAGATGCCAATAAAGCTTTAAAAGAAGGTCAACACTCAATACTAGACGGAAGAGCCATTAGATGCGAAAAGGCAAAGGTTAACAGAACTTTGTACATTGCTACAGGTGATGGTAAAGATTTGAGCTTAAGACAACTTCAAGAGGGTTTATATCATTATGGTGAAATTGAACAAATGATTGGTAACAATGATAGTCCTTATAGAAAATCAAACTTGAATAAAGCATGGTTCTGTAAATTTGCATATAGAGATGATGCTATTCGAGCATATGCAAATTTGAGATTAAGTCCAGATTGGATAGTCGAATGGGCTCAAAACATTGAACAAAATGATACTACCATGGATAAAAATCAAGATCAAGAAGTTGTTATTGATAAATTTTCAATTTTCATCGGTCAATTGGATGATAAAGTTACAAAAGAAAAGTTAGAAGAAAGATTTTCTAGACATGGTAAAACATCTGAAATCACATTAGTTTTAAGACCAGGTAATAATTTTGCATTCATCAAATTTGAAAGTGAAAGGGCTGCCGCTGCTGCTGTTGAAAAAGAGAATCATGCTGTCTTTTTACATAAAACTATGCATGTTCAATATAGAGAATTACACCATAAGAGATCAAGATATTCTTCAGCTTCATCAAACGCACCAAGATTAAATCTAGCTCCACCTCCAGTTAATTTACCATATAGAAGAGCAAGTACTGGTTCAGGTTTCGGTGGAAGACAACCACAAGTTCTTTCAAATGTTTATCAATCATTACCAAGATCTAATCGCTCCTCCAATTATCCAATGACTAGATCAATATCATTTTCAACCGCAGATACTGCAAGATACCATCCTACAATGTATGGTTACTCAAATTCTTATCATGAACCGCCATATAATGATGAAATGGGTAATGCCATTGAAGAAGACTCTGAAGAATCTGAACATTACACTGGTCATAAACGTACTCCAATGTCATCACCAAGTACTCATACTATCGGCTCAGCTCCAGGTGAAGCTAAATCCACTTATTCGGCATCCACAATCTCTGAACAACATGCTAATGATGATTCAACTGATGCCACTACAACTGGTCATGGTACAACTAACTCAAAATATCAAATCGGTAGAAAGCATAGTTCTGTTTCATTGGCTCCACCAACACAACCAGTTCAACTGGTTAGACCACCATCATCATATTATTATTACCCATTCCCAACCACAAAAGAAGGTTATGTTTATGATCAAAATCAATATCTGGCATATGCATCTTACCCATACTATTTTAATGACTCATACGTTGATTTTCCACAAGCCCCAGTTGGTTCAGCATCTGGTATTCCACCAGCTCCATATTATATGTACTACAGTGTTCCTCCAGCTACTGGATATGGTGATTCGTCAAAAGTTAAACCATATGAAAAGTTTGATGGACCAGAATCTGGTGAAATGGATTATTAACTAATTCGTTCAATTTTCCAATCATCTTTTTTAGTCAACACACCTTTTATTTTTATTCTCTAGTCATTTTTTTCTTTTATTTTTTACTATTATTTCTTCTTCGTTTATATCAAACTTTGGTCTATTCATTCTTCTGTGACCTATTCAATTATTTATTTATTTTATTTTCACCTTTACTTTGATGTTTTATTTTATCATCCCAACTGTCTTATGTTAACTTCTTCAATCTGAAGTTGAGACATTGATATAAGTGGTTGTGTTGTTTATTTTATACTTATTTCTTTTTATTTTATGAATTTAATATCTTTTTTTTATTTTTCAATTCGTATCTGTAAGACTTAAGCTGGAACTCTAGAAAATAATGCAAGTCAAGCGTCAAACTTTACGAAAGATTGCAATTTGCAAATTGCAATATTTTCTTTTGATTTGTAAATGATTTATCGTGACATTTCTTGTTTCATTTGAAAAGATAGGCTTGAAAAGTATATCAAGACAATAAACTGGCACGCGGCACAACTTTGCTCCTCAAGAAGTAGATACTCAACACACTTATATGTACTTTTATATTTCTGTCACCTGTGTAGTAAAATGACACATTTGCCTTTAAATTCTACAGTAACCAGTTACTTCATAAGCTTTCTGATCGTTGTCCTCAATTCGATTCTCCATGGAGGTAAATATTACTTTCTCAAACAAATTTCCAATTTTCAAAAAAAATTGACTGATATTAGTGACACAAATTAAATTGAAGTCATTTAAACCCAATCAAGACCCAAAGTGTAAACTGTATCACTAACGACAATCATATTATAACCATATCCATAAAATATAGTCTTTACATATATACCCAGAACCGCTTATGAGCTCTATACTAGGGAATATAAATGCAGCAAGAGATGGTGATTTAATCCAACACTTTTCTCATGACCATTCAGCACATCACCATCATGGAACTGCAGATCATTCCGACTCACAGTTTCATCTAGACACTACTGAAGCTGATATTAACACTATTTTATCACATCCAATCCATGAACGAGCCAATATGTTTTATGATGAAAGCTTAAGTGATCAAACAACAGCATTATTAAATTCAACAAAACCGTGGTCTAAAGATCCAAATTATTTCCAACACGTTCATGTTAGCTCCTTAGCTTTATTGAAAATGTCCATACATGCAAGATCAGGTGGTGATATTGAAATAATGGGGATGTTAACTGGTAAAATCGTTAAAAATGGGATAATTGTAATGGATGTTTATCCATTACCTGTTGAAGGTACAGAAACTAGAGTCAATGCCCAAGCTGAAGGTTATGAGTTCATGGTTCAATACAAAGATAGCTTGAAGAAAGCTGGTAGAAATGAGAACATTGTTGGTTGGTATCATTCTCATCCAGGTTATGGATGTTGGTTAAGTGGGATTGATGTTAGTACACAAAGTTTAAATCAACAATTCCAAGATCCATATTTAGCTATTGTTATTGATCCACATAGAACTGCAAGTAATGGGATTGTGGAAATTGGTGCATTTAGAACATATCCACAAGAATATGTTGAAAATAATACTGATAAGTTTGGTAGTTTGGGAAGTTTAGTCGTTTCTCCAGATCCTAGAAAAGTTAAAAACGGTGATTCAAAGTTATCTACAATTAAGAAATCAAAAGTTACCAATGGTACCAATATTCCGGAGGATAAAGTCAAAGATTTTGGGCTGCATAATAACAAGTATTATTCATTGTCTATTGAGATCTTTAGAACAGAAACAGATCATTTGATCTTAGAGAACTTATGGAATAAATTCTGGATTACCAATTTATTGGGAGGCTCAAAATCAATTGAAGAGAAAGAAGCAACAGATCAATTCATTGAAGAAAAATTAAGATTGTTCAATCAAAAAATCAACAATATCACTCATTCTAATTCAAATAACTCAAATAATGATAACCTTCAAAATACCATTAATGTTAACAAATCACCAGTATTAGGAACAAGCTCACAATTAGAGTCACGTCAAATTTTATTAAGAGCTTCAAGAAAACAAAGATTCCACCCTCTTGTATCCCCATCATCACCACAAACTACATTCAACATAATGTCAGCATTTAATCAAAATCAACTATCTCCATTCACTAAAGCTAATCTACTGAGTAAAATCTCAGCAAAGGAAAGAACTGAGAATATTGATGGAAGTGATTCTGAAATGAATGATGTTGATAGTGATACAGATTCAAGAAATGATGATGATAATGAATCAACCATTTCACAAAGAATGGAAGCTTCATCTAATCGTTCAAAGAGAAACATCAAGGATCAACCGTATGTTGGTGATAGAAGAGATATTAATAAATTAACTGAATCTTTAACAAAACCAAGAGAGTCAACTTTACAAAATGAACATAACAGAGCTATTCAACAAGCCGCTGCAGAAGCTGGAAGAAATTTAATGACTTTAAAATTACAAGAGATATTGTTCTTGAATGAATAACTAATAAATATATGAAAAATGCTATTCTAGTCACATCTAAATGATGATGAACTGTAATCTAAGATATCTATCTGTGGATTAGGGTTGGTCCTATCGCCTTGTGTAGTGATAACTAATTCAGGTGAATCTCTATTGATGCATATATGAGGAATAGAAGTGTTGGAATACTCTAATTTTATCGGATCTATAGATATACCTAATTCAGAATCTTTATACCAATTTAAATCACCGTTACTTGAACCTATCAATAAGCCTTGAGAATTTGGGAAAACATCTCCTATTATCCTTTGATTATTAGAGTGGAATGAGTTCAATTCTCCAATTGTGGATAAGTTCATTCTTATGTCTAAAATCTTGATACTTGTTGAATTTCTCGATATACAATAAATATATCGTCCATTCATGGATTCAATTAACTGAGAGACACCATTGCCTGTTGATATTGTTACTGAATTTGTGATGTTTCCATCTTGATCATGGATATTGACTTCATTATTGAATGTACCTGTAAAAAAACTTCCATTTGTTAAGTATTCACTTTTAGTTAATGTGATACAACTGGTTATACCTGTACTTGATTTTATTGAAATTGGGGAATCTCTGTTGATGTCATAAAACATCACGAATTTATTTGAACCTATGATGAATTCAGAATCGGATATGAAATCCATCGAATATATCTTGTGATACTTTTCAGTATGTGAATCTTGAATGTTGAACGTTTTAATCAATTGAGAGTTTCCGTTTTCTTGAGGTATCAAACTGATGAACTTCAAAGGTAAATTATTTGATGATACTAATGCTGTGCAAAAACCAGTGTATAATGATGAGGAACGATGTAATTTGAAAGATGATATAGGATTTGATTGAAAAGATCTAGTGAATGGTATTAGCTGCTGGTCTTTTTGTTCCTTTAGATCAGTGGGGGTAATGAAGAGCCGTATTCCTAGATCTTCAGTGACCGAAACGAATGATTTATTGTCAGATAACCAATCAACGTGAGATATGACGTTGTATTGATGTTGTATGTTTTCATATGTGTATTTAGGTGATTGAAGCTTAGGATATGAGTAATTATTTGTGCTTGAGGAGATAAATTCGTTGTGAAGTATGTTTTCTCTGTCTATGGAGTCACTTATAAACCCCTTTAGAAGTTCCTTAGTCCCACATCTCCTTATCAAGTCCATTTCACCCTACTAGACTCACATACTTATACTCAAGTAAGAGCTGAAGGTACTTTATAAGTCGGAAGTCGGAAAAAAGTTACATAATCAGATTACAGATTACTACGCACTTATGTAATCATGGCTGACTAATTTATTATGTAATCAATTTCTTAATTCTCGGTTCGGGCAACATTTCAGCTCAAAAAAATTAAAAAAAAAAAAATTGAAAAACAGGAAAAATATTTTTTTTTTATTTAAAAGAAAATCAAGTTTCAGTCAAATTTTACTGAAAACATAATTTTAAATATTTTTGGAATTCTGTTTCGTGTATTTTTACTTCAGATTTGAATTAGTTTTTGTGTTTTATCTAAAAGACTTTCATTGTTGTTCTTCCCTCTTGATCTTGAGATTTGTTTCACTGTACTAATTGTTTTTCAATATACTCATCTCATTAATATAAACAAAAGCTCATCACTCACACAAAGATTCAAAATCAAAAAATAATTTATTCTTCTTAAATCTAATATATAAAACTACTCAAATATATTTAGCTCAATACCGACACAACAATGAGTAAAGCAGATATCATTAACGATACAATCACCCCATTCGTGCAAAGAATTTTATCTGACCCACTACAATTCAAACCTGCAAAACATTCAGAAGTTGTTTCTCATACTCCAACTAATTACATCAAGATCAAAACATCTAATTCCAAATCTAAATCTACAGAATCTGTCAAAGACAAATCTACTCCTACAGTTAAAGAAGCACCTAAATCAAATATGCCTAAAATTACCTCATTGGCTCAAGCTCTAGCTGGCTACACCAATAAAAGAA
Source organism: Phaffomyces opuntiae (assembly GCA_003707165.2). Classification (NCBI taxonomy): domain Eukaryota; kingdom Fungi; phylum Ascomycota; class Saccharomycetes; order Phaffomycetales; family Phaffomycetaceae; genus Phaffomyces; species Phaffomyces opuntiae. The sequence continues at coordinate 222,964 of PPNH02000004.1, forward strand.
AATTCGATGATGCTGGTAATGGCAAAATGTCAAAGAAAGCTAGAAAGATCGAAGCTGAAAAAGCTGCTGTTGCTGCTGCACAAGCATTACTTGAGTCATCAGACGATGTTGGTGAAAGTTTAGATCAAGAAAATGGAGAAAGTGATGAATTGGAAGAAAGTGTGGAACCAGGAGAAGATGATGAATCTGACTTAGAAGAAGTAACATCATCTGAAGAAACAAAAGAAGACACATCGTCTGAAGAAACTAAAGAATCCTTATCCTCTGAAGAAGAAGATTATTCAAAATATGAAGATGCTGTAACACTACCGTTAACTCATCCATTAGCTCAAAAAGAATCTGATTTGAAGACTACAACTAATAGTGATAAACAAACTCTTGAAGAAAACTTTGAAGTTGATGAAAATGATGATGATGATGAAGACGATGAGGAATATAATGAAGATGAAGAGGCCGAAGAATCTGAAGAATCTGAGGAATCTGATGATGAAGCTCAAGATGAAACCGAATTAAATAATGAACAAAAAGCCGTTTCAAGAGAAACTACAGACTCAAAATCAGATGACGAAGGTGAAGAAGTTGGTCAGTTGAAGAAAGATTTACTAAATGAACAAATGGACCCTTTAACTAATATCACACCACCAACTTCACCATGCTCTGAAGAAGAAACTCCACAACCACAAATCTCTAAATTAGATAACTTCTATCAACTAGAAGAAAATCAAAACGATAGAGGTTCAAATCAATCTGAAAGAATACTTAAGAACTGGGGTTCTCAATTTAATAAATCTAAACCATATGGTCTATTAAATCATGGTGTCACATGCTACACTAATGCTGCAGTTCAAGCAATGATTCATATTCCTGCAATTCAACATTATTTATCAGATATCTTGAAAAACAAGTATAAATCAACAATTAACCCTCGTTCAACTTCATACGTTTTAGCTGAAACTTCATCCAAGATGTGGAATATTGAAAAATCAAAGAAATCAAAATATGTTAACCCAACTAAATTAATTGGTAAACTAGACGATATTAATTGTATGATGTCTGAATGGCAACAAGAAGATTCACATGAATATTTCATGTCTTTATTATCAAGATTACAAGAAGATTCAACTCCAAAGGGTCATAAACTGAATGAAAGTATTATTTATGATATTTTTGGTGGTTTATTAAATCAAAAAGTCACTTGTAAAAATTGTGGTCATATTTCTAAAACAAATCAAGAATTTTATGACTTATCATTACATTTAGGAAATTCAAGAAAAAATTCAGAATCAAATAATGATGGAAGTGTTTTACCACAAGAAGAAGAAACTGTTAAACATAGATATTCAATTCAAAAATCAATTAAAGATTTTTTTTCACCAGAATTGATCAAAACTGATAAATCTGATAAATCAGGTTATGTTTGTGAAAATTGTAAACAAAGAACAAATGCTGTGAAAATAAGCAGTATTGATAGATCACCAGAAAGTTTAGTTGTTCATTTGAAAAGATTTAGATTCAATGGCTCCTCTTCATCTAAAGTTAAACAAGGTGTTTCATATCCATCGATGTTAGATTTATCACAATATACTACAAACGGTGATAACGTTTTATATCAATTAATTTCTGTTGTTGTTCATGAAGGTAGATCAGTTTCATCAGGTCATTATGTTGCACATTGTCGTCAACCTGATGGCACTTGGGCAACTTATGATGATGAATATATCAATACAATTAGAGAATCTGAAGTTTTAAGAGATCCATCTGCATATTATTTAATATATACAAGATTAACATCAAAGGAACATAAGCTATCAAATATTAAATCTAAATCACCATCACCATCACCAATAATCGGAGAAACTCCCCATAAAAAATCCAAACCTTCTTCACCAATTGTTAAAGATGTGAAAAAACAAAAGAAATTAAACTCTTCATCATCACCAATATCTCCAAATCTTCATACCAGACCAATCAATATACTAAACGCCAAAAAGAATAAAAGATTATCAATATTAGGTCATCATCCAACTAATAATTTAAACAATATTTCCCCAAAGCAAATTCATAAGAAATATGGTAAAAATCCAAAAAATCTATCAAGTAGATTCAGAAAATATTAGAGAGGTATTAAAATCTTTCTCAAATCATTGGTCGTTGCTATTAGTATATATACACTTGCAGTAACCCTCCTATCCATCAACTTGCATTATAAATGTTGAAAATAATAAATAAATATTTCAATCATTTTTATCTATATCAGTAGCACCGAATCGCGTAATTTTCGCGAAATTGAAGAAAAAAAATCAACGCTTGAAAAATTTATAAATGAAGACCTACAAAAAAGATCAAACTAAACTCAATAATACTTCCATTCGCTCATAATGTCAGGTCGTGGTGCACTAAAGAGTGTTTTTGTTAAACTAATCGTCGGTGCAGGTCAAGCAGCACCAACACCACCAGTTGGTCCAGCATTAGGTTCCAAGGGTGTCAAGGCAATTGATTTCTGTAAAGAATTTAATGCAAGAACAGCTTCATATAATCCAGGTGTTCCAATCCCAGTTGCATTGATCGTTAAACCTGATAGAACATTCAGTTTTGAATTGAAATCCCCATCAACAGGGTATCTATTATTAAAAGCCGCAGGAATTGAAAAAGGTGCAAGTGAAGTTGGTAAAGGTCGTGAATTTGCTGGTGAAATTTCATTGAAACATGTTTATGAAATTGCACAGATCAAAAAAACTGATGATAGACATAAAAGCTTGGAGTTAGAAGGGATTGTTAAGTCTGTTATTTCAACTGCGAAGAGTATGGGGATTAATGTCGTGATATAGTGAGGAGATGTGGATTTGAAATGCTTTATTTCAATTGTGTATATATAGAAGAAACAAATAATGATGTTATATAATTTATTGATGGGAAATGTCGTAGATTAGTGGTCGAATATAGATGGATTTACATCAAAGGGAACATTAAAGTAAATCTATAAAATATATATCATGAGTATTTCTAAAATTAAAAACTAAAACTAATTAAACTAGCTGGGCTAAAACTAAAACTAAAAATCATTAAAAATTCACAAAAACTTCTTGAGAAATAAGAATCATCATAATATCATAAATCAAGCCATCAACCCTCATCATCATAACCCTCTTCTTTTCTTTCTTTCCAAAGCTGCAATATGAGCTTCACTTTGATCAACTTGGGTATGTTGATGATTATCACATTTATGGAAGATATTAGTTGAATAACCAGCTTCATCAATTTCTTCTTCAACATGACACATTTGAACTGAATTCAACCATTCATCAGCCATAACATCATCAATGGTTGCACGACAAGCAGGTGCTAAAACAACCATTTTACCAATAACAGGACGAACATGTTTTGGTAATGCCTTCAACAGACGATCTTCACCAATTGAATTTGAAGTATGTTTTTCTTCTTCATCTTTTTCTTCTTCGACTGTTACTTCATTGATTCCTAAATGTGGTGATTCAGTTGATGGTTCAATTATTTCAGTGGCATCAGTGGATGAATTTTGTGATTTTTCAGTTGTTGCTGAGTCTTCAGTTGTTATCTTTGGAGTTGTTTGATTTGGACTGAATGATAAAATATCAGAATTATGTTCATCAACGTTATTTTCAATGTCTTGTAATGGTTTATTAAAAGCTTTTGATAAATTAGATAACCCTGATGTTTTATTTGTAGTGATTGGTTCATTGACTATAGGTTGTTCAAATTTTGGTTTCATTGTTAATAAAGCACTTAATGAATCACTTTCTCTACCTGAACAAAATAATTTAAAACTATTATCTGATAATTTTGGAACTTTCCATGGAAATTTCTTTAAAACCATACAACAATAAATCATTGCAGCAGACCAAATATCAACTGGTCTTGGATCATATTTCCCAAACACTAAAGTCTCTGGTGATAAATAAGGATCAGAACCAACAATACCTGAAGCTTCAATCAATGTATTTGAAAAAGGGTATGAAAAGACAACAGCTGAACCAAAATCAATAATTTTAACAATCCCTTGCTTATTAACAACACAATTATCTAGTTTCAAATCTCTATGAGCTAAACCCATATGATGAATATATTGAATCCCAGTTAAGATCTGCTTGAAACAACAATCAACTTCATTGACAGACATCTTATTAGACATGACTAATGCGAATAAGTCATAATCACAATATTCTAAAACTTGTAAAATTCTATCAAATTCATATGCAATTTCAATGGTTTCAACAATGTTTTGATGTCTTAATGTTGAACCAATACAATATTCACTTGTGATTTTTTTAGCATATTCTCTTCTTGTTTCATTACCTGATTTTGATCTGAATTCTTTAACTGCAAATACTTGACCATCGCTTAATCTTTTAACTAATCTAACTTGTCCCCCGGCTCCAGCACCTAAATTCTCACCAAATTTTCCATATCTTTTAGAGAATGGTAAATTTTGTGGTGTTGTATATTGAGAAATGTTATTATTATAAGATGAACTCACTGAACCTGAACGATCTCTTGGATTATGACTTGATGCAATTGAGAATGAAGATGTAATTGGAGACATTGCATAACCTGCATTTGAAGCTGATGGGTTATTATAATAGCTTTTTGGTGATGTTGCAGCTTGACTTGGTTTCTTATTGAAAAATCTTTTTAAATCGGCCATTGAACTATGTTTGGACTTTGATAGATTAGATTCTGCACTTGATATACTGGATGGAGAGTTAGATAAAACGTCAATTGATTGTGAAATAGCATTAACAGAAGGTGGTGATGAATAATTACCATAGAATGAACCTAAATCCATATTAGAAGATTTTCTTGATTTACTGAAAAATCCTGATGATGAATTAGAATTCAAATTTGTTTTAGATAATGAATTAGCTAATTGAACTTGTGCAACTTTTTGTTTAGAAATGACAAATCTTGGTTCAATATCAGTATGACTTGCAACGAATGGTGATGTTATATTAGTTGATTCAATCATTGATACATTTGATGGCAAACCTAGATGTCTTGGGACGCTACCAACGGAATTCTCACCAGATGAACTATTGTTGTTGTTATTGTGTCCATAACCACTGTTGGGTACTGCAAATGGGATACTAGGGATACTAGTTGATAAAGAACTTGCCGCGTTAAAGGATTCATTGTTATAAAATGACGGTTGTCTATGAATGGAAGCACTAGTTGGAGCTCTAATAGGAGGAGCAGCAGTTGATTTGGTGTTGATACTGATGTTGATAGGGGAACGTTGTTGGTAACTGGAGGATGTTTCATAAGTTGGGACCTGTACACCTTCAATGGAGATGGCGTTTGTTAATTGATCATCATCGAATTGATCATCCTTGTTATGGGTAGATAGTAGAGTGTGAGAGTTATTGTTCTGATCTTTCTTCTGTTTCTGGAGTAGTCTGGTCAAGGAAGACATTGGAGAAGATGTGGGAGTTGCCATCAGAGTGTGGAGACCAATCAAATGAAGATCGAATGAAGCAAAATGCTGAGATTTGTTTTGATGTTTTAATAAATTCAGATTTACTTCTCGAGGCCTAAAAAATTCGCCTTTTAAAATTCAGGTCGGAATTTTTATTGGCTGAAATCAAAGATAAGAAATTCTGATTTTGATAACCGTTTTTTTTTGAATTTGGCGATTACGTAAGACTTTGAGTAGTGAGTAGTAAAAAAATGGAGTGCAATTGATTTAAACCTTCTTCTTTTTCTTCTTGGATGCCTTGGAAGTGGATGCTTTTGTGGTGTTTGTAGCAGTAGAAGTTGTTGTAGAAGTTTCTGGGAACAAATCCTCTTTAGTAGTGCTGATATTCAAGTCATTACCAGCTTTTCCTGTTTCTTTAGCATTATTTTTAGTATTCTTCTCTGCTAACTTACGTCTAATTGCACTTTCCTTCTCGACTTTCTCTATTGCCTTAACAGTGTTATCATACAACAACTTCTGCAACTCTTCATCTTCAAGTTCCTTTCTAGCAGGTTTATAAATCTCACAATTAGCAACGAAATTACCACCTTGTAAATTAACAAATTCTGGTGAATATAAAGTATGAAACACAGATTGTGCAGCATTTGGTGTACTTTTCAAAAATATCCATAATATAGGATAAAATAAAACATATAACAACAACCCAAATAATGAACCAAAACTTAACACTCTTTTAGTACTTGGAGATCTCATTATACCAGGATTAACAAGATTTATACGAATATTACAAGGTGCCCCATCTTTTCTAGGAACTGCCAACAATCTTCTTTGATATTCCCTTGCAAATAAACCTAGTTGTAATTTAGCTAATCCAAGTACTTTCCATGGTTGATTCTTTTGATATCTTTTATTTAAAAACAATGGATCTTCAACATCTAATTCACCCATTGACTGAGACATACAAGTGGTTAAAACGACTCTGACGTCACGATCTGGAATCTGTGCTCTTAATGAAGGTGAAATTAAGTGCAATAAATGGAAATGACCGACATAATTAACAGCTGTTTGTAATTCGATCCCATCAATTGAATTTTCACGTTCTTTAAATGGTGGCAAACTTTCACCAGCACAACACACTACACCGTCTATCCTTCTAGGAGGGATATTATCTAGCCACTTAGTAGCGAACTTTCTAACTGAATACAATGAACTCAAATCACATTCTTCAGCATAGATCAAATAATTGTTATGTTTCTCCCTTAAATCATTAATATAATCAACCACCCAGAAATCCTCCACTGATCTCACCAACAACACGATCTGGGCGCCTCTTGCTGCTAATTCATCCACAACGGCTTCACCTAGTCCTGAGGTCCCACCGGTGACAAGGTACACTTTCCCATGGAGATCTCTTTCCCAAGTGTTTGATCTTCCAGAGAAATAATACTTCAATGATCCCACAGTGGCGATGATTGGACCGTATCTCTTGACGTATTCCCAGCCAGGGAGCACTTCCGGTCCCTTGATGATCATGGACTCGAGGATGTTCAAAGGCATCGTGATGGATCAGAATGGATTTTTTATATATTGGAACCTCATCGCGGCTAATTGGATCAATTCCAAATTTATTTATAGAGACGAATTCCCATCGCTCGTAATTTTCCCTGATTAAAATTTTTCTTATGTTTATTTTTTTTATTTAATGCGATGAGCTTCACTGTAAGTGATAAAAATTAGTTTGAATCCACATAGAAATAATGGAAGAAATAGTCTTTTATAACTGTACAGGCACAACAGAAGAAGATAAATCAGGGAACACGCAACTAGCCATTGCAAGTTCATTACATTCACAAAGCACTGTCCATGCATATCGTTTTGGTGCTTCCCATTTAAATGGTTCTGTTATAACAGGTGTTAATGCTGGTGATAAAATATTTGTTGCTGCTAAGAATAAAGCATTGATTAACGTTTACACATGGGGTAAAGAGTCCCCAGATCAGAGAATTCCTATTCCTGAACAATTATCATGTTTAGTACTATGTCCTAATGTTGAACTAAATGAGAAAGATATTATTGTTGAAGAAGAAGAATATAGATTACCAAAATATAGATTACCTCATCTATTGATCGGTGGTGGTCTAAGTGGTAAAATATACGTTTGGGAATTATCCTCAGGCTTATTACTAACTGTTAGAGATGCTCATTATCAAAGGGTTACTAATTTGAAAATTTCCAAAGATGGTTCATTATTAGTTTCAAGTGGTAAAGATGCAAGATGTTTAGTTTGGAATGTCTTGAGTCTGGTTGATATAAATATGAATAAGGAAGATCAAGAAAAAATTGTTAAACCATTACATGTATTTTCAGATCATTCATTAGAAATCACTGATATTTTCGTTAATAATAACATTCAACAAGATTTAAAATTATATACATGTTCTAAAGATTCCACTATTCGTTTATACAGTTTATTTGATTTCAAACTATTGACCACTTTTGTCTTATCCCAACCTATTGAAAGTATCGTTGTTGATTCAGCTGATAGAATGATCTTTGCAGGTTTATTAAATGGTAACATTAGACAAATTAATTTATATCAACCGAATCCAGCAACTAATATCCTAGAACAAAAAGGTGGTTATGGTAAGATCTTAACTATACCTGAAGATCTAACATTAGAAGAAACAATAACTTATCATCAAGGTCAATCAATTACAAAATTAGCATTATCATTAGATTGTTCATTAATCATCTCTGGTGATTCATCAGGTAAGATTGTTGCATCTGATATTGTCTCTAAGCAAGTTGTTAAGGAATTAAGAGAAAATAGTGGCTCGATTGCTAATATTGAAGTTTTCACAACGTATTTAGAAAGTAATAAACCTGTTCAATTTGAAAAAAATCAAAGACCAGTTCCACAATTGAAAAGAGAATTAAATTTATCAACTGATCAAGAAATCTTATTTCAAATCGGTGAAAGAATCGATGAGAATGTGTTGAATGTTGATGCTTATTTAGATAGAGTTTCTAAAGAATCATTAATTTTTGAAAATTTGATTTCAAATTCTGCAAATTCTTCAATCTTTATCAATTCAAATGGTGATGTCGTTAACAAAGACGCAAGAATCGAAGAATTAGAAACTAAATTGTCTAAATTATCAGCTGCTTATAAGGATTTAAGAAGTATGTATGAAGATCAATAATCGGAAACTACAAATCAAAAATAGAAGTCATTAGATTTATTATAGCAATTTATTAATTCGTAGCTGTGTATCATCATCTATATTATTTTCCTCATTTCTCTTTCCTGCTTGGTGACAAAGCTCTATTGAATCCTTTATCCCTATTCATATATTGTCTAAATTTTGCCTTTTTATTCTTTTTGGCAGAGACGTTAGCAACACCATCAACATGTTTATTCTTTGTTGAACTGAAACTTCCAAATCCCATTAATTTCATCATATCTTCGGTGTTACTTTCTTCATCATTTTTGACTTCTTGACGTTCCTGGGTTCTACCTCTTTGTACATCATCATCATCATTTTGTGGTTTTTTCGATTCCTTTGATCTGGCTCTGTATGATGATTCATCTTCCTTGTTTGATCTTGTGGGACTTCTTTCTTTTCTTTCTTCATGGGTTTGTAATGGACTTCTGTGAGGTTTAATTGTGGACATTATCGGTTGTTTTATGGTGCGGATTAGTGTGTGTTGGTGTGATCTTTATATCTCTCTATGCAGTTTGATTTTTTACTTTTTTTCATCTCATCGCATACAGAAAAAATTTTAGAAAATTAAAAGTAATACGCTTCACTATAAAATAATTTATAAAAACACTTTAAAAATGTCAGAAGTAACTGAGCAGAAACTATCAAAGAAGCAAAAGAAGGCATTAGACTTCAAAAACAAACAAAAGGGGAAATTCGCCCCAGAAGATTCCAAAAACAAAGACAAAAAAAGAGCAAGAGATGATGATAAAGAAGATTCAAAAGATTCAACTACAGTTGATGGTGAAGAACCAAAGAAGAAACGTAAGACTAGAAGAAGTAAGAAAGGGAAAGGCACATTAGGAAAACCAGACGGTCCAAGATTCTTACTATTTGTTGGGAATTTACCTTATGATATCACAGAAACTGAATTACAAGCCCATTTCAGTGCAGCTAGTCCAGATAGAATAAGGATTAGAAAGGATAAAGGAATTGCATTCTTAGAATTCGATAACACTAAAGATGAAATCCAACAAAAGATGGGTGTTGCGTTACGTATGCATCATTCAACTTTAAGAATGAGAAAGATTAATGTTGAATTAACAGTTGGTGGTGGTGGTAATTCATCAAATAGATTAGAAAAAATCAAAGATAAAAATGAAAAGATGGATGTTGAAAGAAATCAACAGATTGAAGTTAAGAAGAAACAAGTTAGAGAGAAGAAGGCTGCTAATGCTTCAAAAGCTGTAAATCCTGATCTTAAAAACATGCATCCTGATAGAGCTAGACAATTACAATAAATGGAATAGAACATCAGAAAAAAAAAATCACAATGGTATACTAATAATAGGTTATTTAAGTTAGATTATTGTAAGTTGAGGCATTGAAAGAAGTATTTAACAATATATAATCTACAGGGCCCCTCTATTAAAAAAAACATTAACTAAAATATATATAAAAATAAGAACTTAAAACCAAAATAAAATGCTAAACCAAAAGAAAGATCAATCATTAAACAATCGTTAGCTTATAAAATAGTACATTTAGACTTCTTTCTAACTTTTCTAAGTGTTGAAGTTGTCTTTTCACTTACTGGAACTTTGGAAGCTTGAGAAACTTGACGTTCTGGAGCAGCTGCAACATTAGCAGCACTAGCTTGTTGCGTCTCTGAAGCTAACACAGATTTGATTGAAGTATCAAACACTGATTCAACACCATCCTGAGTGGCTGCTGAACATTCAACATAACCGTCTAATCCAAGTTCTTTAACAAGTTTTAAAGCTTCTGCAGTGCTGATTGGTTCATTACCACTTTCTTCCAAATGGTCTAAAGTATGAGGATCGTCTTTCAAATCAGCTTTGGTGCCGACTAAGATGATTTTAATATCATCATTTGAGTGATGTTTAATTTCAGGAACCCATTTATTCTTAACGTTTTTGAATGAGCTTGGTTCGACAATGGAAAAACAAACTAAGAAGACATCAGTTTGAGGGTATGACAATGGTCTTAGTCTGTCGTAATCTTCTTGACCTGCAGTATCCCATAGTTCCAATTTGAAATGTTGTCCCTCGTAAAGAGTGTTTTTCGTGTAGTTATCGAAAACGGTTGGGATGTAATCTTCTGGGAATGTGTTTGAAGTGTACGATATTAGAAGACACGTTTTACCAACGGCACCATCACCGACAACGACGACTTTGAAGCTTCTCATTATGAAATTATTTGAGATCACTGAAAATGATTCGATAATTAAGAGTGAAAAATATAATTTGTTGAATTTAATTTTGTTTAACAGGCCGCGAATTTTGGCAGTTAGGCGGGAATATGTGGGTTTAGGCAGATCGCAGAATCTCACTGGTGGAACGTTAGGCAGAGAACAGACAATTCTCCTTGTAGAAAAGGTGTTGCCTCAGCTGGGTGAAATGGTGGATGAGGTCCCAGTCCAGGTTAGTATGGTAGCTGGTGAGGGAGTGCTTTAATTGGCTCATATTGTCACCATTATGTGTAATCATGTATGATTTTCTGAGAGTAAAGATTTGTGCCAACAATCGGTGGATCTAGACTCTCATTAGTTGGCATTAAGCAAATTTCCTTCTATGTATCGCTTACCTGATCGATAATGCTGAGTACTATTTCACTCTCTCCGGATTCATGTTGAAATGTTCTTCATTCTCTGGTGGTTTTTCACTCTTTACCTACAATTTAGCTTTAGAAGTATTTCTTATCGTTTACGAATTGCTTTTAAAGCGATGAGCTTCGACATCGGAAAAAAACATCAACACCTTCAAGTCATTCACTACGATTCATCCGCTGCAAAATGTCATTACGTCTACTCAAACTACCTGGTCGCTTATTTCAAACATCAAATCCAAACTACTCCTCTTTAGTCAACACTTTAACAACCGTTATCAATGATGGATATGATTTAAATAAAAGATTTGGAATCATCACAACAGTGAGAATTCAAAGTGAAGCTATGTTTATTCAAGACTTGGGGTTCGATACCCTTGATAACTTCATTCTTGTCCTCATGAAATCAAATGGTGTTAAAAATGAAGATATCCCTGAATTATTGTCAACTAATGATTTCACAACTGAAGAACAAGATGAAAGTTTCAATTTTGAATCATTATCCAAAGATCAAATTCTAGGAACATTAGGAATAAAATTCTCAGAATTTAATGATGAACCATGTTGGCAAATAACAGGGTTTGTGTCACTTGTTAAAAGTGTTGGGAAATTTCTAATTAATGAACTTTGTAAACTTGCAAAATCTGAAAATCAACGAGTTATTTTGGCTTCTGTTATTCCAGAACATGGATTAGTGGAATATTATTCAAAACTAGGCTTTGAAGAATATGGAACAAGGATATTTCAAAATATCGATGAAAATGGACTGGTTATTGGTGGAACTTTTGAAGATGGGATTTACGCGACTAGAGGATTTCATGTTGCATTCTTACAAAAGACATTAATATTATAGATGACATATAGAAGTATTCAAATCATTGTAGACTCCTGAGTTGTCATAGTTAACTCACTAATAATTATTATGTAACGATAAAGATACCTAATAGTAGATACATACATATAACGGGATAATAAATTATAATTGTGCAATACTCCATTCATTGGTACAAGAACATAAGTACACAAACAAAATAGTCTAAGACTCAAAACTACAACAAAATATTAAACTAGAAAATGGATATCTAAATTAAAAATGCTACCTAATAAACCTAGCAAAACCTGACATTGTAAAATAATAATGAAAAAATGTGCAAGAATAAACTTTCACAAAAATGTATGTAAGAATGAGTATTCAAATTATATAAAGTACAACACGAAATAAAAAAAGTCTATCAAAAGTTCAAACAAAATATTAAACTTATAATAAGAAAGCAGCAGCACCGGCTAAAGCAACTAAACCAGCTTTAGCGTAAACAGCTTGAGCACCACCTTCAAAAGTGGTAACTGAGGCAGTGGTGACGTTTGAACCGTTAGAGTTGTTGTTGTGAATAGTTTTGGTGTAAACGGTTGTGTAAGTTGATTCTTTAGCTGGACAGTCGGTAACAGTGGTATCACATTCGGTGATAGTGTTAGTAACGGTTGAAGCTTCAGTAGTTAAAACAACGGAGGTGGAAGCAGAAGCTAATGAAACAATTGATAATAAAGCGACAGTGGAGAATTGCATTTTTGATTAATGAGTGACTAAAGTGAGTTTGTGAATAATAAATTAATTAAATTGAAATATCAATGAACCAAAAGAATGTGGATATTTTCAAGTATTTATAATTTTGAAAATCCTGATTCATATCTTGTTTACACTTAAAAACTTTTCAAATCCAGATCCATGATCTAATTTACATTTCAAAATATATATGCAAACAACTACAATTTTAGAGTTCCGAACCATAGTTACGAGATTTCGCGCCTTCCCAATTCAGATTGTTTTTAAGACTCTCAAGATCTTTAAGCCTGCTCTAGGCCATTGTATCTCCTAATTCGGACGATTTCATCCCAATTCGGTAAGTTCCAGCCCCAATTCAGTACGGTTTGAGAGAGATAACGGTTGAAGATCTGCACATGAGCATAGTGTGCGCATTTTTTAACGCACTTTATTGCTGATTGGTGCCAGGTGCAGCTCAAGTCTGTATTAATTAACATCGTTTGAAAACTGAGTGTTCATATGGCAACTAAGACCTTTACCAAAAGAGGGAACGTTCATCAATGTTGACTCTTGAGGAGATCAACTTTCAAGCTGCTCAGTGCTTACTACTTGGATTAGTTGGTCATTAAATTGGACCTCATTTTGTTAATAGTTTCTCAAGATTCTAGTACAAGTTACAACCATGAGGCTAAAACTCCAGAGTCTAGACTGGACATGTTTTTGCATACTCCACATTAAATTGACTGTGCCTTGGTTTACTCTTGAGTCTTGAGTCTTGTCCAATGTCCACTGCCCAAATTGAACTTCAAACAAGACCAACTATGTATGTAGTGTAGAACACTGTATCTACCTCTGAAATCAACAAAAGTAACTACATATCCTTGATCTTTATCACTGATTAATAATGAGGATTCCATCAAATAACACCTCCAAATTCGTTATCCTCATATATAATTTCAAACAGTTTGAGGACTCATAAGTCTGGATCTCCGATATGATCCAGGTCCCAGCCTTCAGGTCCCGACTCCCAGGTCCAGATCATGGAGTGATTGGCTGTTTGGAGTTCAGTGTTCAAATCACAAGTGTTCTCAAATTTACTCGCGTTTAGTATTTATTTGTTTTGAAAGGTTGATCCTAGACTTGCAGTTTTTTATTTACAAACAAAAAATCAAAACAATTGTTTAAAATTAAAAGCGCGTTTTGTGTGACTGTGGCCAAAGCCAGATAGAACTGGACAGAGTCCAGACCGTCACAAGAGTTCAAAGTTCAGAGTACATACATATATTATTGGGGATAGAGTGATTACTATAAGCCACTACATTAGTGCTGAAAGACCTACTCAGTGCCTTAACAACTTACTACATATGTACTACTGTATGACCAGGAAACGCGCTTAATATTTTTGTGAGTTCCGGTTAGTACACGTGCATCTCACGTGCGAAATTCCCGGAATTCAGACAATAGAAGATGTTCTGATGTTCTACCAAAAAAGCAGTCACAACACAAAAACCGAAAAATTTATTCCAATAAAAAACAAACGAAATTTCAATCTCTAACGATCAAGTAATAAAAACCATCAACAACTTATTAAACAATGGTCTCATTAATCTCCAAAAAAAGAAAGTTAGTCGCTGACGGTGTCTTCTACGCTGAATTAAACGAATTCTTCACCAGAGAATTAGCTGAACAAGGGTACGCTGGTGTTGAAGTTAGAGTCACTCCATCAAAAACTGAAATTATCATCAGAGCTACTCAAACTAACGCTGTTTTAGGTGAAAATGGTAGAAGAATCCATGAATTAACCTCATTAATTCAAAAAAGATTCAAATTTGGTCCAGATGCTGTTGTCTTATACGCTGAAAGAGTCCAAGACCGTGGTTTATCCGCTGTTGCTCAAGCTGAATCATTAAAATTCAAATTATTAAACGGTTTAGCCATTAGAAGAGCCGCTTACGGTGTTGTCAGATACGTTATGGAATCTGGTGCTAAAGGTGTTGAAGTTGTTATCTCTGGTAAATTAAGAGCTGCTAGAGCTAAATCAATGAAATTCCAAGATGGTTTCTTAATCCACTCTGGTCAACCAGTTAAAGATTTCATTGATGTTGCTACCCGTCACGTCTTATTAAGACAAGGTGTTTTAGGTGTTAAGGTTAAAATCATGAGAGACCCAGCCACCAACAGAAACGGTCCAACCTCTTTACCAGATTATGTTAAAATCCATGATCCAAAAGAAGAAGAAGCTCCAGAAGCTCCATCTGTTAAATCTTACATTCAAAAAGCTGAACCAACTGAAGCTTAAGTTTACATAGTTTAATATTAAAATTATCACGCTTGGAGAGGTGTAGTAACCCAGTTTATCGTTATATTCAGGGACCATTGTACCAATCAGTATAAGTCGCACTATCTTTTAATGCCGTCTAGTATTATCGCGAAAAGTATTTAAATCATCTCGAATTTCCTGCCATGTAGATGAGTACTAAATACTAAAGCAACACTCTTCAAAATGGCTATTAAATACAAAGATTTGCTTCCAGTTGCCAATGGTTTAATCATTGCCGGTATGTACTGTCCATACACCTCATTTTTCCTCAATTATACTGACTCCCTCCAGGTACTTTTTTCTTCTTAGGTTTGTTATTTGGTAACTTGCCTTACGATGCTCATACTTTATACACTCAACAACCAACTCAAGAAGCTTTTCAAAACTCTTTGAAACATTACCAAGTCTGGGCTCAAATTCCTAAATACGCCTTTATCACTTTAAACGGTTTCATTGGTTTAGGTTTCATTGGTTGCTTCATTAAATTATACCGTCCAACTGAAGACTCTAAATATTTCGACTATGGTTCTTTATTCTTATACATTGTTGCTGTTTGTATCTACATCACTAACTTGAAAACCGGTGCTGAGAGTGCTGTCCATGGTCAATGGGGTGATGTTGATCAAAACGTTGGTATTAACGTCATTGCTGCTTCTCAAACCATGGCTGCTTTCGTTTTAGGTGGTGTTATTGTTTTACAATGTGGTTTGTACTACGGTGAATGGGATTACCAACAAAGATTAGCCTCTTTCAATAAAGAAGAAGACGAACGTTTAGCCAAACTAGCCCAAAAAAAGGCCAAAGTTGCAACTGAAGAAGTCAAAGAAACTGTGGAAGATGAAGGTTCTAAAACTTCAGCCACTGCTGCTAAAAAAACCGTTAAAAAGAGACGTAGTTAATTGTGTTAACCTATGTATATTATTAAGTAACAATGAATGATAATTGTGTGTCTTTGTAGTAGTTTCTAGGCATACTAAATAACCCATCCGTTCAGCCTATAAAGTCTTCTATCGCTCCCGGGAATTTAAAAAAAATTATGATTCATCTCATCAAACCTTCTAATTTACAATTAATTTATCGACTTATCTCACCTACACTCACTGCTTTAAACTGGGACATTCACTCACTCCTTCCACGCCTCACTGCTAGCACCACCTTTGAACTTGTTTATTTCATCAAATCAAAAGAACTATTCCTTCAATTTCAACAACATCATCAGTTGGCCCATCACATATACACACTACACACCTCATGAGTACAGCCCAAAAGCCCTCTGTTTCTCCAGCTATAACAGGTGAAATCGATCTAGCCAACTGCTTTCACATCTTACCAGAAGGTATCAAACCATGGAAACCATCAATAATGTCATATTCAGCTTCCTTATTCTCCACAGTCGTTGGATTTCCATTAGATTCAGTGAAAACAAGAATGCAAACTCATCATTATAAAGGAATCATCGACTGTATCAGATTCACTGTGCAAACTGAAGGAATCAAGGGTTTTTTTAGAGGTTTGACTGCTCCTTTATTATCAAGTTCCATCACCAAAGCCCTAGGTGTTGGTGCATACACCGAAGCTAAACCCTACGCTAGTATATTACAACATTACACAATAAGGCCATTCTTAATAGATGAAAATGCCTCTAAACAGGTAAAAGCCATAACACTAGCCATAAATAATGCTCCTGTTTCATTCACTGCTGGTGTGTTTTCAGGTGTCGCTTGTGCTCCATTCGCTTGTCCATTTGAGTTCACTAAATTATTCCAACAGATCTATCTTATACAACAACGTGATTTAGGAATATCACCAAAGAATATGCCAGACACAACATCACAAGTGGCTAAACAAATCGCTAAAGCTGAAGGGATATTTGGATTATATTCAGGTTTAAGATATCATGCATTAAGAGATGGAATTGGCTGTGGTTTATATTTCAGTATTTATGAAACGTTAAAGATTTTAATTAATGGATTCTCAGATAGTAATGGAAACATTAATGGTACAAAAATCCCAATCCAAACAGTTTCTGTCACTATGGCTGCTGCTTGTTCTGGTGTTTTCAGTTGGGTTTTGGTATTCCCGTTAGATACAATAAAATCATTATATCAAAGAGATATAATCAATAATATAATAAGGAATTTAGCAGGATTGCCTAAAGAGCCTATTGTTTTGAGAGGTTTGAAGTTTCCAACTAGGGAAATGTATAGAGGGTTGAGTGTTAGTGTTACTAGATCTGTTTTCACTAGTATTGCGTTTTTTTCAGCTTTTGAATATTTGATGAATCATGTTGCATAAAGGTTTGTATATAGAGATATTAGAGATTTTATTCTTTAGAAATAGATGATTAATGATTAATGAAAATGGAGAGACTGTAGAGAGATTTAATCAGTACTGTGGTTTTAACTACAGTGTTTGGTGTCTTTAATAGTCTAATATTTTGACAAGCTTTAGGTTTATATTTTTATTTAAAATTCATTATTTGGATTTTCTTTTAGATCTTGATCTCTTGACTTTCTTCTTAACAACTTTAGAAGAATCTGTTGATTTTGGTCTTGTTTTGTTTTGAACTTTTTTCTCAACTGACTCAAATCCTTTGATTAGTGGTGCGGTTTTAGCCCTTCTACCAGGTCTAGCTTTACCTAATTCATTCCCAATTTCCTTCTCATCTTGTTCAGAAATGACATCAGTATTATATTCAGGTGTTGATTGTTTAGCAGCTCTGTCCAGTCTTCTTCTTGTTGGTGAAACTGATCTTTCAACTCTTGATTTTGGTTTAGTTGCTTCTGCTTTCAATTCAGGTATTTCTTCCTTTGATAATGTTTCTGAAACTGCTCTCATTGATGATCTTGTTCTTGCTCTTGTTCTTGGTTCTGAATCATCTGTTGATTTGGTAGATCTTCCTCTTTTCTTCGGATTTTCTAATTTAGAAGCGGTCTCAGTTTCTTCAAATTTGATTGATGAAGAAGAAGGTGGAGCGATTGAATTTTCTTTTGTATCATTTGAATTAATCTCGTCGAGTTTAATTGAAGAAGTTGATGGTTGTTCAATAATTTCATCTTTGACAGTTGATTCTTCTTTAGGTTTTGTTTCTAAACTTTCAATGAATTCATAATCAACAACTAACTCTTTTAAAGCACTTGAACCAGCATCACCTTTCGATATTTTTTCTAATAATTCATCTTCTTGATTTTCAATGATCTCAGCAGTTTTAATATCTTCTTCAGTTTGTGCTCCAATGATTTTACCACTTCTAGTTTTCATAATTATATGGTCAGTGTTTAATGATGATCTTGTTTGTCTTGATCTTCTTGGACTTGAACTGTAAAAAATGGATGAATCATTTTCTGAAGCGACTGGATCCCACCATGTACTTAAGTTCTTCATTTGCTTTTGCAGTTTAATGGCTTCTTGTGGCGTTAATTCTGATGTTTTACTTTGAATGGTTGGTTTAGCTCTAGTAATTATCAGACTTGAATCTCCTGCAGGTGTTTCTTGTGAATTGGTTTCTTCTGGTAATAAACTTAGTTCTGAGTCGTTGGAATCAATTAATTGGGTTATTCTATCCAGTCTTGAATTTTCAGGTTTTGATGAAACACTTGATTCTGTTTTATCTAGTTCTTCATCTTCTGCAGCTTCTTTTGAAACATCGCCTTCAACTGATTGTTCGTTATATTCAGTCATTTTATCTTCGGATTCTTGATCAAGGGTTTCATTATTCATTTCAGTAACATCACCGATAATATTGGTAGATTCAGCAATTCTAAATTCGTCATCAATGACCATATCTTCAACAGGGGCACCAACGTCTTCATTGGATTCAATAGCAGGTTGAGAATTTTGTTCAGCTGTGTCAACATCTCCGGTATTATCTTCAACATCTTCAGTATTACCTTTTTCAAAACTTTCTTCAGTATGTTCAATGACTGGTTCTGAATGATCACCTTTCAAATCTTGATGTAAAACAGTCTCGTCGCCATATGGAACATTAGCAGTTTCTTCAACAAAATCATTTATTGCATCCATAAAAGTACCTTTTGGTGTAGTTTCTACTGAAATTGAATCATTTGTAGATTCTTGAACGGGTTCATGGATAGTTTCTTGATTAAGGACGGTCTCATCAGCATGTGGGACATTAGCAGTTTCTTCAACAAATTGATTCAATGCATCCATCAGATTTCCATCTCCTGTAGTATCTTCAGAGACTTCAGATTCAGATTCTTTGGTTGGCTTAACAATTATAGATTCTTGATTTATAACAGTTTCATCAGCATGAGGAACATTGGCAGTCTCTTCAACAAATTCGTTTAAAGCATCCATTAGATTTCCTTTGTTTGGAGTATCTTCTATAATGGGTTCAACAACAGGTTCTTGATTTGAAACAGTTTCATCAGCATGTGGAATATTAGCTGTCTCTTCAACAAATTCGTTTAAAGCATCCACGAAATTTCCCTCGCTTGGAGAATCTTCAGTAATTGGTTCAACATCAGGTTCTTCTCCTGTGATTAGTTCAACAACAGGTTCTTGATTAATAACAGTTTCATCAGCATGTGGAATATTAGCTGTCTCTTCAACAAATTCGTTCAAAGCATCCATTAGATTTCCTTTGTTTGGAGTATCTTCTGTAATTGGTTCAACAACAGGTTCTTGATTCAAAACAGTTTCATCAGCGTGTGGAACATTAGCTGTCTCTTCAACAAATTCATATAATGCTTCTGTGAAGTTACGTTTTCTTGGATTGACTTTGATTGGAGTTTCTTGATTCAAAACAGTTTCATCAGCATGTGGAACATTAGCAGTTTCTTCAACAAATTGGTTAACAACGTCAGAGAATGAAATTTTCTCGATTGGAGATTCTTGAGGTGGAGCATCACTCTCATCATTTTCGTCTTCCATATCATCACTTTCTTCAGTTGGATCATCAGTTTTATCAGCTTCTGGGATATTAGCAATTTCTTCAACAAATTCAGAAACAGCTTCAGTGAAATTATTTATTATGTTTTGAGTTTCTGATTGATCATTTGAGCTGGAAGTTTTCTGTTTTTTAAGTGGTGGTTCTTCGTTTGTCTCTCTAACAGTTTCAGGTTCTCTATTGAATCCCATGAACCTTGAGATGGCACCAAATATACGGAAAATACCAAATGTTGAGTTAGCAGATTTTTTAGGTTTTGTAACTTTTTCCTCATCAACATCTTCAGATTCTTTTAGTTCTTCGAATTCAGTTTTCTTACCTGAAAAAACAGGAGCACCGTAAAAATCTTCATCAATAACAATATTTTCTGGTTGAGAATAACGATCAGTGGTTTGATTATCTTCTTCATAATATTCACCATTATCATAACCCTCTTGATAATAACCATCATCTTCATAACCTTCTTGATAATAGCCATCCTCTCCATAACCTGCATTGTAATCTTCTTCATTATATTGTTCTTCATCACACGGATAGACATAATCTTCTGGGTAAATATAATCAGTGACTTCAACTTGTTCTATTGTCAAATGTTCGTAAATAGGTTGTTCTTCTTCTTCTTCTCCTTCCTCTTCCTCTTCTTTGACTTCATCTTGTTCTTCGCCTTCAATGTTCTCAACTAAATCTTCAACAAATTGTTCTCCTGTTTCACCAAGTGATTCTTCAATGAATTGATCTGCTGTTTCTTCAACTGCATTCAAAACATCTTCAGCAACAATAGGAATATTCTCGACTACTTCTTCTATGTTTTCAGGAATACCACCTGTTACTGCTTCAAAAACTTCTTCGATGACATCAGCCGCATTTTCAGCAACTTCATGAGCAATTTCAGTAATTATATTATGATTAGATTCTTCTGGCTTTTCTTCATCATTATTTTCGTCTTCATTATTTTCCTCGTCATTATTTTCCTCATCATTATTTTCCTCATCTTTATTCTCCTCACCATTATTTTCCTCATCATTATTTTCTTCTTCAAGAAAATCAGCAGTTATACATTGTGATAATTTTGAGGTTCTTGGAGAATCATGATTTGATTCAGGTGTCATTGATTTCAGGAAATCATTGGAAACTTCTAAAAATGAGATTTTTGGCTTTGGTGAGTCTAAAATTTGAGAATCGAAAAATGAAACAAACGATTCATTACCTTCATCATCTTCTAATTCTTCAGGTGTTACAATTGATTCTCTAGCTTCTGCTTCTTCTGATGAGATAACATCAACTATTTCCTCGTCTTCTGCTTCTAACTCTTTAATTTGTTCAACCTCAACATCATCCACTTCTTCTTTGGATTTTTCAACCTCATCCAATTTTTCTCTAGATTCTTCAGCCTCTTCAGCATCATCAACTTCTTCTTTAGATTCAACTTCTTCACTCAAGGCATGACTTTTATCGTTATCAGGAGCACCATCAGTGGCATTAACCAGACTATTTAAAGACAGTTGACCAAACAGACTGGTGGATGGATCTTCAAATGGTTCATTATCAGAATCGTAAAACTTTTCTTCTGTGTAAACTTCGGCCTCTTCCACCTCTTCTTGGAATTCATCAACATTCTCAGATTCTTGAACTTCACTTTGATGAACTGGTTCTTCAATATTTTGGTCTTCAATATTTTCTGGTTCTTCGATATTTTCTGGTTTTTCATTATCAAATGCGTTATTTCTTTCAATAATATCTTCATCAGTTCCTTTTTCTTCCTCTTCCTCCTCTTTTAAATCATTTAGTTCTTCTACTAAATCATGGACTTGAGCATCTTCTAGTTGTTCGTCATCTAATATTTCATTTTCATTTTCTTGAGTTTCTTCTAATGAATGAGAATCAACAGTCATAGGTTGTGGTTGATCATCTTCGAATGAGTGAGAATCAATGGCTATAGCTTCAGATTGATTATCTGGTTCAAAATGTTCAACATTATCACTTTCAGAATTAATTGACATTACTTCATCATCTTGTTGAATTTCTTGATCTAATTCATCTTCTTCATATTCGGGAATTTCATCACTTTCATTATAATGTTCTATATAATGCTGATTATCTTGATCATCACTATATTCAATATTTTCTTCATTGTCAAACTGGTGTATTTCATTTGAAATTGATAATTGATCAGGTTGACTTTGTTGTAGTACAGCTTGAGCAAGAATATCGAAATTTGAAAGATCATTATCCATATTCCTTTGTTCTTCTTCAACTTCTTCTTCTAATTCTAATTCACCAAAGGATTCTTCAGCTTGTGATAATTCTCCAAATGATTCTTCAGCTTGTGAACCTTCCAAATCTGAACTTCCAAGATCTATTATGTCTGTTTCTGATATTTTTAAAGATCCTTCACTACCATCTATACTTCCTTCGAAGTCTCTATCCTCTTCATCTGAATAGACCCCATAAGCATTTGATTCGCCTGGATTTGAGCCAAAAGGATTCTCAGCAGAGTATACACTTCTGGTTTGAACAACAGGTTTATAACCAGTAGTAGGGTCAATGAACTCTGTTGGGTCGTAACTTGGTTCTTTCTCTGGCTCCTCTACTACTTCTTCGTCATCATCACTTGAAACTTCGATAAATTCAGCACTATCAGGAAATTCTATTTCTGATTCTTCACTACCCGTAACTTCTTCATCGACATTGATTGTTTTGTTATAACCTTGATTTTCTTCTTCTTTATATTCTTGATTATCTTCTTCGTTATATCCTTCAGTGTCTTCTTGTTTGGTTTGTTGCTGAGGAGAGGCCTCTTGATTTAAATGAGTTTTTAACCTATCAAATGATTCCGTATGTATATCATCTTTCATCTCTGAGATTCTTCTTTCTCTTTCTAATTGAGCATAAAACTTCTCTTCTTCTAACTTTTCAGTCTCTAAAACATTCAAAGCTTTTAACTTCATTGATTTAACCCAACTTATAATATCATCTTCATCTGTGGATTCTTTTTGTGTAAAATTCTCTGATTTGATTTCAGTAACCTGTTCAGTTTTGACTAATTGATTCACACTTGGTGATCTGTTTCTATTTGATATAGATAAAGGTGATGGATTAACAGGTCGTCTGAAAGGTGAAGATACCTTTCTAGCAGAAGCAACATTCCAAGTTCTTTTATTCGCTAGAGGAGATTGGTACCTCTTTTGATAATTGCTGAAGTACTTTTTTTGTGGGGTCTCCTTCCCGTTGTTCTCTGACATAACCAGCTAGTCAGTGTGTCTTTCAATTGATTTTGTTTGGGTTTGATCTCATCAAAACAAGTTTAAATAAAAACAAATTTTAAATTGAAAAATTATTACGTAATTTATTATGTCAGCAGTATTCTTAATTTTGTAAACAAACCGAAGAACTGAGACGTAATTAAATCAACTTTGAGCTCCTACCATCCGATGACTGCCGCAATTCCTCCAGTCTGTATCGGGATCTATGACCCATTTGAAGCCTATCCAAGAATACGGGAGAGCCTGCTGAAGAATCTACACCTAACAAATCTTCATTGGAGAAAGAACAATGCTGATGCTCTTAGATCGATTACACAACTACCATTCGAACTAGTGGAAGAAACACCAAAGTTCTTTGATAATCACACCCCTAGTACCCTGACTGAGATCAAGAACAATGATTCTGCTCTTGGTGATGTTCTCAGGTTAATTGAAACTCCATATACAAGGTTAATGTTCATACAATGTGATAATGTTGATATCTATAGATCTCAGGTACGTCCTTTGATCACAGCTTGGAAAGAAGGAAACATCGATAAAGCTAATTGCCCAATTGAATGGTCCTTGGTTTATATACAGACAGATCCAAATTCAAAATCACAGCCCAAAGTTTTTGAGAAATTGAAACTCGATAATAATGAAACTGATGAAGTAGATCATTGTGTGTTAATCAACACGAGTTATTCCAATCCATTAGAAGAAAATGAAGCATGGGTGAATTTAAGTACAAAATTAAAAGCTAATATATTGTTTTCATTCTCAAGTCGATTGGAAATTCTAAGAGATGCTTTGTTATCAACTAAAGAAAGACCATTATTGACAATTGCATTAAAAGAAGGTGTTGCGAGACAATTCTTCAACCTTCACTTATATGAAGATACTTTAAATGAATATAACTATCTTTTAGGTCTGGCTAATAAAAAGAAAGAGTTCCTGAATCCTCATGTTGGTGACTTGAAGACATTTGAAACTCTTATCAACTCAAAAGTTTTATTTGATTCAGAAAATGATGACATCTCTGAATTCAATATTAAATCATTCATTTTCTCAAGAACATTTTTAACATTGCATACATTAGCAAAAACCACTTCCTCATTATCGGTTTCAGCATTACATTTATCAGAATTATTCAAAAAACTTTTAGTTTTCGTTTCTGATGTTACCAAATATTTTAATAATTCAATCATTGTTAATAAATGGATATATAGTTTAATTCATGACATTCTAAATTTAGAAATATGTTTTAAACTCTCAAATGCAAATGAAGAACTAGCTGAAGAATCATTAATCAAAATATCAGAAAACTTTGGTCAATTATATTTGGTCCAAAGATCAAAATTATTAATTCTTGGGAGTGTTTTGAAGAATTACACAATCCATGGAATTTTAACAGACATACCACTTATCGAAACTTCTCAAATTGAAATTAATGAAGAACATTTAAAACAAACACTATCATCAAAAGAACAATTTCAGCAGAAATTTACAGAATTGACAGAATCAGCAATACGACACTATGGCTCAGCTGGTAGACCACATACAGTTGATACATTATCAATCGATATTGCATTATTAGACTATCAAAATGGAGAATATTCTAAATCAGCATTAATCTTATCAACATGTCCTGATTTTTATGGATCTGAAGGTTGGAAATTCATTGGGTATAATTTATTAGAAACATATATTGATTGTTTAGAACATATGAATTCAAATGATGAATTTTTCACGAAATCAAAAGATGTTATCTTAGCTGAAAGTTATGTTTCTTTATTATCATCATTAAGCGTTGTTTCCAAAATCAATGAATCAACTTTAGAGACAACACTTGGAAAATTATATGATTTAAGAATAACTGATTCCACATTTGAAGACAATGGGTTTGATTTTGATAATATTTTCACTTATGAAGTTGATCCATTAGTAACACCAATTGGAAACGACACATATTCAATGAATATTGATATCAAAACTAAACTGGGGTTAGATTTCAAACTTAAAAACGTTCAATTGACGTTAACTAATAAAGAAGGTGAAAATATTATCTTCAAAAATGATGATGTTTTACTAAAGCAACAAACATCACATATTGAACTAAAATCTGTTGATATTTCATTAGGTACATTCGAAATTCATAGAGTATCAGCTAATATTGGACCAGTTTTATTAAGCCATGAATTTGAGATTAAACCAACTACTATTATTTTCCCATCAATAAATGATTTAGAGTTGAAGGCAAGTCATTCAACTAAATTAGATTTGAATAATAAAACATTTTCAATTTTCATCAAATCAACTGAAGATATTAATAATCTAGTCATTGAATTCAATCAAGTCAATGAAAATTTAGAACTTAATGGTAATATCAAAATATTTGAATTATTTGGATACAGATTATTGAAAGAAGTTGATAAAATAGAAGATTTAAAATATCCAATATTCGAGAGTTCTAAAACATATGAAATCGTTGTTCCATTTAAACCTGATCTGCTGAATAATAAAACTCTAGATTTATTTGTTAAAGTCCAATTTGAATCTAGCAATATTTCAAAATCACAATCATCTATCTTTCATTTAAACACCGGTTTGAAGATTGAAGTTTCAGTTCAAGATATTTTCAAATTCAACAGCCTATATTCAAACTTCAGCATCGGTACAGCAGATCCAACGATACCAGTCAGATTAATTGATGTTGATTTGAAAGGTGATGAGAATTCTAAAATCAAAACTGCTTTTAAAGCAGGTGAATTGGTAGCATTTCATGAACAACCTGGTAATTATTTCTTCAGGTTAGATAAAGAAGATAGGAATTTGAATAATAATTTAGTTTTAGATATATTGTATCGTGATTTATTTGAAGAAAGTTTGGAAGTTTGGAAATATTTATTGAAAGAAGTGTTAACTGAAAATAAATTAGAGATTTATTTCAGGTTATTGATAAATTCATTGACTTTAGAAGTTGATTACATTGACTACGAATTGAATTCCGTTATTAAATTTAAACCAAATCAAACTATAAATTCGCAAATACTGAATTCAATTCCAATGGAAGACAGATCCAAAATTCAAAGACTAATTCTAAATTTCATTTCAAAAACTCATAATAAACCCAACACCATCAAATTCGTTAACAATCAAATATCAATCAACGTCCCTATTCCAACCGTTGAAATCCTACAACAATATGAACTAAAATTAAAACATTCTAAAATTTATACGATATTAGGAGAAGAATTACAGGCATCATTAACAATAAGATCAATAGTGAACAAACATGAACTTAAATCAACAAAGAAAGTATCATTTCAAGATCAAATATCAAACAAATATGAAGTTGAAATTTCAGCACCTTCAACATCTTGGTTAATTAATGGTCGTACTAAATTTTCATTTGAACTATATAAAAATCCAGATGATAACGATGAAGAACAATTCAAAGAAAAAACATATAAATTAAGTCTAATTCCTTTAAAGATTGGGAAATTAACACTACCTAGAGTTAAAATCGTTAAGGATGATATATCATTTAAATTAGACGAATATGGATTGGAAATTGATTATAAGAATGAAAATGAAACGATTTATGTTGTTTCTGAAAAGGCATAAATAGGAATAAATAAATTAAAAATTAAAAATATACACAAAAGTTTTCTATAAATATATGCAAATGCTAGTAGACGCAGTTTAGTGATTAATTGTAATTGATGATTGAGTTAATCCCATCGAATAAGTTTTGTGCATCTGGTTTCTTTGATACTAAATCAACTTTAATACCATTTTCAATCAGATATTTTTCAGTAGTTGGACCAATTGAAGCGATTTTCGTAGTTTTTAAATTTTGAGTTTTTAAATGTTCAACTATTTCACTTGTACCTTGAGGACTAAAGAAGATGATCCATTTAGAAGCAGTTTCAGAATTATGGAATTTAGTAGTGAAATCTTCAATTATTCCTGATTTATCTTCAGTTTTATAGATAATTACTTCATTAACTGAAATCCCATTACTTGCTAATTTTTTAGGAATAATATCTCTTCTAATTTCCCCAGTGAAGAAAACAACTTCATCTTCATTATTTAATTCATCAAGTATGATATCTGATAATATATCACCATTTCCTGCATTTTCACCACCTTTAACGTTTTGAAATCCTAATTCTGATAAAATTTTAAAAGTAGCTGGACCAACAGTATAAGCAGGTTTAGTAAATATTTTACTTTTATATTCCTCTGATATTTGTGATAATGTCTCAGATAGCGATTCAACTGCTCTTTGGGATGTGATGATGATTGCACTTGTTGTAGAAATAAAATTATCAGAAGTTAATAATGATATAGTCTTTGATTGATTAATATGAACATGATTTAATAAGGGGATGAATGTAGGATTATGGATTGATTCAGCTAAGATGTCATAATATGGATCTTTAGGAACAGTTTTGTTCTTCAGAAGAAATATATCTGACATTAATGTTGAATTAATATGGAGATGAGTAAAAATGAAATATTTCTTTATCGATCTTTATTTAAGTGATCTCGAAAATTTATTTGTCCGGGAAATTACTACCTAATTAATTGATTAGAATTATTACGTAATGGTCTTAAAACTCATTTATCTACTGTAATACAGCGATATTTGTAAATTGAACTACACAAATCTACTCCTTGAATTATTCTCTAAATATTGATACTATTCATTAGCTCCTTGCTCCATTTTTTCAAATTTAATTTCCTCACTGTGACACTTTCAGCATTTTGTTTTTTGAAAACAAAAACTTAGATCGTAAATTTTGAAAAGGTAAAAACTTGCCGTCGGAGTAGCCTCCGGAACCAGAAAGGTGTCGGATCAAGTACATCCGATGTGGTATATTATAGCTGTGACACATGTGGGTCTGAATAATTTGTGCATGTTGATCTTCCATTTTTCACTTTACTATGTAGTAACTTATAATTATAATCGACTAGCTGTACTACTAAATTACTTGAGCTTGATATATATTTGATTACCTTCTACTTATATTTTACTACTTATACACCATGAAACTACCTGTCTATCTACTAGCATCTGGCTTAATAAACCCAGAAACGTTCCAACCAAAACCATATTCTCAAAAAGCATTAGATTCATACAACATTTTAAGATTTTTAGGGACTTCATCTCCATATATCAGAAATCCAGGTTTTGGAATCTCTAAAGAAACACCAGATCAATGTACCGTTGAACAAGTCAACATCATTGCAAGACATGGCGAAAGGTATCCTACTCATCATAAAGGTAAGAAAATGATTAAAGAATTAGAAAGGATTAGAAATTTAGATCGTGGTGAAATTAGTGGAGATTTAGGATTTTTAACAGATTATGAATTTCTGGCATTGGATAAAACTCAGTTTGGTCAATTGAGTCATGGGGGTGCTTATTCTGGTGTTTTAGACATGTTTAGGTTTGGGTTACAAATACGTGATGATTATGGATTTTTAATCAATGATGACTATTCAGATACTAAGAATTATGCAATCTTCACAACTGATCAAGATCGTGTGTTTGATAGTGCAATTAAATTCATGGAGGGGCTTGGTGTGAATGAAAGGGATGTTTATGTCATTGAAGATGGGAATGAATTAGATGGTGCTAATTCATTAACACCTGGTCATTCTTGTCTTTCTTATAATTCATCAATGAATAATGATCTAATCAATGATTTCAACCAAGATTATCTGTCTGAAATTAAAGAAAGGTTTAGCACCATATCACCTGAATTACACATAGATGAGACTGAGATCAATGCATTATTGAATTATTGTCCCTTTGATCTAAACGTCTCTGGTCGTTCTAAAATCTGTGATCTTTTCACGACAACTGAATTCCATCATCATTCATATAAGAATGATCTATATTATTACTATTCAAAGGGTCCAGGACACAATTTGACGAAATATATAGGGGAGGCATACATTTCTAGTTTGATTCATGTGTTTAAAGAAAAGAGTGATGTTAAATTAACGGTGAGTTTCACTCATGATACTGATTTGTTTCATGTTTTTGCAACATTAGGGATATTTGATAATTATGATCCAGATAGAGATGTGAGGGGCATGCCTGTTGATCATGTTGATTTTCAATCAAATTGGAAAACTTCAAATATTGCACCAATGGGAGCAAGATTAATCTTTGAGAAGTTGAAATGTAATGATGATAAATATGTGAGAATATTGGTAAATGATGCAGTCATTCCAATGAATGTTAATAGTGATGGACCAGGATATTCTATATCTTTGAGAAACTTCGAGAAGTTTATAAAAGAGAGATTAAATGGTGGTAAATATCATGATTATTGTGAATTGAAAAATGATCAAGTTCCTAAAACAAGTTCATTTTTATGGGATTGGAGAGAGTGATTTATCTCTACATTAGAATCAAAAAAAAACACAAAACTATATATAATAATTAAAAAACAAAGTATACTAGCACTTCATTATATTCGTAAAAACATTAACATGATATAAAATCAGAATTACAAAATCAAAAATCTAAATAAAATGGCCAAAACCAAATAATTGGTTATAATTAACGTTTCAAGTACTGTAACAATTCAATAACATTACCAAAATCTAAGGAACTATGATAAATGAAATCAGTACTTAAATTAGTTGCAAATAAACTTTTAGCATAATTTTCTGGTAATCTTTCTAAGAATTTTTCAATTGAGCCCGATTGTTTAACTAATAATTGTGGAACACTTGCTGATAAAACTTTTAATCTTAATTTTTCATCACTCCATAATTCATCAGAGTTAGCAATTAAATCACTTAATTTATTAATTTCAACTGATAATAAATCTGAAGATTCTGATAATGATAATTTAGTTTTCTTTTGTAGTCTTAGTAAAGCAGCAGCTTCTTTATGAGCATTTGAAACAATTTTGGCTTGAACTTCTTTAACATATTCATCATAGAATGGTGAACCTTTGTAAAATTGGGATTTGAATTCTTCATCAGTTAAAACTAAAGAGGCTAAAACTTCTAATGAAGAAGAGGTAACACCACCTTTATTAGCAGAAGCATCTTTGAAAATGATAACACCAGCATGTTCCAGAATTAATTTAGCTTGTTGAGTAATGAATAAATTAGCACCTTCAACAATGTATTTGACAATTGGCTTACCATTTGGTAATAAATGTTGAACAGTGTCAATATCTAAAGCAGCTGGTCTACCACCACATGGGACGAACAAATCAATGGTACCTAAGTACTTAGCAATATCTAAATGGAAACGATTTCTGAAAAAAACACCGTTTGGAATAACGTCACCAGTTTCAGGAATTTTGAAGTTAACATCATCAACAAGAATAACAAAACCTTTGGAAGATAATTTTGATTTATCATAATTGTTAATCATTTGTCTTGAATGAGCCAATCTTTTCAATTCAGCTTTATCTAAACCATTAGTATCAACTAAAACACCCGAACCGTCAACAATACCAACATAAACTTCATTATCAGTTGATAATAAAATTTCATTAGAACCTAAATCACCATCTGGACCACCGGTTTGGAATTTTCTAATTGGAGTATCTATTAAGTTATAGGTTTCATAGATTTTCTCAACATAAGAACGAACTGATAAGGAAGTCATACCATATTCATCATGAGGAATACCTCCTAAGTTGGCAGATTTACCAGTTAAGAAAGATTTCCACCAAGTAGCACCTCTAGCTTTAGCATGTAAAGTAGCCCAATCAGTATAACCAGCAGTACCTTCATCTGGACCTAAAAATAAGATTTCTTCTTTACCATATAAATCAACGATTTTTTCATTTTTAGAGTTTGGTAGTAATAAATCAATAACTGAATCAACATATTTTTCGAATCCAGTTTGTGGATATTCTTGAGCATCTAAATCTAATAAGATAACACCTTTAGAACCACCTTCTGGAATATCTTTATTTTTACGTTGTTGAGTTGAAGCTAAGTTATAATTTTCATCAAATAAATTACGAACATTAACTTCATAAGCATCTTGAGATCTTGATCTAACAATTCTGATACCACCTCTAGCAATATCTCTGAATCTTATATGGAAACCTCTAAATTCAGCACCAACGACTAAGAATAAACCATATGGAATTTCTGGATATTCAACTTTTGATAAGAAGAATTCTGGGTTTAATCTGAATGAAACAGCAGTTTTAGTTGAAACAAAGAAGTTTGTCTTCAATATTGATTTGTTGAAGTTGAATAAGGCTCTTAAAACCAAGGCATGGTTTTCATTGAAAACTTGAGATTGTAATAAATCTTCAAAATCTTTGTCAGATTTTATTTGTTTGATTTCACTAATTCTTTGATAAGATAAAGTTTTTTCTAAGTTGGATTGAATGTAGTGAACATCAGCAAAAGATCTGAATAATTGTTTCAAAATTGGTTGATAAGCTTGGAAGACATCAATGATATATTTTTGAGTAAAAGTTTCAGATCTTAGTCTTTTTTTCAAAGAGTTTAATAATTCCAAGTTATGGGAATCATCATTTGCACCTAGAATTTTTAATAATTGTTGATATTCAGGACCTAATCTGTTTAAGAAATGAGTAACGAAGATAACACCAATATGAGCATAGATTGATTCTTGTAAAGATAAGCTGGCTGAAGCAAAAGAATCTTGGAAAAAACCTTTTGGAATGGTGTATAATAATGAAACTTCTCTAATCAGTTGATAAATAGATAATGGATTAGTTTGAGAATTTGGTTGTAAATAAATGGAGATAATAGTGACACCATTTGAAAATTTTTCAACATATTTTCTAGTTTGATCTAACTTATAATAATTAATCAAAGAAGATAAAGCACTGTAATATTTCTTAGTTGAGTTTGACTTATAACCAATAATAACTCTATGTTCATCAGAGTTTTCAATTGAGAAGTGTTTGATGATCGGACCAGTTGAGTTTAACACGTTGTCACTAACTTCATTGTATAATTTCTTGGTATGAGGAGTAACAATTTTGGAAAAAGTTTCATCATAAATTGAATTTGGAACGAATTTATTTTCATAAACGAAATGAGCTCTAATCACAGTGTTTTCTGCTGGAGATTCTGGAGAGTTTTGAATTGAAGCATTTAAGGTTAACGGAGCTGAGAATGATTCAACTCTATAAGATTTATCTAAATGATCTAGATATTTTTCATCAATTCTTTCTTCATAATTGGTTAACTTGAATTCTAAAGATCCAGGCTTTGAAGTATCAAAATAAACAGCATGATCAGCTGATTCTCTTTTATGATGAATGAAAGTCTTGTGATCTTCACTAGTTGAGCTGGTTCTTGAAGCGAACGCATCAATTTTGGCAGAATATAAAGCATGAATGTGAGAAACAATGTCTTCAGCAGATTGTCTTTCAAAGAAAACATCATCAATACCCAAGGAGTTATAAAACCAATTGGCTTCATTCTCAATCAAGTTTTCTGGGATTAAACCGTACTTATCTAGCAGATCTAAAACGGTTTCATATTGCGTTTCTTTACCAATGAATTTCAAGTTGTTGTAACCAGATTTCAAAGAGGAGATTGATAAAGTGGCAATATCTGGGGTTGTTGAACCAATGTCCAAGTTGTTGTTATGAACCATTGTTAAAATTAAAGAGTTTGGTTTTTGTTTGATTGTTGTTGCACTGTTAAGAGCGACAATGAATTAATTGATGAGAAATGAGTGAGTTATGAGAATAGTGAAAAACATGGGAAATGAGAAATGTATTTATACTTTTTTTAACCGCTGACTTTAAAGGCTTCTAGTTCTCCATAGTAAAAAATATTTTTGTGTCGTTTTTTTTTCTTTTCTTAAAATTAAAATGAATCATAAATTAAAATTAGTATGCGGAAACGAGTATCCGTGATATAACAGTTTAACCCACATTTGAGAATAATTAGAAATAGAGCCTTGACTCAATTGACAGAACTGAATGGCACTTTAACAGGCACAACTTTTGTGTCATTTGAGAAAAAGATGACTAAAATTGGGCAAAAAAGGTGTTTTACTATACAAAATTGAGGCTGTTTTAATATTGAATATGTAACTACTTCTTAGAAAAAACCGTTTGTATGTCATTTAATTGTAGTGGGCGTGAGTTTAAAGAGTAAAATAATAGTGAGTCAGTAGAAACAGAGTCTAAAAGACAGCGAAATTAGATTAAATTGGTGTGGATGAGATAAGATCTATACACACAATTGGACTGATTTATGACTAACACGTTCGATTTCTTGTGAGAGAAATCTTGTAAAAAGACTCAAAGAGATAAAAATGGAAGGCAAACTCGATCGAACTTCTGTCGTCAAAAAAACCGTTTTAGTAACTATTACCGAGCGCAATTCTTTGAGCTTGGAGGCGTGCGCGAACCGGAAATGTGTTTTGTTTTTCGATTGCCGCACTCCCCACATTTCGTTAAAGGAACTGTTAAGAGAGCCTTTGAAGAAGAGAGTGAGTATTGGTATATATAGCGATTATTGACGCCATTAATGACCATAATTGACTACAAAATCACTCACCCACACAAGGTGAAACGTCAATTCATCAATAAATAACATAAATAACAAAAAAAACTAGCCTTCTTTGACACCAAACA
The DNA here is from genome assembly GCA_003707165.2 of Phaffomyces opuntiae. NCBI lineage: Eukaryota > Fungi > Ascomycota > Saccharomycetes > Phaffomycetales > Phaffomycetaceae > Phaffomyces > Phaffomyces opuntiae. The sequence continues at coordinate 256,883 of PPNH02000004.1, forward strand.
ATTAGAATGGGAAACATGGGATAATGGGATAATGGAACAGAAAATGCCCTTATAACTTGGATTTAACTGGTCTTACTTTCTTTAAAACACTTTCAATGTTTGCCGCCTTCATAACATCACCTTTAACCTTCAATTTACCACTCATGAATAATTGTTGGGAATTACGTTGTCCTAAAACCAATTTCTTGAAATCCAGATCTCCAACACTGATGGTTAAATCAGCACCGTTCAACTCATCCTTTGATGCAACTTTGACAACTCCACTATCTTTTAAGTCAAGTAACCATTGTTTAGTTTCGCCTTTTTTATTCTTAATGTTGAAAACAATCTTAGAATTTGTGCTTTTAACTAAATCCTTCTTTAATGCTTCATTTTTTTCTAATGTTTCTTTGATATCGTTTAAAACTTGATCTGATTTGAATGACATTTTCTTTAATTTATATATAATAACTAGTTGATATTGATTGAGTAATAAAATAACAACTGATTGATTGCTATGAAATTTCTCTCAATTTATAGAATTTTTTTTTCCCTTGAAATTTAGTGAGTGGTGCTTCTTGTGTTTTGTGGATGTGACACTTACCGAGAAAACATTACCCTACCCTGTCAATCATAATTTTGATTACAAGTTACAAGTTACAAGTTGGTGACCTATCCAGACTAACTGAATCTATTAATAACTACGATCATCTGGCTGAAGTACTCATTGCTCAAAATTATCAGAATTCTATATATTGGAACCATGGTCCATAATTAATGAGTATAAGATTATCCTCTTCATTTAGTTCGGTAAATTCATAATTTAATTAGTTATAGAATTCTATAAATTACTTCGATCTACCCACTAAACGTTCACTAATGCCAAAATATTATATTAGTAACAACTTTCTATATTTGATACCTAGAAATTTTCAGTAAAACTGTACAATTTTTATTTTTTAAAGAGTGGGGCTCTTGTGTCTTGGAATCTTTCATTTTTGAGGTACCAAAAGTAAAAAAAGCTGGGTTTGAATCGTTGTACCGTGTTTATTTCGATACTTACCATGGTTTAATTATCAATTAATTATATAAATGTCTTATGTTGCTTCGCTGTGTTTAAGTTATGAAAAGATCAGATAAATTGCAAGGTCAAAATTGAGTTATCCAGATTCCAGATCCAACAAGCTGGTTCCTATCAAAGATAATTACCAGAGTTCAAGGTTCAAGTGTTACTAGTGAATTATAAAATAGCGAATCAGAAGGTTAAGAAAGGAAATTTCGAATTAAATGCCTCTCCACTTTTAACATATCACTTACTTTTGAGCCACCAAACTAAATCAATTGAAGAATGCTATAGTTCATGATTCATTACCGAAAAGCATATAGAAGTAACATCAATCTTTAGCGGTCTACGGAATCACGGATAGTTATGGCATGAAAGATTGAATAGATTAATGCCGTAAAGTTCAGATCTTTTATGCCAACAGTTTTTTTTGACGCACTTATCTTATCAGAGATGGCATTTAAAAAACGTAAACAAAAAAATTTCTTGATAGTTTACTAGACTTCACATTCAAGCATCAATGCTTTAGATTCTTACAGTGAGATCTATATTCCATGAAATATACACACTTTAATTGTTCTTTATGATAACATTCAAAGTTTTGATCTAATCTGATGATTTTTTAAAATAGTTAAAATGCCTCACCATCAAAAAATCAGTATTCCATCTCTTCCATTCAACGATTTGAAGAACGTGAGCTTTGTAAGTGGAAAAATAGGATCATTGAAAGTAATTTATTTGGCTCAAAAACTATATGCATTTAGTTGTTGGGGATTGTTAGCTTGAAATTTTGCCAGTTGAGTGAAATAATAGTCGATTAGAATCCTTCCGACAACCACAGTGAACGAGAACCCAATCATCGCCCCTATCATGATGCTTATGAGAACTGTTTGGAGGAACACATCATCTCCATTATTTGTATTTGCCATTGTTATTCTTGTGTGTTTGTGTATGGGAGTTAGTTTGTATTATTCTTAAAATGAAGGAAAGTGATTAAAATGATATTCAGTATTTAAAGTTTTTTGACATTTTTTGACATGTTTATTCGTTGAAAAAACTGAATTTGGAATTGAAGAAAATATGCAGTGGCTTGTAATTAGTGTCTAGTGTCCACTGTCAAGTGAGTCGTGACCATACATATTGGAAAATTAGCGGGGATAAAATCATAATTGACATATCGCAAGTGAATTTCAAAACGATTTGGCTCAGCATAATATGCTTTCTTAGAATTTTTATTAAGGAACGTTCGAACTTCGGGTCATTATTAAAAAAAAGGTCATAATTCATATTTACAATCTTTTTAGTACCAGAAGATATATATCACCAAATTAGTTCCCAATTATACATTCTTTCAGAACAAATCTCAATATCTGATATTAACACCGATTAGACTATGCTTAGATTAGAATATACTTGGAAAAGATTGCTCATTTCTTCCGGATTGCTGATATTAGGGTTGGTGGTTTTGTATGTTAGATCTTCTGAAAGAACATTCTGGGGTTTAACTAATTATAGAGCTCATGGCGGAGTGGTTCTTACAGTCATAGCTGGCTGGGGTATGATTGCTACTTCAACTTGCACAACAGAGGACAATCCAGTCTGCCCTGTTTCACTAGTTATGTTTGCTGTTAGTAGTGTCGTGGGTGCTATTATTACTAGAGATACTACCAGTGGTGATATTCTTGCCGCTAATTAAGGTGATTTGGTTGAATTCATTTGAGGAAACCTCAGTACCTTGTAAATGAGATCGTGAAAGTTACTACTATGAAGCTGAAATAATAGTTTAACCAAGGAGCGACTATTTTGATATTACATATATTCAAAATAATTTTGACACACTGTCTTCAAGTTCTAGCATTAGCAAACTATACATCGATCTCAGATAATATCATATTACCTGGTATTTATGCTGAGAGTAATCTAGGTAAACCATATGATTGTTTCCGGTAGTGTTGTATCACTTGGTGTGTCATAGCATATAGCATGCTGACTGACACTAAAAGGGATGTAAAGTTAATTTGGATTTCAAATAACTATAAGGATACTGATAGAATGAATGACCAAGATTGGCTAAATGACGATAACACTGTAAATGACGGTAATGAAGCCGTTTCTGAAATCCAACAATTCATTAAACGTCCAAAAGAATACTGCGCTGCTACAGAAAAATGGGAATCAGTAAGAGTATGCTCATTGCTGAATATTTATCTGCAGTCTTTTACACCAGCTAATTGTAGATTTATTCGTGACTGAACTAGGCTTGACGTGAAATTGATGAATTTAAAACCTTTAAAACCTTTAAAACCTTGTAAATAAACGTATGATGCCAATGGACTTTCAACATATCTATATGAATGATATTCAAATAATGGAATATTCTTATTAAGGTTAAACCGTTTTAATCAACTGCTGTTCAGTGAAAATTAAAATTGATAGAGTTACTGTTTTCAAATTTATCAAATGCTCGGATATGGCACATCCGAATACTTTGACAGCAACCGGGGCTTCTTGCAATCTCGGTAGGAGCAGCACACAGTCTTCAAATAAATAATGCGGGCTCTCTTTAACATCAACAAACATCACCCAATCACAACAACTATATTAATCAGACTCACACTATAAAACACATAATATCAACATTTGTGTTTTAGGCATAGCTTTCATAACTTAAGGCCCAATATAATCTAACTGTATCTCCATAATATTGGACCGAGACTACCAGTAAGTGGCGGGCTAATTTTAACTAGTATACAGATAAGAACAAAGAAAACCATCTAATTCAGTTAATAATTAATAGGCTACACTAAATTAGCACAACAAATTAATACATCATGGCTCCTCAATGGATGCCCCAAAACATCCAAAAAAGATTGTTGTTGTACATTCTTCAACAATTATCTTTGTTTTCAGGAATTGATCTAGAAAATTTAGAAGTCTCACTAGGTTCAAATAGTCAAGTTACATTAAATGATGTTGAAATAGACACAGAAGCTTTCAAAATTCCAGATGTTCATTTAAGAGATGGTAGAATTAAGAACCTTCAATTGACTTTAAATGTGTCGGGAGGTGTTAATTTTGAAATTGATGGTTTGTTCATAACAATGGCTTTAGCATACACTAATAATCAATCATTATCAAATTTATCCAAATCAGCTGCATCTATGTTAGAATCTATAATTAGCGACCAATCTAAGGAAACACTGACCCAAAGTACAATGGATCTAGCTCAAAGCATATTTGAAGATGAGGAATTCAAGACCCCAAATCAAAGTATACATGAATCAATGAATAATAATAATAATCAATCAACTTTGAATTCTGTCATGTCAAAAGCTGTTGAGATGGCTCTAGCTAGATTAAATGTTAATATTAAAAAAATTTCAATTCGTGTTATTATGGATAATGCAACTATTGATTTAGAAATTGGAAGTGGTTTATTGACCACTGAGAATGGAATTAGAACCATTAAGATAAATGATGTGATGGTGATGAGTGTTAATCCATCAGAAGATGCTGGTGAATTTTCTCAAGAATCAGAAAACAAAACTAATACAGAAGATCTCAAAGAGAACGAAACTAAAGATGAAGAGAAATTCCAAGATGAAGTTGATGATAGTGATTCAGATAGTTCAGATGATGATAATGATGATGATTTAAATGAAATGATGGCATCTTCAATTTTACAAAGAAATACAGACCTTGATGGTAGTTTAATATACTCAAAAGAAGATGCAAGTTCAATTTATATGAGTGCAGCTTCTGATACATTCGAGGCTAGAAGAAGAGAAGTAAAAGAAGCAACAAAAATACTATTTATTAATCATATAACCACCACTTTCAATGAAGCACTAACTGTTGAGAAATTGAATGTTGAAATTGATGAAATTAGAATAGCTGCCGTTCCTTTACCACTAACTGCGTTACATATCATTGAATCATTAGGAGTTTTGAATGGACAAGAATCACATAGAAAGGCTTCAAATATAACCAATAGCTTGAAAAATCAAAGACAAGTTATGGGGAACATCAAAGTTGAAGATGATGGCGATCAGAAGAACAGTTTTATCGAGTCTTTAATCATTAATAAAATTGAAATTAATTTAGTTTCTGCATTATTACCAAATGGTGACTTTTCAAAACCAAATGAATTCAGATTAGTTTTGGAAAAGATTAAAATTAATCACTCTGATTCAGCTTTACTACATGGTGGTATTCTGAGCTTTAAATTTATGGATGGGTTGGATAAACTGATTGGTTCATTTGATGGAGATTCAACCAAGAATGATATAAGGTTTGAAAATAACCTTGAAATGGGAACTTTTACTTTATTATTATACAAAAATTTCTTTATGAATTTAGAAACTCAGCATATCCAAAGGTTTATCAATCTTAATTCATACTTCCCTCAAATTCTTGAATCTTTAGCAAAGTTAGACACTAATAAGCCAAACAATTCAAGAACTAATGCTCATATAAACAGTCAAGAAGCATCTAGTACAATTCAAACATCAAATATTCATATTAAAATCAAATTGAATGAATCAATTACTATTAGTTTAAAACTCTCACCAATTTCATTTGAATCCAAAACAAACTCATTATCAATCAAGAAGTTATCTGTTACTAACTTAGAAGATGGAAATCAATCTCCATTAGTTATGATTTCAAACTTGAAATATCAAATGTTCAAAAGTGAAAAACAAATCAAAAGTTTTGATAATAAAGGACATGAAGTTTTATATTTAACAAATTCATCATTATTAATTTCAAATATTCAAATCGGTCATGATTTTAATCAATTAATGAAATTGAATGGTTTAATTAGCTCATTATTTGATTCATTAATTATCCCTCAAGTTAAAGTGATTTTCAAAACAAGAAAAAGAGCAAGAATATCATCTAATTTAACATATAGTTCAAGACCATCAATTAAACTCAATCTATTAGTTGACTCAATCGATTTTGAATTATTTGAAATCAATGAAAAATTCGGTAATCTAACTGGTTATTTCAAAAACTTATCGTTATTGAACTTCAAAGATAATAACATTCAATTAAATGTCTTGAAAGCTGAAATCACAAGAATTTTCAATAATAAATCATCTTCTGAAAGTTTTTTCAAATTGATTAATCCTGATGATACAGGAACTCCATTAATATCGCTAAAGACCAATGGAGGGTTTAAAAAAATGGATGTGTTTTTAAGAAACTCAATCATTGATTATTATACTGAATGGTTAGCATTATTAGAAAACTCAAATGATGACGGTATGATTTCAATTGAATCAGAATCAGTTGAAAGACTTTCCAAATCTGAAGACAAGAAGGAAATTCATTTTAATTTGATCGATGTTGCAATTGGCTTGAATCCAGGAAGATTAAAATCTAAATCTGTTTTAGTTATAACTAATGGTAATTTAGAATTATTAATTGATCATCAAACCACAATGAAATTTGAATTGAGATCACCAAGTCTTCATTTAATTGATGATGTTGAAAATATTCTAAATCATGATGAAGCTAAAAAGAATAGAAATTATAATAAATCTTGGTCACAAGCTGCGTATGTTAATTCTAAGGGATATGTATCAATTGCTAAATCTAAAAACATTTCAGTTCATATTGATATTAAACCAACTCTAAACAAACAAGGTATTTCTACAAAATCAACTAATTTAGATATATTTAGTGAGAATTTGGATTTTAAACTATGTGCTGACTCAGCTCAGTGTTTTATCCAACTAATCAATGATTTAAAGCAACCTATTATTATTGAACCTGAATCAAAATATCATGTCAATGGTAAAGAAGTTAATGTTTTTGATGATGTTGATGAAAATGCATTTAATGAAGAGTCTGTTTTAAATAATACAAATAAAGGTATTATCGCTGATAACAAAGATAAAGATGATCCTTTAGTTTTCGTTGATGATTATTATCAAGAATCAGATGATTTAAATAAGAGTGATGATATCCTTGATAAAAGTTTAAGTTCGCTAAATATCAATGAAAAGAAAACAAATTTTGATAATAATCCATTTTATGGAGCTGCAACAGACCCAGAAGATATTTCAGAAAACAATGATATTAAATCAGTCAATTCAGATGACACATTGATTTTCAAAGATGATCATTTTGAAGAAAAGATAAGTACTTCAAAGAGTCAAGAGTTTGTTCCTCAATATCCAATGACTTTAGATTTGAAAATTGCAAAGGCCACAATTAAAATCTATGATGGTTATGATTGGAAATATACTAGAACTGCTATTAGTAATGCAGTCAAGAATTTAGAAAGAAGGGTCACTGAACAACAAAAATTAAGAGCTGAATTATTATGCAAAGGATTATCAGAACAGTCAGAGCCTCAAAACCTAAATAAAGGTAAAGAATCTGATGAAGATTCAGATGAAGATGCCGATGATAATAGAGTGTTTGGTGAAACTTTATTTGACTCAATTCATGTTTCATTACCTGTTAATGCCAAAGATCCATCAAAGTTAACTCGAAAGATCAATAAGAATTTACAAAACATTGATGAAGAAACTACAATTGAATTTGGTAAAAATAAAGTTCAAACATTGAAATTAAAAAGAACTAAATTTCATAAAGTTTTAATTGAATTGAATGAAGTCCACGTTTTATTCACAATACTGTCAAATTTAGATCCAGTCCCATCTAACAATTTAAACAACTCTGAATCAAGTGATAATTTTGATATAATTAATGAAACTGTTATTAAAGTCACTGATTTTGAAATCACTGATAGTGTTCCTACTTCAACTTGGAATAAATTCGTTACAATAATGAAAGATATTGAAAGAGAAGAAGGTTCATCAATGTTAACTTTGAAAATCACAACCATTCGTCCTATTTTATCATCTTATGCAACTGAATTAATACTCAATGTTGAAGTTTTACCATTAAGATTACATGTTGATCAAGATACTTTAGAAGTTTTAACTAGATTTGGAGAGTTTAAAGATTCAAGATTTCAATTGATTGATGAATTTGAGGATATCATATACATTCAAAAAATCAGTATTAATGCAGTTAAAGTCAAACTTGATTATAAACCAAAGAAATTAGATTATGCCGGTTTAAGATCCGGTCATACCACTGAATTTATGAACTTGTTTATACTAGATGAAGCGTCATTAGTTTTAAAACAAGTCACATTATATGGTATTTCAGGATTTCCAAGATTAAATCAATTATTAAATGGATTATGGATGCCAGATATTAAAAAGACACAATTAACTGGAGTTTTATCAGGTTTAGCACCAATTAGATCATTATATAACATAGGAGCTAATTTTAAAAATTTGGTTGTGGTTCCAATTGATGAATATAAGAAAGATGGAAGGATTTATAGAAGTGTTTCTAAAGGATTTAGTGAATTTAGTAAAAATACAGCAAATGAATTACTGAAATTCAGTATTAAATTGGCAAATGGTACTCAAGCAATGTTAGAGAATGCAGAATATGCATTAGGTGGTACTGGTTCCGCTTCTAGAAATCAAGTTGATTCATCACAAGAAACGGTTGATGAAATACCAGAGAGTGATTATGATGATGAAGATGATATTGGTAGTGATTATGAAGATGGTAGATATGGTTTACGATCTCAATTAATTGGGAGAAGTTCATTATCCCCACACCCATTAAGTCGTTCAACGTTCCAACCTGAATTAGAATCAGTTGCTGATATAAATGATGTTAGATTGAACAGAAAGTCTTCAAGATCTAAAAACTTGAATAATCGTCATAATATTCGTAATAAAGATGAATTTTATGATGAAGAAGAAGATGAACAACAACAAATAGTAAGCCTTTATGCAAACCAACCATCAAATTTAAAAGAAGGTTTATTGTTGGCTTATGATAGTTTAGGAAGAAACTTTTTAGTTGCAAAAGATGCTATAATTAATGCAGGTTATGAAATCAATGAAAGTGGGTCAGCACAATCTTTAACCATTGCAATTGCCAAAGCTACACCAATTGCATTATTAAGACCTTTGATCGGTGCTACTGAATCAACATCAAGGGCATTATATGGTATTAATAATGAATTAGACCCTTACTCTCAGAAACATACAGAGGACAAGTACAAGCAAATTAAAAATAAGTGAGGTAGAATGCTTCATGTGACGTTTTATGATGGATTTTCATTGCTTCTGAGAATAACAATAATGATAAATAATCATAATGCTATTTATTCACGATAAAAAAGAAGAAGAACGCGTAAAAATGAATTAATAATTTAATCGCGAGTATGTAATCCAATTATCGTAATATTTTTTCACATGTTTTAATGCCCATCAGATCTAGGGCAGATCTAGAGGTCCAGGCCAGTGAGATTAGATTGTTGAATGTACTAACACACGATCTTATTTCGTCTTCAAATGTAAGCTGGATTGTGTTTCCAGATCAGTTGATGAATCATCTCAGTTTGAGCATTTCTAGCTTCCTTTCAGCACCGTTTCAAGTTTCAACTAAAATGAATTTTTTACATGACAATTGGTAACCACATTAACCTGTGCATTAAGATGCATAATATGACGTAGTTACAGATAGAAAAATTAGCAGAAATGAAATTTTGAGGTACAGATTGATTCAAAGTTGATAATGGGAATATTCAGGGTATAGTCGATGTATTACATTAGTGACCAGTCAGAGATAAAATACACCCCCAATGTCAAAACTTCTCCATTCCTTTCGAAAATTTACTTTGAAGGTTAGAGCCGTAAATCATGCATAATTCAGTCATAACATCCAGACATCTCAACTGTTTTTTTCTGTTTTTGTTTTTTTTAAGTCTTTTTGTTTTAGGAGAGGAAAATTAAATTAAATTAACAAAACAAATTTCAAGGCATTATAATTAGTAGTCACTTTTTGGTTGTACGAGCACTTCTTCAAGAAAATCCGTTCAATTTAAACTCTACTCACAGAGTCTTCCCCCAACCAGATCAATCGACTACCAATCACTTGCTGAGTTTTGTTTTTAATCAATCAATAAACATCAGACACGTCGCTTGGAAGTTGGGTATTATATCAAGAATTTAAGTCACATTTGTTCGAAAACTTGTTTTAATAACGAGTTATTTGTTAAAATCCACCAGTCTGATAAATCAATCAAGACAAATACTGAATCAAATCATTCACATATTATATTGATCTCGTAATTAATCAAGTTTATTTATAACTATAGCGTTGTCCCAGATCAAAAAAAAACAAAAAAATTGTGGGTACTACTTGTTAACTTCTTCCCAAGTTATTCGAACCTTTAATGTCATTTTATTGAAACAATCAAATCGTCAAGTCAATTTTATTCACTCCTTTAACTCATAACTCTTTACAAAAATTGTCCTTCTCAAATTTGATTCTCAGAAAAATTAGAAACTGAATTTTAATCACAATGTCAAATTATCCAAATTATCCAAATCAGGGTTCTCTCAACATTCCTGGATCTTTTGCTCCACAAAGTCAAACTCCTGAAACTTCTTTGGATAACTTACCTTCAAACAGAAACTTAAGATCTCCAAAAGTCAGAAGTCAAGTATTTCAAAGAACACCACAGAGTCCATATAATTTTGCAAGTCCTTCTCAGAAACAGCAACATCACACAAGAACTCATAGTGCTATGAATAATAAAATCATGTTAAATAACAGCAATTCTCCATTTAATGATAATATTGTTCCTACCAAATCGAAATCTCAAACGGATTTTTTGAAATTAATTCCTCCAATGCCAGTTGGTGTTCATAATCACCAAAGAACTCAACTAGAATATCAAAAGAAAATACAAAATCTGAAAGTGAATAAGAATAAACCTGATTCATCTCCTCAACAGGATGTTTATTTAAATCCATATCAAAATCAAAATATTATTAAGCAAAATCAGAGCCAACTACAGAGCTTAAGTCAGTCTAATCATTCAGCTTCTAATAATCAACAATCACATAACGAACTAAGCAATCCCATTGAATTAGGAACCAACGCCTCTTATCATCAATACAATAATTCACACCAATCACCAGATCAATTACATCAACATAATAAATCAAGAGAAATGAATCAAATGGCTCCAAGCACTGAATCAACTAAAACTAGTAACTTATCTGCAAGTCAAAATTATAGTACACCTGCAACTACAGTAACTGCTAATAGTAACACATCAGTATGTGCTAAATGTTCCAAACAAATAACAACAAAATCAGTTAAAGCTTTAGGTAAAAGATATCATACTCAATGTTTTGGTTGTGCTGATTGTGGTATTCCAATTTTATCTAAATACTTTCCATTTGAAGCTCCAAACGGTGAAAGATTACCATTATGTGAAGAACATTTTTACGAAAGAAGAGGTTTAGTTTGTTGTGTTTGTAATTCATTTTTAAAAGGTACTCATTATACCGTGTTTGGTAGAAAATATGATGCTGATCATTTCTGTTGTAAAATTTGTTCTAAAAAATTTGATACAGATGAAGATTTTTTCAATCATGATAATAATATTTATTGTCATTATCATTTTTCCAAATTTTTCATTGAACGTTGTGAAGGTTGTGAATTTGCAATTTTAAAGCAATATGTTGAAATTTTTAGAGGTGGTAAAAATCAAAAATGGCATGTTGAATGTTATATGATTCATAAATGCTGGAATATTACAGTTTCTCCAAGTTCCATTGGAATAAGTCCATTTCCAAAAATTGAACCAACTGATTCTAATATTAAAAACTCTTTAGATGTTAATCCAACTCCCCAAGAATTATTAACAATGGAATCTAAAGCAAGTGAAAAGATCAGTGAAATTTGGAATACGTTATTTAAATTTGAAGAAGATACTGCAACTTGTATTTCTGATATGTTACAATATACCACAGTTGAATATCAAAGAAAAGGTTTAGAAGCAACTGCAAAATTAGTTTTCAAAATTGATGCACTTTTTAAAAGTATTGAATGTTTACATCGTTTAGGAATAGATCCTAATTTTACAGGAGTTTCATCATTTCAAACAGCTGATGATGATAATTCAATTTATACACTAAAGAAAGAACCAAGAAATTTATCAGCTAAAATAATGGTTTATTTAGCAATTTTAAGAAAAATAAGTAAAGGCTTAACAGACTCTTCTTCATCACAAGATTTAATTTTGTCTGTTGTTACTGGATTAGCCCATTATTTGAAATCTTTAATTAGATATGGTTTAAATAATTCATTACAATATAATAAAACATCACATACAACAAATGCATTAGATAGATTTTTGAGAGAAATTAGAAATCATGAAACAATTTCAAATAATGATGTTTTTAATTCTTTAGACGTTCCAATTGATGCATCAGATTTATGTTTCCACTGTTCAAAATCAATTGAAAATGAATGTGCTCAATATCAAGATAAAAGATGGCATTTAGATTGTTTATCATGTCATAACTGTGGTAAACATTTGAAAGATTCAGGTGGTATTGGTGATGCTACTTTCAATTCAATTAAAAATGTTGTATTATGTTCAATTTGTGCATTAAAAGATCCTGATTCCAAACCTGGTTTCAAATTAATCTCCAAACTGTTACAGTTAAGTTATTTATTGAAAATTGCAGTATTACGTTCAAAAGCTGTAATGGAATATGAAATTTCAAATGGGTTAACATCATCATCAAATTTAACTGTAGAATCAAATAATTCATATGATCAAAATTATCTAAAAACTTTGAATGATATTAAAAGATTAAGATCAACAAGACAAAGAACCAAGATTTCAAATCCGTTAAATTCATTAGAAAATGCAAGAAAATCTGTTGTTATTGAAACTACAGATACTAATGAAAGTCCAATTAAGCAACCAAATGATACCAATTTTAATTTAGCAGGATCTGAAGAAGAACTTATATCAAAACAAAAAATAACAGTTGAAGATGAACCACTAGTATCAACTCAAATGAGTAAGAAAAGTTTTAATAGAGCTGCAAGTTTTATCAATAGTCAAAAAGTTTTAACATTAGATGATATCCCAAGAATCGTTGCAGCTGAACATGCAAGAGAATTAAGACCAAATACTTATAAGTTTCATAATCCTCATCAAACTGAAGAACCAAAAGGTGTCAAGTCAAAAGTTAATTCAATGAATCGTAAAGTTTCAATTACAGAAAGTACAAAGATAATTCCAAATAAACCAATTTCTAAATATTATTCAGAATTGACAGATCAAGAAAGTTTTATTATAAAACATATTTCAGCCTGTTTATTGAAAAAATTATTAATTAAAAATCCAAATGGTAAATCAATTGAATTTAATAAATTATTTGAACTAAAGAAAAGTCCGACATTTTGGGATAAATTAAGAGGAATTGGTAATAACAATAAATCATCTCCACCATTAACTAAAGTATTTGGATCTGAATTAAATGATTTAACTAATAAAACTGGTGTTGATTCTTCACAAACTAATGGACCTTCAAAGGTTAAAATTCCATTGTTAATTGATGATCTGTTAACTGCATTATATGAAAAAGATATGTCAATTGAAGGTGTTTTCAGAAAAAATGGTAATTTGAAAACATTAAGAGAATTATCAGAATTAATTGATTCAAATCCAACTAAAATTCCAAATTTAGATAAAGAAAATGTCGTTCAATTAAGTGCGTTATTAAAGAAATTTTTAAGAGAAATGCCAAATCCATTGTTAACTTTTAATTTATATGAATTATGGATCTTATCACAAAAATCTAAGGATTCAAATTTGAAAAAATTATACATTGAATTAACTTATACATTTTTACCAAAATCTTATAGAGATTTATCAGAAGTTTTATTTTTTTTCTTTATGTGGACTTCATCATTTTCTCATATTGATGAACAAAGTGGCTCTAAAATGGATATTCATAATTTAGCAACAGTTTTAACACCAAATATTTTATATTCAAAACCAACTGAAATAATAAGACCTTCAAATAATAAAGGATCAGTTGCAAATACTTATCATGAAGCATTTGGAGATAATGAAGGAGAAAATTATTATTTAGCAATTGAAGTTGTTGATTATTTAATCACAAATAATGAAAAATTATCAATTGTACCACAATATTTACTTGAAATTTATTCAATTGGTAAATTTAATGAAATTAATGAAATTACATCAAAGGAACTATTTAATAGAATTGAATCAATTTTTGAATCTAATCCAAGTTTAATTGATAAAATTATTTCAGGAAATGAAGATTATTTAAATAACAATTCATCTAATCATGAAGAAATTTCAATATTTGAAGAAAATAAAACTCATCCTTTACAAACAACTTATGAAGAAAGAAATTAATGAACAATCTTACAAATATAGCTTATGTATTTAATGTTAATAAATAATAAATAAATAAATAAGAAATAAATAATCCAAAATCTCTCCATAATTAGCTGTCTTTAGCACATCTGTAGTATAACTCACACAATAAACATCGTCTCTAGTATTATATATGAAAATCATTATCATCAACAACAACATTGATCGATTCTCAAACTCTTCCATCAAATTGATATCTTAACATTAACCATCATGAATATCATTGACCCCTGAGCAAATCATTGTTGATTCTCTTCAGAATAAGTTAAATATTTATCAGCCATAAACACAACTAATAAAGTTGATGAACCAACGTATAATCTGATTCTTGATGGTATATTTACCCATTTTTGAAACATTGATTTAAATGGATTAGAACTATGATTTATTCTTTTGTTGTTGGGGTTTGGTTTATGGAATGTCTTCTTTTGTAGTGGTGAAGTGCTTGATGATGGAGTGTTGGACATGGTTGAGAGAGTGTGTGCTTGGATCTGTGTGATTCGTGAGATTTGAAGGATTGATTATGTGGGGAAGATTATAGTGTGTTTAGGTACGGGCACATTAAGTGTCAAATGAAGGGGATTTTGATTGTGTGGTTTATGTTATGTGTTTGAATAGTTGTTTGTCAGTGATGATAATATGTAGTACTACGTATCTTTTTCTTCTCAAATATTTATTATGGATTTTAAAATCCAGTAGAGATGTATCGATATGTTTCAATCAGATAACAATAACATACCGATTTAGTTAGTGATATATAATTTCAATTAAATCATCACTGTTGAATTCTAATGGTGACATCTGAATAGTCAATGAATAACAGAAATATAATTGAGATTCTTATTACCTAATCCAAATGGTTGAAAGAAAGATTGTTATTTGGAAAACCAGTTATTGAAAAGAACAGATCATAAAATATATAATTATACTCAAATTGTGCCAATCAACTGAATAGAGTAATACCTTCTGACTTGTCACTTCACTTCCTAAATAGTAAAGATACGTTCAGACAAGTTTTCTAAACAGAATCAATGAAAAAAGATTCAATACCGGAATCAGAATTTACTGTATCTTGTATCTTTCTAATATTTTTCATTTTTTTTCCTTTACATCGCGACTATTTAAATTTAAGTGATAGTTATTAGTTAATGAAATACTCAGAATGGTACAGTTCGAAACATAATATAATAGAAGCTTTACGAGACATCCAATTATCTTCCTTTACTAACATGTACTAAAAGCATCAATGAGATTCAATAGAGGATCGGTCAGACTGTAAAGATTTGATTCCAATTATGATTGTAAAAGTTATTGAGTTACTAAATAATAGTGATAGTAGTACTACAATATTCTTCTCTCTCAAATATGTATTAATGACTAAAAGAGTTCAGTAGAATGTATCAAATTGATCTGATAACAGTACATACTGCTTCGAATTAGTAAATATCACAGAATGGTTTGAATTCCAATCATAGAATGATCATCTTCCACATCTCATTGTGTTTGAATCTGCTCAGTAGTTAGTATACTGTACTCATGAGTATAATTTCAACATAACTACTTACCATACACGTTAACGTTATAAATACTAACAGGTTAAAAGTTGAGATTCAAAGTAATCCTTAATCAAAGAACAATCATAGATCACTGTAAATCTCAAACACATTAAGAAATGTGTCCGTAAGCCCCCAAGTAAGCTGAGCAACTCAACTTTTAAGATATTCTGCGCTTGCTGCTGCTATTTGCTAATAAAAAACAACTCAATACTACTACTTGAACTAATTGAATTATCAGCTTGAAATTTTTTTATTTTGAATTTTTTTTTTTTTTTGATGCCATGAAGCTGGTAGAATTTTTGAAATAGTTCGATAAAACTATACTCAGATTAATTTGGTACACTTACTATTTATTACTCAGTGATTCAGATACGTGATTTGAAAACACTACATAAATAAACAAAACTTTCTCAAGTATTCTCTTATATTTATTGATTAAATCAGTAGAAGATCGATGAACTAACATCAGATACAATTCATATTGATTCGAGTAAAATGATTATGAAATTCAAATTATAAGAATTACCTTCTTTAATAACAATATGTAGTTGAACAATCAATTATATGAAGATATTGAGACATTCACTGATATTTGTTTTCATAAGAGTTTATAATATAAGTTCAAACATAAGATTATGAATTCCAATGTTAGCTTCGATAAATGAAGTCAGAAGTGTATAGTGACGAACAAGAGCCAAAACACACGAAGTAAGCTCTCATAACTGATAATTCCAATTTCCTATCATAATCTAATTGAATTTTTGGGTTTTCAGATCAACCAGGGTAAATTAAGTGTTGGAAAAAGTAAGTTTGCATGTATTAGAAACTAGGTCCTGGGAATATATTGGACGTTCACAGAAAGCTAAACGTTTTTTTTTAACTATCTTAAACATTCAGCTTCAGCCTGCAAGTTAGTGCTTTTCAATCCGCGAAATGCAGCAATTCTTTTAAACTTGAAAATAGTAAATCATTCTAGTTCTCGTCACGGATGAAAAACGATCGAAATTTGAGACTTTGACGGTATCAAACCCCCACTTGACATAGACCACTGATGTTGGTAATGCTCTAAATCTCATCATCTTGCTCTTTTACCATAGTTTATCGATTATAGTTAGTTGATAGTTATGCCGGCTGACTAAGCAATAATGTAAGCAGGCGTGACTATCACGTTTGTTTCACGTGATTAAATCAAAACTTGAAACTTTGCTACTTCACAGATGCTGGGCCGCTTTAGTTATGACGTACTTGTTGTAGTGATCTAGGCGTAGTTTCCAGGTCTCTACTTGTCCAACAATTGTCAATTGTCAAAATCCATACTTAATGTTTATCGAAACACTTTAATAAATGTACCCGCGTTTTATTAAACAAAACCAACTCTAGCCTTAAAGTACTCTGAATTTCTCAAGCCAATATGAATAAGCTTCATTCGTAGGTAAACAATGTGACCATCTCAATTGAATCAATTGTATTATCATGAAAGTTTGTAGAGTTTATGTTTCTTTGAGTGATTTTTTTTTGCGATGAGGTGATATTATTAAGATGTTTGAAGTAGTTTGAAGATACTCAGAATGATACACTCACTCACTACTTTATTACTCAATGAGAATCAGATTCAGGTACGTGATTTGAAAACAATACAAAAAAGCCAAAACTTCTCAAGTATTTTCCTGTATTAAATGATTCAATTCAATAAAAGATCGATAGATAATCACATCAGATGGTTTCATATTGATTGAGTCATAAGAGTATTTATCAAATTCAAAATGTCATTAGTTTATTCGTTGAAGTATAATCATTCAATTGAATTGAATATCTGACTAATTTTAATGATCCAAAGGAACAATACAACTTTTTTGAAGTAGATATTTATCACAATTATATAGAGTTGATTAAATTTCTGAAATGATACTTAATGACCATTGACTCTAGATTCTAGACGTATGAAGTTTATTCCAGGTAAAGAAAACTACCTTGCAGACTACTTAAGTCGGTATTTGCCTACTTCACGAAACACATGATACGTTATCATGGAGAAAAAAAGAGGTGACGAGTTTATTTCAAACTTTAGGTAGGGTGATGTGAACCTCAACTCATATATGTAGCGAGAATTATCTATTAAAATTTATTCTATTTTATGGTAATAAATCAACAATTGTATTTTAATGAGTCGAATGATTGATCATCATATTACAAAATAATGAACCAGAATTTTCTCAAGTATTCTCTTATATTAATTGATTAAGTCAGTAAAAGATCGATGAATTAACATCATCAGATACATTTCACATTGATTCAATCAGATTATGGAAATCAAATCATAAGAATTGCCCTCTTTAATGACGACACGTACTTAAACAACCAATCATATAAAAATAACATTCAATAATAATTCATTTCGTTCAAACAGTTGGAAGAGCAGATAACACATTGAGTCATATTCTAATCATATCATCTGACAAGCTAGCACCGTCCAATGCATTTCTTGAAAAATAAAATCACACTAAAATCACACTAAATTCTCAATCTGAGTTAAATTACCAATGTGGATCTATCTGTTGAAGTGATGTGATTGAGGTTTTCATAGGGGAGAATATAGAGTTGTGTGTTTTGGTATGGGCACATTCAATGTCTGAATGCGTATTCAGTGTGTGATGTTTATTAGTGATGATAATATGTAGCACTACAATGTTCGTTTCTCTCAAGTATTTATTATCAACTATCTTAAATTCAGTAGAGATGTATCGATATGTTTCAATCAGATAACAACAAACATACCGATTCAAGTAGTGATTTGTTTTAATTTCAGTTATTTTGTACTGTTTTATTCTAATGGTCCATAATACATATAGTAGTCAATGAATAACAGAAATTTGATTGAGATTATTAACTGTGCAAGCTGCTTAACATTGAAAAAAATATTATTCAGAAAGCAACACAACACAAAATTCAGTCCATGGATATCTCACATTTTATTTGAAACTAAGTTAAATGAAACCTCCATCCTAAGCCATAAATCCGAGTCTATGGGAACAAACCATTAGAACCAATCAATTCATGCATGATTCAGAAACCAAGTAGCTTTGTTTTCTCCTGAATTCGCTGAATTCGCTGAGAGCAATTTCTATTATAAGGGAAAAATATATTGTAATACTACCAGTGTATATTGTATAGTTAGTGTAATAGACATTAGAACAGGGCCTTAGAGTACAATTAAGATAGACCATTAATTTCCGACCGGTTTCAAGTATTTGAACAATCGCGACTATGTATTTAATTTAAGTGATTGTTATTGGTTGATGGAATACTCAGAAGGGTACAGCTAGAAATATAATATGGAAGCTCTCTTGGCTCAAGCATACAAGATAGATTGAAGTTATTTTATAACACTATTTAGGGGAACTAAAGCATTAATCCTACAGAAATTGCTCCAAGTTGAAGAGTTATACGAATATTGATAGGTGCTGAAAGTGAAACAATATCCGGCAATTGACTGGAAATCCATGATTAAAATGCTTCTTCGAGTTGACTGAAATCTACCTTATAATTACTCGCTGCATTTTTGAACTCTTTTAATTCACATTCAACCAATTTTTTGATCTTAATACTTTCTGAATTGAAATCAAAAATATTTCCAAGACTGGCTCTTAGCACTGAAATAAGTTTTTGGTAATCATCATTTAACTTTCCCTCAACCAATTCTTCTACACCAGAATGTCCAAACAAATGAGTTTCAAAATTTTTTCTGGATACATTTATATGGGAAACCACTGGATCATTTTGATCATATGATTTCCCTTTGTTATTCGAAACATGCTCAAAGGAGCAACTTGATCCAAAATCAATCATTTTAATGTAAAAATGATTTTTGGCATCAAAAATAATATTGCCAGAATGGATATCTCCATGAATAACCAGTGAGCTATGAACAGCATGCAAAGAAAGAATTGCATGTTCCCATATTTCTTCTTTACTTGAGATATCTAATTGCTCCATTTTCTCTTTATCACTCTCAATCATTTTGAACTGTATAAAGAGGCCCTCGCTAATTGAAGAAGGTAACTGTTTATAGTTATTCACACTTTTGATAGTGTTTTTACCAGAATTGTTAATTATTAAACCATATGAGTATACGGGACAAGTAAAATCATTTAGGGGATGACATTTTTGAATTAGTGACAGCGCATTAAGCTCATTCATAAATTGGGAGATGCAGATCTTGAGTGCATTCTTAAAGTCCAATGTTAAAGAAAATTCATTTTGCATCATTATTGAGACTTCTGTAATTTTGGAGGAATTTTCACTAACTTCAGAACTTATTTCACTATCCTGATCTTCAACTCTCTTTCGCTTCAGGTTCCTTTTTGTTGATTTATTATTGAAGAGTAACTGTATCAAACTCTTACTGAAAATACATGAGAGTGTTAGATTCTTTACCTTAATCTTTAGCTTATCATTAAGGAAAAACCGCTTTGCATCGAAGATTTTCATAATGAATTCATTATCTTTTGATTTATCTTTAAAACTTGACACCACCTTAAAGGATGAATAGACCATTAAACCTTTAATATATTTAACATTTGTGTACAAATTAGAAAAATCTTCATTGAGTAAAATCTTCATTGATGCAGGAAAACTTTGTTTACTTAAGGCTTGATGCATCAAGTGACCAATGGTTTCAAAATCAACATCCTTCTCCATAAACTCCAGATCTTTTTCAAGATTTTTTAGATGAGTTCCATAATCTCTCTCCTTTTCTGTACTATCTTGCTCTATTTTTTTTAAGGACTTCTCATCTATCTCGTTATCGTATGCAAAAAGCTTGACTAGAATTTTTCTCTGGATAAGTAATCTTATAATAGTATTTTTATCCTTTAAAAACAATATGTTAGATAGTAAAGAATTTCTCTCCTTCCTTTTGGATAAGAGGCTTAATGTCTCATCATAACCTTTGGTTAAAAAATCTTGAATCCTTCTTATGGCCATTCCGTTAAGGAAACTATAGATATTGTCGATTTCAGAGCCAAAGCACGACAAAAATTTGAATGTCAAACATTTAAAGATTAGCTTTATTTTTTCTTCTCCAGTTTTCATAATGTCTTCAATTTTCAAAGATTCGTCAATGTGACAAACCACTATTTCATCATTATTTGTTAAACAACCAACATCACTGTTGCAACTCATTATTTGTTTAACCAATTGATCGATTAACTCCATTCCGGAGTTTATTATATTGGCAAAACATGCAACCATCTCTTTTTCATCTTCTCTTAACATCTTTTGGTTCATTCTCTTGTTACCCTGATTGATTTTATTCAACATAGTGCTGATAAAAGGGTCTTCAGAATCAGACAATATCTCAAGAATAGTTTTTGTCTCCAATGACTCAATGAACCTTTCATTTTCTAGAAAACATAGAGTAATTCCAATTGTCAAGTTTAAACCACATCCTTTTTTCACTTCTAGAGGAAATAAACCAAATTTAAGTTCTTGAGAAGTATTAAACGTGATTTTAGCAATGAATAGAATATCTGGCTTTATCAATGTTTTACTTATATCATGTATTGCACTAGTAGTCATCTCTGAAGATGGAGCACTCATGAGGGAGATCTCGGAAGTTCCAGTAGCAACTAGTTTTACTTCAGGGTTAAAGTAAATTTGGCCTTCACCATTTTCATGACATATTCTACTTTCCATTTCAAAATTTAGGAATGAAGGTAAAATGACCTTACCTGTTAAAATACTTTCTGAGAAAGGCAATAGCTCTGCACTGCATTCATTCCTTAATACACCAGAATTGGTTGCGACATTCATGTAATTCACCGGTTCTAAGCTTAGTTGTTCATCCCATGCTATTTGGTGTAATAATTGGGTATCAACTTGTGTGTTCACAAGCGGTTCTTGAAACAAGCGTTTAACCAATTTAAATTGAGCTTCAGTGTCTTCATTTGCAATAGCTGTTTTAAACTGCCTAATAAAATTATAGTAATTTAAGTAAATCATCTCCTGAATTTCTTCTGACTCATGCTTTTCTCTGTTGCCTTTTTTCTTTGTACCATCATTAGAATCTTGAGAAGCAGGTACAAGCAGTAAAGATTTGGGATTACTGGTGTGTGTTGATGACTGGATACCCTCTTTAAAAATGTCAAGAAAATCTTGATATTGATACTCCTCATGGAAATTGATTGGTGCGACTCGAGTATTGACTAAAATTTCTAGAGTGATTAGCTTCTTGAAAAACATTATAGTGCTTCGTGTTTGATAATCATCGTTGTGACCATCAGTTTCATAACCACAAGCCTTAACGAGTTCAGTCTTTTCGATTTCTGTCAAAGTAGTAACAAAATCAACATATTCATTCGTAACAATTGATGACTTAACATTTAAGACACCTTTTGAATCTTTTATCAAAATTTCTAGATCTTCTAAATAAGCTTCAGTCATTTCTTGAAATGAAATTCCACCATCTTCTAACTTTGATGAGATAAATTTATAATATTCTTTAAGCGCTGGCTTAGATGTATAGGAATCATATTCTTCATAAACAAAATCTTTCTCTTTCATTACTTTTCTCTTTATATCTTGTATAGTTCCTTTTGACAACACTTCCATTGCTTTATTAGAAATCTGATTAAATTTTCTATACTTCAATCTTTTATCATTCTTAAAGCCTATGGCCAAACTCATAAACAACTTGAGATTGGTTTCAAATGGTTCATCAGGATTTACACATGATACCAAAGTGCATAGCTTCTTCAACGACTTCAAAACCTTTTCTCTTTCTAACATATTGATTTAGATATTTTAGAATTTAGCGCCAGACTTGCTCAATTACAGAATAGTTACAGGTATATTTAAATGGGAGAAATAACTATAGTATGTAGATGTTTTCTTGAGAAATCAAGATATTCGCGAATATTGTCCAGAGAACTAGATCAGGGTATCCCAAATAACGACGCAGTAAAAGTCATGAAAAATGATTTATTTTTTTAGTTTAGCGTTATATTACTTTTAATCCGTCAACAGGTTCCTTTACTGATTTCTCTAGTTCAATGATCATACGTATTTTAACAGTCTTCTTACAAATAATATTACCGAATGCGTAACACATCTTTGAGCCGGGGAAGAATGTCAGGAAATTGGAATACAGGACAACAGAGACTGTATCATGTATCATCACCATCACCTCTTGATATAAATAAAATAACATACACAATTACATATTATAAAATGGAGCACTAATGATATATTACACACCTAATACCATTCAATAATCCAGATCAACTGAATAATCATCAACTTCATTATTTTCACTACCCTTCAATTTCTTTCTAGATTCATCAATTAATTCATCACTTAGTTTTCTTTTATTTGATTGATCTTTTAATTCTATTTCCTTTTTCAATTTCAATTCATCTTGTAATTTTTGTAATTCTTCTTTTTTCAAATTTTCTAAATTAATCTTGATTGATGGATCATATAACCCTTCTAACCCTGTTTCTTCATTGACTTGATTAAATTTAAATAAATTATTTCTTCTTGATAATCTCAGTGATTTCCAATTGTTTAAATCTTTGGAATTTCCAAGATTAATCAAATCTCTATATTTTTGTAATTTTGTTTCAACATCATCATTTCCATCTTTTGATAATTTATCTAATCCTGTTGGAACTTTCCAATGATTTGAAATTTGTGAAGTCCCATAAATTGCCCAAAATTTAGGTTTGAATGTATTTCTTTTTGATATAATTTGTTTTAAATTTTCATCATAATTAAATGGTTCAAATTCGTTAACAAAATTATTGAAACCTTGAGTTATTGCACTTAATAAAAACGGATCTGATGAATCAATTACCTGAAGATTCAAAAACATTTGTCTTTTTTCAATTCTTTTGAATAATTGGAAAATATCTTCTTTTAAATCTCTTAATTTATCTAACTGACTTGAACTTATATTATCCTTTAATTGTAAAAGTTTTGTACTTAATGGTTTATTATCTCTGTTTTTAGAATATATGAAAATATGTGAAATGAAACTTAATGAAATGTATAATTGTTGTAATATAGTTCTTCTAAAATAATCATCAGTTTTCAATTGTTGACCAAATTTGTCTTGATTTATATAAAATGAAGGGTTGAATTCCTTTTTATCATAAAAATCATGCAGTTGTTGTCTTTGTTCTTCTGTCAAATCATTTCTTTGATACACTCCTATTCTATTATCTGGATCAGGTTCTTTACGATCTTTTGATGGTCCCATGATAGATTCTTCAATTGGTGAAATTGAATTGTATATAGTTCTCATATCATATATCACATCAGCGATATAACCAGGTTCATGACGTGATTTTGTAGGGAATGGATTTTGAAAGAACTTTTGTATTGTCCAAAATGCATTAAATGTATTATTTGTAGTTTTAATGAATTTAATTTCATTATTTCTTTCTGTATTAACTTCAAATGATTTATTAATAAGTGTTGAATGGAAAGGTTCGAATAATTCAGTGGTTAGATATAATAATTTAGAACGTAAAACATCCTTATATGGTTCATTATTCCCTACTAATTGTTCTATTTTAGTATTGATTGCAATGATTAAACTTGGTGCTTTTAGTGGAATAATATTTGGTTTTATCTTCTTGATGTATGGAACTCTATTATCAATATATGGCCAGAATTCTAATAACCATTGACTTGGAAGTAATGTGAATAAACTAGCGATTAGACTCAGCGTGACGACATTGACATGAGATGATGGGTCTTCAGTGAAATAAAATGATAAATCTATTAAGAATGCAATTGATTTGTAATTTTGACCATTTTCACTGGCTCTTTGGTTGATTAGATCAAATAGTGCTTCTTGAATGGCAATGTTGTATACTTGGCCGGTTCTTAAATCTGAAGGGTCTGTTCCTTTGGGAATTGGGAAACTCTCTTCAAAAAGATTGAATTGTTGAAATGAATTAAGGATATCAAAATCTGGATATTTTTCAATCAGATTTTCGATCTCTTCAATAATAAATTCTCTTTTAGCGGAGATATCATCTCTTAGATCTTCAAAGTTGGCTAGTTCGGTCATAATTTGCTGATGATTTGAAGTTTGTTTACAACTATTCAAATATTTTCATTATTTTTTTTTCGAGAAATCTTTATCAACAAATTATAGTAAGAACCACACTACAATTGTGACATCAAATCTTATATGTATGAATGTGTATTTTTCCGTGATAATATGCCCATGAAAGTGTTATAATTGTAACCAGATCTTTAATTTGACCCAATGTCGCTTTTTAAGTGATTTTTCTGCATTCAAAATGAGTTGCTTCAACATCAGCAGGAAGAGAACAAAAGAATTTCTAAAAAGGGAGGGTTAGTTGAATTTGATTTGATCGATCTGATTGGTTCATACTCACTACTTCTTGCATTTTCTTGAATAATGTCACTCCATCAACGTCTAAATTCAAACAACTGTGACCATAGTTAGTACCATCATTAAAACACAAACTAAATTGAGACTCACGTTTTGCCATTTGTTCCATTCTGTCTACAGATAACACTTCTCTGGACTCCTTTAGTACTGCTATCCAGTTAGTATCGCCCCATAATCATAATATTAAGATAATACCCACCCATCAATCAAATATAAAGCGTTGATGTCTGCTGCGACAAACTTCTCGACTTTCTCGAGGAATTCTTCTTTTGTGATTTGGGAGTTTATTTGATCCTCTTTGTTCTGAAAGAATCCCATTGTGATTTAAAGATGAATTGACGAGTATTTATGTACATCTGGAGTGACTCGAGAAGCAATGTTTTATTAAATACGACGTATTTTGGTTGGTATACTAACCTTTCCTAATTCGTATACACTAACATAAATTGTACACAAAAACAGAAAATTAAATCTACTTCTCAATGCTCATTGCAAAAAGTTGAGATAATTCACATATAAAATGAACTTCTTTCCGCCTTTCATTCCAAGTTACACTCCTAAACACCATTATCAGGAGAATTAACAAATTTTTAATGATTTTTCAGATCTTTCTATTTTTATCAATCACACAATTCGTGAATTACTCAGAAGGTAAAAAAGAGAACTATGATAGATTAGTGATCCCATTAACCAACAAAGTCCACTATGTCTCACTTAATGTTGAAGTTGGTTCACCTGCTCAAAAAATGGATCTTTTATTAGATACCGGATCTTCTTACACTTGGGTAATTTCACCAGATAATCCATATTGTCAAAACGTTAAAGATTTATCACCATTAGATAAAAGAGAAGATCTAAATGATACTAAATTCCAAATTAAATCTAATTTGATACCTAAAGGTTCAATTAATTGTCAAATTTCAGGGACGTATAATTTAAATGATTCAGTATCATATAGACCATCAAAGATTACATATGAAGATAATTCATTTGATTTAAAATATTTAGACACGATTTCCGTTTCTGGGACTTTAGCAATTGAAGAATTCAAGATCTCAACGATTGAAAAATCAGATGAATCAAAATTACAAATCCATGAGTTTGAAATTGGGATTGGAAAGGAAACAAATTCAAGTATTGGGACATTAGGTTTAGGTATCCCAGATTTCATATTCAATAAAGAACAAAATTCCATAAAATACGAAAAGCAAAACATTTTAACTAAATTAAAATTAGAAAAGATCATTGATCGTAACATTTTCAGTCTTTTCCTAAATGATCGTTCTGATAATTCATTAAAAGATGGTGAATTAACTTTCGGTTACATTGATGAAGCTAAATATCAAGAACCATTATATTCCATTAAATTCATCAATTCACTTCATCCAGGCTATCCAATTGAACGGTTTGAAATCCCATTAACAAATCTATACATTAACAATCCAACTCGTTCAAATAACACAAATGATAGAATCAACGTTGGATTATTCAGTAAGACTGAAATTTTCAAAAAATCATACATCTCTTCCTATTTAGACACTGGATCCCAATTCACATATTTACCAGATCCATTATATGAAGCATTACGAAACCACTTAATGATGAATTATAGAGTTCGTGGCGAGGTGGATGGACAATTGATTGTGCCATGCACTGAACCAGATCAAGTAGATGATGTTATTCTTGGATTTAAAATCAATGATGTTGTGTTTTATATCCCAATGAGATCTTTCTTACAAAGATCTTCTAATAATTATCATGAATTATTTAAATTCGATGATGATAGAAATTTATGCCTTTTGGGGATCGTATCAACAAATTCAGATTTTGCTATATTTGGTCAATCTTTTTTCAGATCTTTATATACTGTTTTCGATTTAGATAAAATGGAAGTTTTAATGGCTCCTGCAAAGTATACTGATAAAAGATCCTTGAAGAAAATTACAATGCTTAATGATGTTCAAAGCATTAAAACAGAATCTGTTCTTGGTGATAGTCCACAAGCTACTGTTTTAGATCCAGCTCATGATTTTATTGAAGATGTAAGAGATGGATTTTATAGTTATCGTAGTATTGGTGCTTTAATGAAACCAAATTATATTTTATTGATTACTTTATTCATTTTTATGCTGCTTTGAATACAAAGAAATAATATAAAAACACATTTATTGTAGTATATAACTAAAGTTTATACTCAAATCATTGAAATTATAATTGTAGTAATCAATAAAATTGAAGAGCATTTTAACTTTAACCCACCACTAGTTCTAGTGAAATCAAATTCATCATCTTCATAACTATGTTGGCGATTACGTGAGTTATCATCAGTGAATAATAGTGATGGATTCATTTTGAATTTATCTAAGAAATTTGCAGGTTTCTCCTTCTTTTTTGGATTATTTGATGAATGTGAATTTGACATAGTTGAATTATCTTTCTTATCGGAATTGATTGGTTTGATTTGCTTAGTGTTTTTGTGATGATTATCATATGCATAACTATCAACTTGCATTTCTTCTTGTTTTGTAGATTCAGAGTTGATTAAATCATTCTCAGCTATTTTCTCTTGATCAGGAAAAGATAATTTGAAATTAGATATTTTCTCTTTCTCTTCAGATGAATCACTAGATGAGTCACCACTAGAATATTCCTCAATGGTATCAGATTTACCTTCTTTGTTTAATCTATTTAATGGAATTTTCTGTGATTCTTTAATTTCTTCAACTTCATCTTCCTCATAATCATCCAAATCATCATAATTAACTTCATCAAATTGTAATTCTTCGTCAGGGTGATTATTTTCATTCACTTTAGTTTCTTCTTCTTTTTCCTCCAATTTAGGCTCATTTTTAACTTTCTTGTCAGCATCAACATTAGTCATATCCATACCAATTTTCTTTAAAACTGGTCTATGTAAAACATCGTCAAACTTTTGTCTAGGATCTTTCTTCTTCCTTCTAAAACCTTTCTTGTTGTTATCAAATATAATATCTAAAACATGTTCAGGAATTTCTTTTAATCTACCTAATTGATATTGAGCATTTTTAAGTTCTTTAGTATCTTTATCACTTAAACCTTGAGTATCAAAACTGTCACTAAATGTATTTAAAATACCAATGATTGATTTTAAAGATTTCAATTCTTCTTTTGCTTCTTTAGGAGTGAAATGACTTTTAACTTTGTTAGTTTCAGGGGATGATTTAGTTTCTTCCACTACTTTTTCTTGTTCTTCTTCTTCTTCAGTTTTTTCAGATTCAGCAACATGTTCAGATTCTTGAATTGGAGCTGGATTGGTCTCGACATCTTTCTGAATATTTGAATCTAGAACTGCTTTTAAAACATTCTTCAATCTTTCAACATTTAAATCATCAAATCCATTCTTTAAACTGTTTTCCACATCATGTAAAATCGAATCAGTAGTTTCTCCAGCAGGTTCTACTTTTTCTGTAATTGGTGAAGGTACAATTTCTAAAACAATTGAAGTGGTAGCGACTTCAGGAACTTTCGTTGTTGTTGTTGATGCTGGTGGATGTTCAATGTCCGGTAATAAATTCCCAAGTCTTTGTTTTAAGTATTGCTCAATTGAATGTTTAACAGTTTGTTCGATTCTCAGTATACTCTCTTGATTGAATGATTTATCATCAACTAATGGGGTATCATTGACAGAAGGAATAACTGGATTGATGAGTCGATCAATTGGAATAGAAGGATATGAAGAAGGTTGAGTTTGTGGTTCTGGATGATGAGGAGCAGGATGAGCAGGTAATGGATTGTAAGGCGGACGAATTGGTGGAACTTCTTTCAGTGGAGGATGAACAGGTAGAGATGGTCCAAGAATTGGATCTGAGGGTGTTTTTGGAACTGGAACTGTAGTTGGAGGAGAAGTTGGAATAATAGATGATAACGTTTCAGTGACCTCAATAAGAATAGTATGAGGTTCTGCATATACTATGCTTTGTGCGGATTCAGTTTTAGTTCTTGTATTGGTAACGACTCTTCTTGAATTATTTGGACGAGGAGCAGCAACAACTTCTTCAACAATGATATTGGTCTCTAGGGGTGGTTGAGTAGTTTGGTATTCCATAAAATTTGAAGAGGTGGTTGGAATGTTTTTGATAGTTGAGCTGACTGTTGGTTCAGGACTTTTCATCTTCTTTGACGGATTGTCTAAAATCTTTTCAATCTCTGAATTAGTAACAGGATCTAGTTTATTCAAATAATTACCGCCTTCTTTTAATTCTGATAAATCTTTAGAGACTGATATAAGTTCCTCTGAATTGCCATTCAAAACCCCATGAATCCCTAAATCAATCTTACTATCTGAAGTGATAGTTGATTCACCTAATGATTTAATGAATGGTAAAACCTCATCAACTGATTGACTAACAACTTCTTCTTCTTTTCTAACAACCCCGTTAATTAGATCAAATGAGGTTAGATGATCTATATTACTTGGATCAACTGAAGTCAAATCAGGAATAGATCCAGCAAAGATATTGGCATTGACAAGAGTGCTGGAATATAACACAAGTAGTTGAATTGAAAGTTGCCTATATTTCATGATTGATGATATTAGTGTTGTAATATAGCAATATAGAATACACAAAGCAGGTGTTGTATATTTTAGGAATGTTTCTTAAAACCACAATCATTATTTGTTTACATTTTGGATAAATTATCATGATATTCAATTGTGGTTTATATATTTCATGACACAAAACCAAAAAAAAAAAAAAATTATGATTTTTCAACTAGACGAATAACATTCTTACCTAGATCCATATATGAGTCTTTAATCATTAAATCTTCAGCAGCTAGCACTACTGGAGTTCCCAGATCACTCTTTGTACAAATATCTTCATCTAATGGAATATTAGCTAAAATTTCCAACCCTCTTTTATCAGCTTCTTTTAATGCACCACCTTTACCAAATATATGTGATTTATTATTACATTCAGAGCACACGTAATAACCCATATTCTGCACGACACCAATGATTGGGACTTTAACCTCTTCAAACATCTTGATCCCTTTGACAGCATCAATTAATGCAATATCCTGCGGTGTTGACACTATGATAACACCATTAATCTTGACTTGTTGAGATATACTTAGTTGAGTATCACCTGTTCCTGGTGGCATATCAACGACTAAATAATCTAGATTATCCCATTTCACATCAAATAATAGTTGTTCGAGGGCCTTCATCACCATTAAACCTCTCCAAACAATGGGGGTTTCCGGTTTGATTAAATAACCCATTGACATTGTTTCAATCCCGTAGTTTGTTAATGGGAGAAGTTTACCGTCATTGGTTAGTCTTGGTTCACCATGAAGGTGCATTAATGTTGGAATTGATGGTCCAAATATATCAGCATCTAAAATCCCTACTTTCCTTCCTAAAAATTGTAATGAAACTGCTAAATTCACTGGATTAAAGAGTTAGTAAAGACAATCATATAGAAGAAGTGATAATACATACCTGCAATGGTTGATTTCCCAACACCACCTTTCCCAGACGAAACTAAAATGACTCTTTTAACACCAGGAATAGCTCTTCTGACAGGTAAATTACTCCCTTTTGATTTATGGGGTAGACCCTAATAAAAAATCAGTATTAAATATGACATAGAGATGGTTTAAAAGAGACTCACTAGTGGATTCTCATGACGAAGTGCACTGAATGAATGGAATTGACGATATCTGAGTGAATTATTGACAATTCGTAGCATTTTAATAAATATTATCGATGTTTTCACTGTTGTAGCAAAATTGATAGAAGTGAAACATCAGATGTATTTTTTATTGGAAACTTCGGATTGCGTTTATGGCTGGTGGTGTATTTTATTCTGGATGATTAATATAGCGAGTTTCTATTGGTTGATGTATTTCATCCACAACTGCTCGGGAAGTACAAAACCCCAGGGCCCACAGTGTTCCCTTTAATCGTACAGTGAAGCTTTCTCTTATTGCAGATTTCTCTCGGCCGAGAACAGAAGTGAAAAATTGATAAAAAGCGATGAGCTCGAAGATTAATTTTAAATAAAGCACAAAATGTTCAGGAATCTCACATTATCAGCAAGGATTGGGCACAGATACATCACCACTAATGCTAGAATACCCACAATCTACGCCCTTTCCACCCACCTAACGAGGTCTGCCATTGGTGTGATCCGTATATCTGGCCCAAACTCATCCAATATACTCAAACAATTAACAAACAAGAAGATCCCAACCCCAAGAACAGCATCAGTAAGGAGATTATATCAACCAAACACCACTGAATTACTAGATGAATCACTAGTCATTTACTTCAAAGGACCAAAGACTTACACTGGAGAAGATTTAGTAGAATTACACGTTCATGGTGGTATTGCCGTTATTAAATCAGTATTGAAAGCGATTGAAACTTTACATGATCCAGATATGCCTGTCAGGTATGCTGAAGCTGGTGAGTTCTCAAGAAGGGCGTTTGCTAATGGAAGGTTCGATCTGACTGAGATTGAGGGGATCAGGGAATTAATTGATGCAGATACAGAAACTGCTAGAATTGCAGCTGTTAATTCAGCAACGGGACAGAATAAAGTATTGTTTTCAAAATGGAGAGAACAACTAGTCAATGATATTGGATTGTTGACTGCAATTATTGATTTTGCAGAAGATACTGAAATTGAAGACATTGAAAAAATTTATAACACTGTAAGTGTCAATATTAATCATTTAGAAAATGAAGTCATGAATTATTTACAAAGAGGTGAAAGATCAGAAGTCTTGTTAAAGGGGATTAAAGTAACTTTGTTAGGTCCTCCAAATGCAGGTAAATCATCTATTTTAAATCAATTAGCATCAACTGAAGCTGCTATTGTTAGTGATATCGCAGGAACAACAAGAGATATAATTAATGTTCCGTTAGATATCAAAGGGTATAAAGTCGTTGTTGGTGATACTGCAGGGATTAGAGATCTAAGTCATGCTGATAAAATTGAAGCTGAAGGTATTAAAAGAGCTAAAGAATTCGCAAAAGCAAGTGATTTAGTTATGATTGTATTAGGTAGTGATAATTTGAAAATTGATGATGATTTTAAATCAAATATTGAACTATTGAAAAGTTTGAATAAGAATATAATCACAATTTTAAATAAATGTGATTTGATTGAAGATTCAATTGATGATAAAATTAATGAATTAAGTGACGTGTTAAAATTACCTAAAAGTCAATTCATCCCTGTTTCATGTTTAAATTCAACAGGTTTAGAACAATTAAGTGAAATACTAGTCTCCAACTTCAAAATAATTTCATCAACTGAATCAACAGATCCAATAATTTTAACAACAAGAGTTAAAGACATTTTGAAAAATGATGTATTGTATGGATTTGATGAATTCAGAACGTTTAAAGATTTGGATGACGTTGTCTTAGCTACACAAGGTCTACAATATTCAATTGATGGGATTGGGAAGATTACAGGTGAAACAGTTGGTGTTGAAGAAGTTTTAGGTGTTGTGTTTTCAAGTTTTTGTGTTGGGAAATGATGAAGATTTTAGAAATTGATTTCTTGAGGTTTATTTGTATATAGTATTAGAGATTATTTAACTACATGATATTTATTTCATGGTATAAAATACACTAGTCGTTGTACTTCTCATTTCTACCAATCACCGAAAATTTAAATCAATATAAAAAGCGAAGAAAAAATCAAACTTTTGAAACTTTCTTTTACTATTGTTAATATTAATGAAAGGAAATACCGTTGACTAAATACGAGGATGTGTACAAAACACAATGCGGAACAATGAAAAGCTTGAATGAACACTTTTGTACATAAAATGAGCTATTGATAGCTGTGGTAATGATTTTCAGGATAAAAACCATATCGTGGACTTTCACTTTGATGCTATGTGTGGATGACATCTTTGACTAGTTACTTTTTTGATACGGTATATGACTCAAATCATGGTTTAATACTTGATGATTGAGTATATTCGAAAAGACAGACTTATGATGCCATTACTAATTTAAGTTAATTGATTAGTGTATCTGATTATTTAATTGATCGATCCTTTTCAATTTAGCTTTGAAATACATGATTTAATAATTGAAGTTTTATGTAGTCTACAACAGTATATCCACTACCATGTTCAACGTTATCTCATCTGTTGATCCTTATCATAATTGCGAATCCTTAACTATGGACCGGAATTCGAAATATAGGAATGTAAAAAAATTTCTCTGATGCTAATGTTGTGTTAGCAAATTTTTTTGACATGGTAAAGGTTAGCGTGCCTATTACTAGTTCCACTAAACCATTTGCAGACTTTACCCCACTAGCCACTAGGTGTGATGTAATTTGATATACATCCTATTATGCACCTCTTTAGTTCACTAGTTTAGGAATCGTAAAGATCCCTTTCAATACGGTGACTAAAGTTGAATTGGTATTTGATCAACTATGAATGGTCCATGAACTCTATATATTTGCTACAAGTGTCTTTGATTCCATATAGGTATTAGGATATACGCATTTTGGTTTCATAAACCGTTCTGTGATTATATACCATTGCATACCATTTTACATTATTTGATTAGAGTATCTGATGTTCAGTCATCGATCCTTTTCATTTTGATATATGTAACGAAAAATCTGATAATTGAAAACTCTAATACTTGTAGTTACTAGTTTTAATTGAGTATGGTATTAGATTATGAACTTCATATCTTGTCCTTTAACTCACAAAACTGTAGTCACTTCTACGTCCACAGTATTAGGATTCAAAGATGATTATTCGCGAATCGCGAAATGGATTTTTCTTAAAAAAATTCAAAAAATTTGATCATTCGGAACTTTTATGTTTACTCATTGATAGTTGATGACTGGAATACTGATATCTGGTCTAACTTGTTGCTTATGTAGCTTATATTTCCAATAATCTTTTGGTATTCTTTTTATTGAATGTGGAAATGGCCTAACAGCCTTTTTACAGGGTATTAAATCATGTATAATTGTTGAAACAGTTATAAAAACCATACTTTTTATCTCAACTATGCACAAAAATGATATACAGCTTACGTTGTTTGATAAGACAATCTGGTGATTTGGGTCATCGATACTTTTTCAATTCAATATAAAATCCATTCATATTTGAAATTTATTGTAGTACATGATAGACCATTTTCGGTTTGTAACTATGGCCTAAATTAGATATAGAAATCGAATATTCCATATATAATAGACTACATGTAGTTTGATACTAGTTAAACGTATGCGGAACCATTTTATAAGTCGACAATTTCCCATTCAATTCACAGAATTTACTATCAAAGAAATAGATATCATGTAATTCTCACCGGACAAAAATACTTGATGCAATGTCCAATGAATTGTTTAACAAATGCCTTATCAAGCCTGATCAATTCATCATCTGTGACAGTGCTTTTAGGTGTGCACATTCAACTATGCCACCTTACCGGTCTTCAGGCTCCCATTTCCAGAACGCAGCTGATATAGATCCATCCTTAGTCGATTCCAAGCGTGTGTTCAACCACCGCATGGATATTCTAAGGAACAAGATCGAAAGAAATTTCGTGTTGTCAAGTCGAAATTCCGGATATTGAAAAGACCAGTACATTTGAAAAAATATGAAAAAGCAAACACTGTCATATATAGTTGCTTTGCTATCAACAATTTCATCAAAGACTTTAATCTTACAGATGAAGCTGGTGCTTTAGATGCTAATGAACTAGCTCAAGAATATGCTCAAGAATTTCTGCGAGACAGATCAATTGATAGATCTTCAACATCATATCAAATTAAATTAGCTGATGTTGCTAAAGTTGGTTCAAGAATTAGGAAATTGATTCAAACTAATGATAGTTCCAATATTTTAAACAATCAGGAAGACGAGCCACTACAAGAAGTTGAATATCGCCCAACAGCAGTCATTGATACATTTGAAGATCCATTTATTGACATTGAAAACAACGAAAATGAATCAACCAATTTAATATCAGAAGATCAGTGAAATGAACATTATGAAATTTCAAAATCGTCACTTGTGTCTGGCCAATCCAGTGCTTCTTTTGATTCAAAAGAATTTTTGCTATCATCAGAATTTTCAGAAGTTACAGAGAATTATGTCAATTTAGGTTCAAACTCGACAGTAATTTCTATTGAATTATTAACTGAGTTAAAACTGAACCCAGATAGTGATTTATCAAAAGATCAGATAGCTTTATTACTTCTGGCTGAGAAGAAGAAACTCCTTAATAACAATCACATTAAAACTTTAACTGAGTATACCTTTTACAAAGAAATAGCTGATCAATTACAAAAGGAAAATTCTTCAAATTATGATAAATTAACTAACACTTATTCCGCTAATGATGATAACTTGGTCATTTCTCAGTTTGATCATCTGAAAAAGGTTCCTATTCAAGTTTCCCAAATGGTTGGAGTCGCCAACCGAAATTTGATTTCTGATCTTGCATGGTTTCACTACTTGATTGTCGCTGAAAGAACTCGTGAAAACGAGCAAATTTAACTAATTATTATATAATATTATTATACAACATACCAAAATTACATAGCAGAATGAACATTTTTATATTCCCAATTAATTATATTAAACTATAGACTATCTAGTTTTGCCTTGAATATCTTCGATGCCAGAGTGTAGTCATCAAAGTAGGCAAATTCAGTTTTCCCATTAGAGCTATCAATAATAAGCTGTTCAAAATTATTAACGATGCTTTTTTGTTAGGCAAAAAAATTTTAAATAATCATCTCGATCAATTAATTTTAATTTGAATAGATTTGCAATCTCTTTCTGTAGGATTTTGGTTAAATCTGTAGCATTTAGAGTATTTGCATCCTTTTTTAATTTGCATTCCCAATCAGAAACTCTAAAAGATCAACCTCTTTTTTTTTTTCTTTTTCTTTTTCTCTTTCAGAAACTGT
Source organism: Phaffomyces opuntiae (assembly GCA_003707165.2). Taxonomy (NCBI): domain Eukaryota; kingdom Fungi; phylum Ascomycota; class Saccharomycetes; order Phaffomycetales; family Phaffomycetaceae; genus Phaffomyces; species Phaffomyces opuntiae. Next base: position 293,196 of record PPNH02000004.1, read on the forward strand.
TTTTCAGTTTTGACTCCATTATAATCAGTTCCTGTAATAATGAATGGAGATGAGTTAATATTCTCAGCTTCTGAATCTGAGGTTACTGCCGGAACACTATTCTCATATGGTAAGAACTTCAAGCTTTTTGTTGGTTCTTCTATTATAGACACAGTGGCTTTTTGCAAATTGCACTCTTAATATTATTGCTTTATCCTGTCTTTTAACTGATCTGCCTATTCAGCTACACTAGAAATACCGCTTTTTACTTTGAGCTAGTATCTAGTTAACAGTTGACTACTCCATATTAATATGGTGTTATTCTACATTAGCTGCAGATAAAAGTGATACTGTTCGAGCTTGTAATGTCTGAATGAATCAAGAATTATAATGAGGTATAAATGCCTAATTATTAACTTTCATGACTACAATGATTACAAATACATTGATTGATAAGAGTATCTGATGATTCAAATCATCAATCCTTCTCAAATTAATATACCATTCATAATTGATCAATAATTGTAGCAATTTGAACGATGGTTCGAAATTCTGTATTATTTCAAGTAAAGGGTATTTATTATAAGTAGAAAGTATCATTACTAATAAGTTGGAAAAGTATTTTTTACATATGGTAACAGTTAAATTAGCCTAAGTAACATCTATTGAATGATCAAATACTCAACCTTCCCTGTACAGTCGATATCAATTGGAAACTTTCTACTCCTCGGATTTCATATCTGAAAAGCCAGCTTTAAAAAAATATTGCTGATCTGTTTCTTTTTATTTCATGTGTATTCAACTGACTAATAATGTAGTCTCCTATAAAATGATTCAAATCGTTTATAATGTTGATAATCTTATCTATGAAATAAAATACCATCTGGCATGAGCATCTGTTAAAACCTAAGGGTTTAAAGAAAAATCAAAAATTGTTGTTATAAAGATGACTGCAAATTTTGTAATGTTGAAGTTTGAAGAACTATATTAAGATGATTGTGTCCTCAATTATCAACTTTCATTACTGCAATAGATATTATGCATTAGTTGACTAGTTTATCTGATGTTTAACTACATCGATCCTTCTCAAATTAATATAAATTCCCATTCATAATTGAATTTTAATTATTGTAGCAATTTAAATGATGATTCGAGTTTCTGTATTATTTCAGGTCAAAGAGATAAATTACTACTGAAAGCACTATTAATCAAATGAAATAGTATTTATTACATAGTTTAACAGTTGAAGTCTAACTAACATCAATTGAATAATCAAGTATCCAATCTTCATTGTAAACCAATTAACTTTCCTTTTCTCGGATTTAATATCTGATAAGTCCGAACTCTAGGGGATTAAAAAACTAGAAAACAAATAAAATAGATTGATTTGTTAGTAAAAAGGTCTACTCCGTAATTCTTTATTGCAACGTCGTTGATTTGGTTCATATAATTCCAAGTTTGGAGTGTTTTACAGATTTAAAGTTTATCTTAGTCCATAAGTTATAACCTATTGCTCTGATTTTGTTTGAGGAAAATCGGGCTACAGCTATAGTTTATCTCTATAATGATTTGATAACTTATTTGTGCAATTTTTTTTTTTGATCGAATATTGAAGTTTGAAGAACTATACTAAGATGATTGTGCTCTAGCCTCTCATGAGTCATTTATAAATTATCATCTTCATTACTACAACAGATATGATTACATTGGTTGAATAGTGTCTCTGATGTTTAACTACATCGATCCTTTTCGAATTAATATAAAGAAACAATCCATAATTGAAATTCCAACACTTGTACTTTTAATTTTAAATCTCTATTAGCTTATTAGCATTGGCCCTTATCAGCTAACTCTCAGAACCATAACAAGTCAGTACCCCAGACTCCAGAGTCCACTTCATAGAAGCATAATCACTTCTATATTCGCATACACGATTCGCGAATACTACGAAGTTTTAAATTAGCTCAGATGTTTTTTCAATTCTTTCTATCATAGCAGGTGTTAGTGTTTTACCAAATCGGATGAAGTCCAGGATTTCTGCGAATAGTGAGTCAGTACAATGAAGATATATTTTTTTAGAACTGCGTTATAGTGAATAAGATGCGCTTTGCACAGGTTTATAAATTTGATTTATAACCTTACATGTTCCAATATTGTGAATGATTAGGTTGGAAATTTTTAGGCGGATGATTGCCTGTCTTTTTATAAGACAAATTAAGGTTAGAAGAGTGAGAAAACCGTCCTATACAAATTGTCTTAATCATGACTATAATATATTTATATTGGTTGATCATAATATCTGATGTTTTAACTTTATCAGCCCTTTTCAATTCAATATAAATCCCCTTCCATATTTAAATTTAAGTGGTTGTAGTAGTTACAACCTTTACTGAGTAGTATAAATCGAAAAATCCTACTATTGTGACTATATGACTCAAAATCTAAATAACTTCGATCAAATGATGATGTATCGAACCTTCTTCAAACAAACAACTGGTAATCCTCTACCGGATTTAACTTCTCGTAAATCCCAGAAGTTTTAGCGAAAAAACAGAAACAATAAAATGTACTAAAATTATACATTCTAGTGAATTTGTTCATATTATATTCATCATTATAACCAAAAACATTCTCAATATATGGAATTTTTTTTGTATGATTCATGATTTATTCTTAATCGACTTGTAATTACTGAGTTAATACATATTTTTTGATGGCGATTCGAGAATATTCAATCTTTTTTTTTGAACATTATTATTCTCCGTCTTTTTTAACTCCTCCAATATTGTATTTGATCATAATAGAGTGCATTTTCTCTTCGAAGAGTTCAGTCACGCAAATCTATCTGGAATCTTTGCAAAGAGTAGTTTGATAATAATCGGATTGACAATCATGTCATATTCTTTACCATACACCATGTCATTAGAAAAAGAATAGTATCAGATACTTTCTACATGTTGAAGTTTAAATACTTATAATAAGGTATAGATCCCTATTTATTAACTTTAATGGCTACAATAATCTAAATATTGATTGATAAGAGTATCTGATGATTCAATTCATCGATCCTTTTCAACTTAATATAAATTTCCACTCATAATTTATCAATTATTGTAGCGATTCAAACGATGATTCGAATTTATTTCAAGTAAAGGAAAGTAATTATTACCAGAGAGTATAGCTAATAATAAATGGAAATAGTAAATTAGATATTTCAACAGTTGAAGCCGAACCAAGGTCCAACATCCATCAAATGATCAAGTATTCGAACTTCTCTGTATAGAGATAACTCCAGTTAAACTTTCCTCGAATTTTTTCGATGGTGATTGACTCAAATCAAATATTTAACTATTGAAAACTTTGAATAAGAGTATCATTATAAATAAATGTGATTTGATTGAAGATTCAACTGACAATAAAATTATTGAATTGAGCGAGGAATTAAAAAGTACCTCAAAATCAATTCATCTCTGTTTCATTTTTAAAAATTAAACTCAACAGGTTTAGAACAATTAAGTGATATATTACTCTCCAATTTCAAAATAATTTTTTCAACTGAATCAACAGATCCAATAATATTAACAACAAGAGTCAAAGACATTTTGAAAAATGATTTATTGTATGGATTAAATGAATTCAAAACGTTTAAAGATTTAGATGACGTTGTTTTAGGCTTTAGCTACACAAGGTCTACAATATTCAATTGATGGGAATCGGGATCGGTAAGATGGTGAAATATGTTGAAGAAGTTTTAGGTGTTGTGATTTCAAGTTTTTGTGTTGGGAAATGATAGAGATTCAAGGACTTGATTTATTGATTTGAGGTTTAGTTGTTATATATAGATATCAGAGACTATATAAGTACATGATATTTTGTGTATAATACATTAGTTGTTGCACTTCTCAATTCTATATTAAATTCTACCAATCATCAATCACTGAAAAGTTGAAACCGGGTTTAATGCAGATATAAATCCGGTTTTTTTTATTCACTTTTTTTAAACCTTGACATTTCAAGATTGAATTTTTTTCTTTAATATTAAAGATGCCTTTTAGTTTTGAGAAGACATATGCGCTAGTGTTACATGTGTAAACATGTGTGGGCTTTCAAGTTTCATCTGATTGGTCGCTAAAAATCAGTGAAGTTTCAGTCAAAATCAATTAGAAATCCCAAGAAAGTTGAAGTGACCTGTTGTCCATAATAACTATTATTTTGAATAGCATATCATTCACTTTCTTTTTAGGGTGGGTGACATCTTTGACTAGTTACTTTTTTGATACGGTAAATGACTCAAATCATGGTTTAAAACTCCATTGAAGATTATATTAAATCGAAAAGACAGACTTATGATGCCATGACTATTATGATTTAAGTTAGTTGATTAGAGGATCTGATGATTTAACTCATCGACCTTTTTCAACTGAACTTTGAAATATATATTACTTAATAACTGGAGCTCTATGTAGTTTACAACAGTATATTCACTACCAGGTTTAATGTTATCTCATCTGTTGATCCTTACGAATTATACTGGCTTTTCAATTCTTAACTATGGACCGGAATTCGAAATATGGATTGTAAAAAAAATTCAGGAGAGTTTACAGCTTCATACTTTCGAGGATTAGACCTAGAGGGGTCCTACTTGGGGTAGTCTGTGGTAACCTAACTTCTGTTTAAGGCTTTAGCTAGTAATGGGATCATTGATTACATGTTAAATGTTTGTATTTGAATTTGTTTTTATTTGAGTTCTATCCATTAATATAATCAATAGCGAAGGTTAACCATGCTTTTACCCGATTGCTATGAGATCTGAACATCTTATGTTGTGATATCAAATCTTTTCAAGATTGATGCAACTGTTAGGAAGTGTCCACAGTCCAATACTCTAAGCTTTTGTGGTCATTGTAAGTTAAAAATGGTTATTAATTCAAATATATTTGCATCAAGTGTACTAAAGGGATCAAATTTGAAATATTGACTCTTATACACGTATTTTGTAGGTTATATAGACCGTTCTGTGATTATATACCATTACATACCATTTTACATTAATTGACTAGAGTATCTGATGTTTGACTACGTCGATCCTTCTCATATTAATATAAAGAAACAATAGATAATTAAAAAATTTAATACCTGTAGTCTTAATCTCGATTCTCATTAGATTATGAACTTCATTTCTCAACAGATAACTTACAGAACTGTACTTGATCCAACGTTCACACTAGTACCAGGGTTCAAGCCAACTATTATTCGCGAATGGGTCAAATCTCTAATTTTGACTCTGACATGATCTGAAAGACCGAGAAAAAAAAAACCTTTTGTAATTAATCTGAAATTCTCCATATATAGTAGTATGAGAATCAACTATATTATCTGTCGGTTGGCTGGTTGATTATATGTGAATCTATTGGGGTGTGGAGTGCCTCGCTAAGCGCTTCATTGAAAATTAATTGTTGAAGCTTTTATGTTTATTCGCATTAAATGTTGGATATCAGATCATTTATGCCTTAATTCTCACAGTGAAATGATTTTTCTTTGACGTATCCAGAGGTTATATCCTCTTTGGTATGTATTTTGTCTAGAGACTAATGACTAGCCTCATATATGTATATATAGAAATGGGCTAACAGAGTTTTTACAGGGATGACTTTGAATCATGTATTGTTGAAAGAGTTATAAAAAACCATATTTTTTATCTCAACTGGGCACAATAATGATATACAGTTTACGTTGTTTGATAAGATAATCTGGTGATTTGGGTCATCGATACTTTTTCAATTCAATATAAAATCCATTCATATTTGAAATTTATTGTAGTTGTCTATTTCTCAAGTGGGTTTGAAACTTAGGGTTTGATTCAAACGATGATTCGAATTTATTTCAAGTCAAAGAGAAAACTTACTACTGAAAAGTATCATTGTCAGTTAATGTGACTATGATGTATTAGACATCCATCAAATGATCAAGTACTATGTACAGATTGGAACTACCTAAAGTACTTTCCTGTCCTCGGATTTAATATCTGATAAGTCCGATTTCTAGGGAAAAAACCAAACTTTTTTTTTGTTTCAATATACGTTTTTATATTTTTTTGGTGAATAAATCATTTCATTTACAATACAGGGAACCTATCAATGTTGATAAAGCATTCAAAGCAGAACAATACATCAATTATTGTTCTGTAGAAAACCAAAATCAAACAAATATTAATTCTTTTTTGATTCTGTTGGTTGATTTCAATTACGGTCTAGCGTAGTTTTAATATTGATATTATTTGAGTTTACATTTGCTTGCACAATTGAAGATCTCGTCTCTGTATGATATATATATTCAAAAGTCGTGTATCTAAAGTTCATGTTTGCAAATAATTTTGATATAACACTGAAGATTGAAGAACTGTCTTAAGGTGATTATTTCCTCAATTATCAACTTTCAAACTACTATAGATATGGTTACATTTTTTGATTAGCTTATCAGATGTTTAACTATATCGATCCTTTTCAAATTAATATAAACCCCATTCATAATTGATCAATTATTGTAGCAATCAAAACGATGATTCAAGTTTCAGTTTTATTCCAAGTCAAAGGAAGTAATTATAACTAGAGAGTATCCTTATTATGCAATGGAGATATTATATATTAGATATAGAGTTGAAGTCTAACTTACATCCATTAAATGATGAAGTATCCAACCTTTACTGTAGAGGAAATTGGATTCTAGGGTTTATAAGCCCGAACTCTTGGGGGTTTCAAAAATAAAAATCAAATCATGATATCTGTAATTTTTCAATTCATGTTCTGAAATGTGGTGATAGCTTTTCATTTTTGGTATCTGTGCGAAAGGGTGCTACTTTAGCTGAACATTATATGGTTTGGATTTGATATTTTATATTTGTACCCTTTTTCCTGTATCAAAACCCAAAATTTTGCATTGTTTCTTTGATATAATATTGAAGTTTGAAGAACTATACTTATATGATTGTATCCTCAGTTATCAACTTTCATTCTGCAATAGATATGATTACGTTATCTGAAAAGAGTATCTGATGATTTAATTCATCGATCCTTTTCAAATTAATATATATTCCCATTCATAATTGAATCAATAATTGTAGCAACTCAAACGATGATTCGTATTTCAGTATTATTCTAAGTCAAAGCAAGTAATTACTACTAGAGATTATCATTAGTAACTAATGGGGATATTATGTATTACATAGTTAACAGTTGAAGTCTAACTAACATCCATTGAATGATCAAGTACCCTCTGTAGACATAGTTGGAATTTGGAACTTTCCACTCCTCGGATTTAATATCTGATAAGTCCGATTTTTAGGGAGTTGAAAAAAATCATTCAGCTTATTTTATATATTTAATTGGTGAATAATCGTTTTCCATAGGAGAAGTCTTGTATTTGAGACCTAAGTATCTTGAAACATTTTTTGGTGCTTTTAATTCATTGTGCAGAACCTATAGATATAAACATCACTCAAACCCATCTTGTTTGACCAATCTAGTTTGCAAAAATTGGATTTATATTTCCTATATGATGGTATATCAAAAATTTTGATATACTGAAGATTGAAGAACTATTTTAAAGGTGACTATTTCCTCAATTATTTCCTAGTACAATATATATGATTACATTAGTTGATTAGTGTATCTGATGTTTAACTACATCGATCCTTTTCAAATTAATATAAAGAAACAATTGATAATTGAAATTCCAACTTTTGTAGTCTTAATTTTAAATATTATTAGCTTATTGACATTAGTTCTTATCAGATAACCCTAAGAGTCATAACAAGATATCAGTACATACTCCAGACTCCAGAGACCACCTCATAGAACGAATACTATTACAAAGTTTCGAAATAGAGAAAATTTTCAACAATGCAGTTACCACAGGTTTATAAATAGATTGATTTATGGTTATATAAGGCAATTGTGTGAATATGAGGTGTAAGTTGTATATCCAGTCTGATATTACTTAAGTACATTATTATACTGATGAGTAGCATCTATGTTCTGTGAACCTTACGTGATCCATTGTAAATGATGTTTTGAACATTTTTAGGCGGATAATTGCCCATATATTTAAGACTGACTAGGTTTATATGAGTGAAAAACAGTACTGTAAAAGTCGTCTTAATCATAATTGTGATATATTTATATTGGTAACTGGTTCATCATAATATCTGATGATTTAACTTATCAGTCCTTTTCAATTCAATTCCATATTTGAATTTAAATGACTGTAGTAATTACAGCCTACTGAACAGTCAGTAGCATAAATCGAAACATCCTACTATTGTGACTAGACATATGACTTAAGGTCTAAATAACCTTGATTAAATGATGATCTATTGAGTCTTCTTCAAACAAACAACTGGTATGACTACTCTTTGTCCGTACCGGATTTAACTTCTCGTAACTCCGAGAAATTATAGGGGAAGAAAGAAACGCTACTGATATCACACATCCTACTAAATTTGTTCATATGACATATATATTGTATTCATCATTATAACCAAAAAGAATCTCAATATATAGAAAAAAATTGTGTGATTTAATATAAGATTACTAGTTTTAAATTTCTGATCGACTTGTAGAATACTGGGTTATGTATGATTTTTTTAATGGCGCGATTCGAGAATCAAATTTTTTTATGAAAATTGTATTTTCTAATCTGTTTTAACTCCTCTGATTGAGAAAATCATATATATTGACCATGTCTGTTTGAAATCGTTCAGAAGTAAAATAATAGGGTTCAAGGTTACATACCCTGTCATGTTTTTAACAGCAGAAATTCTGTGAAATTTTTTATGTTGAAGTTTGAAGAATTATAATAAGGTATATATGCCTGATTATTAACTTTCATAACTACAATACTTCCAAATACATTGATTGATAATAGCATCTGATGATTCAATTCATTGATCCTTCTCAAATCAATATACCATTCATAATTGATCAATAATTCTAGCAACTCAAACGATAATTCGAATTTCTGTATTATTTCAAGTCAAAGCAAGTAATTACTACTAGAAATTATCATTAGTAATTAATGGGTATATTATGTCTTACATGGTTTAGCAGCTGAAGTCTAACCAATATACATTGAATGATTAAGTAGTAAGTACCCTCTGTAGACATAATTGGATTTCTAGGGACAAATATTTTTAATTTCATACGTTTTTTATATATTTTTGGTGAATAAATCATTTACTCTACATTATGGGGAACCTATTGATGTTGATAGAGCATTCAAAGCAGAAAAATACAATGTACATCAACTATTGTTCTGTATAAAACCAAAGTCAAACAAAGATTGATTCTTTTTTACTCTGTTGGTTGATTTTTTTTACGGTCTAGCTTGTAGTTCTGAGAATGATATGATTTGAGTGTTAATGTGCTTGCAAAATTGGAGATTTCGTTCCAGTTTAAGAAAAATGGACTTGTATTTCCTATATGATGGTATATTGAAATTCGTATATCTAAAGTTCATGTTTGCAAATGATTTTGAAATAATACTGAAGATTGAAAAACTATTTTAAGGTGATTATTTCCTCAACTATCAACTTTCAAACTACAATAGATATGATTGCATTAGTTGATTAGTGTATCTGATGTTTGACTACATCGATCCTTTTCGAATTAATATAAATCGCCATCCATATTCGAGTCTAAATGACTGTAGTAATTACAACCTTACTGAGTAGTATAAATCTAAAAATCCTATATTATGACTCCGTGACTTAAAGTCTAAACAACCCTGATCGTATCAAAATGTATTCAACCTTCTTCAAACAACCAGTATAGTACTAGTTACTTTATCCTCTATCGGATTTAAATTCTGGTAAATCCGGTCAATTCAAGCGGCAAAAAAAACATAAAAATTATTCAATCTAGTGGATCTTTATCATATCTTCATCATATCCAAAGACGCATTTGACAAATGGAAATTTCGTAAATAGTTGATTCTTTATCTCTTCAATCTTGGTTGTGTTTTTCACAGAACTCAGTTTGTAATGGTGATTAGAAAAATAATCGTTTTCTAATGATTAATTTCCAATTGGTTTCTACATCACTCCGATATTGAGTTAGTTACACTGGATCTGCAAAACATCTATTGTGAATATGATTGAATGATCATTTGGAGATTTTTTATGGTATGCAAAGTCATGGAAAAGAATTTACTGCATCAGATACTTTCTCCAAGCTGTTTTTGGAAGAAACTTTTTTTTAAGCTACATATTCCATGTTGAAGTTTGAAGAACAATAAATGCCTAACTACTAACTTTCATGACTACAGTAAATATTGATTGATTAGAGTATCTGATGAGATAATTCGTCGATCCTGCTCATATTAATATAAATTCCCATTCATAATTGAATTTCAATAATTGTAGCAACTCAAACGGTGATTCGAATTTAATTCCAAGCCAAAGGAATAAACAATTACTAGAGACTGTCATTACTAATAAGTGGAATAGTATGCACTAGATATAGTCACAGTTGAAATCTAATTAACATGCATTAAAATGACCAATTATAATCCAAACTTCATTTCATGTAGAAATAGAATTCGGAAATAAACGGATTTGATATCTGATAAGCCCGAACTCTAGGCTGTAGGGGGTTAAAAAAATTATTATAGAGAAAAAGGATCCTTTCTCGTGGATAGCTTATTAGACGTGGCGATTTTTGGATTTTGATAATTGCGGACTAGTATATTGGGATTATGATGATAAAATTCTCCTCCCAATGTCATGAATTGTAAGTCTTTTTTTAGGGCTTGTTCGATAACGGCTGTCATGTCAATCTTTGGAAGTGCGTTTTTGAAAATTGTCCTGTTAAAATCGATAATAATCCAATTGTGAGTTTAAGGTTGAACATAATTGATTTAATGATATAATATTGGAATTTGAAGAACCGTAGATGATTATTTCCTCAATTATCAACTCTAATTACTACAATAGATATGATTACATTAGTTGATCAGTGTATCTGATGTTTGACTACATCGATCCTTTTCAAATTAATATAAATCCCCATCCATATTTGAATTTAAATAACTGTAGTAATTACAACGTCCTTTACTGAGTAATATAAATCGAAAAATCATACTATTATGACTTAAAGCCTAGATAACCTCGATCAAATGATCACATATCGAGCCTTCTTCAAAGAAACAACTAGTATCACTAATCTTTATCCTCTTACTAATTTAACTTCTCGTAAGGAAATTCTGACGAAAAGACACTATGTACTAAAATTATTCATTCTAGTGAATTTGTTCATATAATGTTCAAGCCTCATCATAGCCAAATGGCAATCTCAATATATATTATACGGAATTTTTTTAAATGATAATACAATATTTACTCTTTCTTTGAGCTAAATATTGAATTATTAATTAGAAGTTTACTGTTTAATTGATTGATTACTAGCGCCTATTAATGAAGGATGATATAAATTAATAATTAAAACTTAAAATATAAATATGAAGCTTGTTGCAACTTGCTTATACCCTATGGTTTTTTTTCAATTTAAGAAGATTACAGTTTTTCTGCCCCATGTCTAGACTCTAGAGCGTCGAGTTTATTAGTAGAGGATTATACACGAATTTTCGCGACCTTGTGCCGAATTTTTATTTCTCACTAGGGGGGCGACAATTGGTTTGTAATCTCAGTTACAATCTCTTCAAATTTCATAGTATTTGCATTGATTAGCATTAGTATAGTTTAAATTCTTGTTCTGTTGAAAATTTGTCCTCGAATGAAAGAAAACTGACTAGCTCGCTATCTGTCGCATCTCTCTAGTTTAGGATTGAACTGGGGTGCAAAGTGGTATTAATATATTTTCAATTGTCAAAATTCATTTTGCAATAGATATATGATTAATCATTACATTATATGTTGATTACATTATTTGATTAGTGTATCTGATGTTTAACTACATCGATCCTTCTCAAATTAATACAAATAACCCATTCATAATTGATCAATTATTGTAGCAATTCAAACGAGAGAAAATATATTACTGTAAAGTATAGCTATATAATGAATGGAAATATTACATTGGATATTCTAACAATTAAAGCGTAACTAAGATCCATTAAATGTCCAAGTATCCAACCTTCATTAATATTGTTGTAGAGATAATATTCGGAAATAAGCGGATTTAATATCTGATAAGTCCGAACTCTAGGGTTTTAAACAACCAATTAATAAAAACAAATATTTAGATTTTTTTTTTGATTTTCTGAAATTTGGTTTATATCATGATTATTTAGCAATTTTCCATTTATTCGTTTGACTCTGTTAACTATCTTATCATTTTAGGTCACAGGTAGCTCATCAGTTCGAATAAACTCGTTCTTAAAATCATTTGTAGAGTGATTTCATCTCCTGAATTTACTTTGCGTGCAAAAAGTTCAGAGTTAGAGATCTTTATTGAGATCTGAAGCACTATAAAAAGATGATTGTACCCTCAATCATCGAATTTTATTACTACAATTGATATGATTACATTATTTTACTACTGTATCTGATGTTTGACCACATCGATCCTTTTCAAATTAATATAAAATCCCATTCATGATCGTGTTGTAGAAATTCAAACGATGATTCGAGTTTCAGTTTTATCCCAAGTCAAAGAAATAACTTACTACTGAAAAGTATCATTTTCAATTGATGTGAATATGATGTATTAGATATGGTAACAGTTAAAGCCTAATTAGCATCCACTGAATGAGTACCCAACTTTCTATACAAATTGGAACTAAAGTACTACTTTCCTCTTCTCGGATTTAATATCTGATAAGTCCGAAGTCTAGGGGGTTAAAAAAAAATATAATTTCAAACAAAGATTAATTTTATAATTGGCTTCTATTTAGATCTTATTAAACCTTTAAATTGGATTTGTCATTCATATATTCTGTAATTGAGCGCTTAGTTCTGGCGGTATCGTCTGGTCTTCTGAGGATAGGCGGTCTACTATAGTTTAACACTATATAGCCATGATTTTATTGTTATCTATCAGGTCTTTCCATATATTTGGATTTTTCATGATTGCAAATTTTCTGACGGAATGTTGAAGTTTGAAGTTTGAGAACTATAATAACATAATTGTATCATTTATCAACACTCATTACTACAATAGAATATGATTACATTATTTGATTAGTGTATCTGATGTTTAACTACATCGATCCTTCTCAAATTAATATAAATAACCCATTCATAATTGATCAATTATTGTAGCAATTCAAACGAGAGAAAGTAAGTATTACTATAAAGTATAGCTAATAATGAATGGAAATATTACATTGGATATTCTAACATTTAAAGCGTAACTAAGATCCATTAAATGTCCAAGTATCCAACCTTCATTAATATTGTTGTAGAGATAAATATTCGGAAGTAAACGGATTTAATATCTGATAAGTCCGAACTCTAGGCAGTAGGGGTTTAAAAATTAAAAAAAAAACAATTATTTATAATTATTTCGATAATAATCCAATTTTAAAACATTTTATGGAATTTTCTGTTGGAAATGAGCTGAATTGTATCATATCACCATGGCCCATTCGCGGCGTGTGCTTGAATAGGTTCTCGTAATGATTTCTGACGAGTGATGGGAAAACATTGATGTAAAGTGGAGGTTGCTAGATATTTCAATGTGATGGGAATAGGAGTGACTGAAAAAGGATGTATTGCATCTTCTTTTATCGAACCCAACCTGTTAAGCTCTATATGTTTCTGAGTTTAATGTTGAATAGAATTTATTGATGAACCTATAAAGATTTGAAAATTAACAGGTGGATTATCATTGAGAGGATTATCATTGACAGGATTATCATTGACAGGATTATCATTGACAGGTGATTTACGCATTAACTTGATGATATAATATTGAAGTTTGAAGAACTATTTTAAGATGATTGTTTCCTCAATTATCAACTTTCAAACTACAATAGATATGATTACATTTTTTGATTAGTGTATCTGATGTTTAACTACATCGATCCTTTTCAAATCAATATAAATAACCCATCCATATTTGAAATTCTTCTGTAGAATTTAAGTATCACTCACTACGTATGATATTGCCTCTAGTGATCATAATCTTATAAAAATAAAAGCTATCTATACATACGCACTAATACTTATTATTTCTCTATCTTATTATTCTCTATCTTGTTATTCTCTTCATTATTATTCACCAAACCATATTGAATTTTCATCTTCATCAGGTATGAAATCAACATCAAGATTAAATAAATTATTTCTTTCAAAGAAATTCTCTAATTCATCAATTTGGAATGTCTTTTTATATAATTCGCCAATTTCATCAGGATAAATTTTTATATCACCAACTGCATATTCAATACCATTATCATTTGAATAAGAATAATGATTATCATCTTCATTTTCAAAACCAAACATCTTTTCATAAGTATCATAATCATCACTACTATAAAATTCTTGTTCTTCTCTTTCTTTATACCATTTTCTAAATACTTCTTCTCTCATGTCTTCCTTTCTTGTAGTTGGACTCAATTTATCTGATAATTCAGATTTATAATACATCACAATTTCAATTGGAACGTACTTTAAAAGTTTCAATATTTTCAAAGTTTTAGCAATAACTCTTAATATTTTAATCTCTGTTGACCAAATCAAATCATCAATTATTTTAATTAATAGTCTTATTAATACTTTAATTTTCCATAACACATCAAATGGTAATTCCTTGATAATGTAGATAATTTTCTTGATTATTAGATGTTTAATTAACATTATTGTTCTTTTGATTTTTTCAATAGTAAGCATTAATTTGATACAAAACATGATTTTCTTTCTTTTGATGATTTTTTTCAATAATATAAGTTTCAAGATCTTGGAAATCTTCTTCTTCTTTCTCATAAGTTTCTTTTTCAATTTACCCTTTCTATCTTTCTTTTTAACTTTACCTAATTTATTTAATTTAAATTTCAATCCTAAAACTGAACCTTGAGCTTCAATCATCTCATCATCATCATTTTCAAAAGCTTGGATTAATAGTTCAACATCTTTATCCGGATCATAATAAGTTCCATTGACTTCAGCATATGGAATAGGTTCAAATTGCTGTTCTTGGGCTTCTTCAATTTCTTCAGGGAGTTCTTCTGGAATTATATCATCAATATTAATATCATCTTCGCTTTCTAAATATTCCATGACTTTATCAATACCAATTGAATTAAAACCAATCTCAATATCAGAATCCTCATCCGTTGATTCATCATCAACATCTTCGTCATCTTCATCAACATCTTCGTCATCTTCATCAATATCTTCATCAATATCAAACCCAAATGAAACAACATTAACATCCTCTTTCAACTCATTCAAATCCCTATATTCATGCTGTGGTTCAAAAATATTATAATAATCACCAGAATCAACCAAAGCTTCAGCCATATCCAAAAGTTCCTGTGGTGTTAATTCTTGTAACGTGCTTGCAATGTTGTATAACTTCGTATAAATGACTTCTAATTCAACGTGTAATGCGATCAATTGTTGTTCAAGAACATCATATGTTTCATTATCATTAGAGCCACTAGATAACCATTGTTGTTTAAACTCTTCAAACAATGGCTTTGGTGCCATCAAATTAATCAATTGTTCATCGTTTTCGATTCTTAAGAAGTCAAATATTGGATCATTTGAGTCTAGGAAATTATCAATCACCACTGACTCAACCACGGATGCAGCTTCTAGGATCTCACCCTTGTCAGAGTCAGCGTAAACCAACGAAATGAGGAACAACCAGATAAATCTCATTGTTGGATTAACCGCTGGTGTTTAATTATGGTGAAAAAATTGGGGAATTTGACCTTCTTTTATACAGAAAAATTAGCCGCTGATTGAAACATGAAAATATGAAACTGATAGACTTATAATCTCTTAGTGAATTCATCCAATTCTTTCGTCAACGATTCAATAAAGTCGACTTTTGCTTCTAATTTGTCCAAAGTGGCCAACAAATCATTGATCTCATCGTCTTTTCAGTGTTAGTATTAATTAGATTTCATAATATAGAGAATATAACTCACTGATAGCTTCGATCTTTGAAGTCTTTCTTGTCAAACTCTTCAATTCTTCCTCTTTTCTAATGAATTTAAGCGTTGTTGATGTGTTGATCTGTCTAACATTCTCCAATTGTTTCACTAATTGTTCAGTGTCGTTATTTAAGACCTCACCAACTGATGCTAGAACGTCTTCAATGATCTTGTGGTTGTCAGGCATTTCACTATATTGGCTCTTCTTCACTAACACGGGCAGTTCTTTCAGTAATTCTCAACTAGTGCAGCTTTGATTTGTTTGTGTCCCCGGGCTCAGCAACCATAAAATCTATCCCGATTGGGACACACACCCCATGAATGTGAAAGCAAACAGAATGAAGTTGTCAATTGTCAATTCTGTTTCAGACAGACAAGGCTTCTCATACTATTATAAAAGGATCTCCAATTCCCCCAAAAACTTCAATTATTTTCTTCTTCTCTCTCATCAATTAACAAAACAATCAACAAAAAGAACAATTTCTTAAATATGTGCAGACAGTGTAAAGATTTATTATTTATTGGATTCAAAGGTGGTAATGATTACATCGAGCAAGCTGAGATGAGTGATCCCTCATTATTAAAACAAACATGGTTTTGGCAAATGATTCAAATCAAAAAGAACATTTATCATAAAATCACCAAAAAGAGATTATTTCAACTTTGTCATGATGGTTACACTAAAGCTAACCTATGGGCAAGTCCCGAAGAATTAGTATTGAAAGGTCCTCCTAAAACTGTCAGAATAACCAAAAATTCACGTAAATCTGTTGAACCTTCCATTGCATTCAACTATGTTCAACAAAGAGAAAAAGTTAGAAATGAAGCATTGACTAAGATTATCGAAAATGAAGAATATTTACAAGAAGTTAAAAGATTAGTCGATTCAGAATATGAAAAATTGTACAATATTGAAGCTAATAAGATTTGTTCATATTTGGGGTTTTGGGGTAAACCAGATATTCAAGATGTTGTTAATGTTATGTTTGGCAAATATGGCTATAAATGATTGGTAGATAATTTTTGATATGAAGTGTAGAGCTCATTAACTCAATAGATGTAAGATGATGAGATGATGGCTCATAAAGTAATAGAGAATCTGAGGTATATTGAGTTAGATGGCCCAGATTGGCACTTTTGTACCAATGGGGCTAAATATGTAATCTGAGGTAAAGCGAAGTCATCACGATTGGCGAAGCGCATCAACCGGCCTAGAAATGGACCTCAGTAAATAAAGTGTAATTTAGTAAATAATTAATTAAGGTCTAAGTTCTAACTCCATCAGTGCTGATAACTACTAACATTGAACTCACCCGGAAGGACATTACCCAACTCAATCTGCTCTTCTAATCTTCATCACTTTTTTTAAGACATATAATCTCCAATTGAATTTATTTTTGCTTTTCTCCTTCTTCCATTGAAAAAATACCCCAACTCCATCAATCACACTCACTAATAACATCCTCAATGCAAGCACCAAGGTTCATTCCTAAGATCCTGAGATCTAGGACATATGGTCCTTTAATTGGGTTTATTATCTTCATCTCAATAATATTAATGTTTTCAAATTCCAAACAAAAGACTTATAACTCATTAAGATATCATTTGGACAACTTACTTGCCATGGAAACATTTACTCCAAGTGATATAATCATTGATGAGACAAGTCTTATCCATTCTCCATATAAAGCTGTCTTTGAAAACAATCCAGATTTAAAGAATTTAACATATAATCAAAGATGTGAAGCATATTTTGGACAATTAAACCATCCTGATAATAAATGGGAGAGTTTCCCAAAGAAGGAACAATCATATGATAGAAGCATATTTGAATCAAAAGATCTATTTATTAAGAAGAGACTTGATCGTTATAAATTGATAAATTTAAGGAATAAATCAGATAAAGAAATTGCAAAAGTCTTTGAAGAAAAAAATTTAAATAAAGTCTATGAAACTGAATGGATTAAAGCATGTGATGAAATGAAACAAATCGAAAGAAGATTGGTTAATGCAATGTCTCATACAAGAATGTTCGGTGCTTGTTATTTAGACCAATTTGGTAATTATAATAGATTAAGTAAAAAGGATAAACAAAACACAATTGATCATCAATGTCATGATGTTGAATTAAAAGGTTTCCCTTGGTTGAATAGAGTATTTCCAACATTTCATCGTTGGGATGGTACTGTATTGAAACATAAATTACCAATCATGTCGGATTATTTACAAGATCAACCAAAACCAACAATTGTTAATAATAAAGAATCACAATGTTTTTTAAAATCTTATAAAAGTCAAATCAATGGGAAAGGGATCGTTATCAGTGCAAATGATGAACATATCCCTGAATTAATCAAATTAATTGGGAATTTAAGAGCAATAGGAAATAAATTACCAATTCAAATCATTCATATTGGTGATTTTTCAAAAAGACAACAAGAAAAATTGATCTCTGTTAGTAGATCAATTGATGATATTGATTTAAATGTCATTGAAACCGAATTAAATCAATTCTTATCACAAAAGCATATTGATTTAACAGATCCAAAGGATAATATAGTTGAATATAAAAGACAATTAGAAATATTATTTCCAAAGCAAGAAATTTGGTTTGTTGACGTTTCTGGTTTAATCAAGGGTAATCATATGAATAAAGTTCATGATTCAGCAAATAGATTATTAGGATATTTATTTAATTCGTTTAAAGATACAATAATGATGGATGCAGATGCTGCCATAGTGGCAGATTTAGATAAATATTTATTAAATTCTTCAAAATATAAAAATAAAGGTGCTTTATTTTTCAAAGATCGTGAACTTAAAGCAAGAAATAATGGTTATAATCTTGGTTTAATTAGAGAATTAAGTCCATCAAAGATAGATACTGCATATTTTGGAATCCCACAAACTATTCAAAACACATTGTCTCATAGGTATATCAAGGGAAATTTTTTAAAATATATGGATTCTGGATTATTTGCAATTGATAGACAAAGACATTTCATTAATATATTATCAAGTTTCCAATTATTATTTTGGCAACCACCAGGACAAAAAATTTGGAATAATCCAGAATTATATTGGTTAGGATTTGAATTTAGTGGAGATTCTGAATTTCATTTCAATTCAATACCTGCTGGTTCAGTAGGTTCAATCACCCCTAAAGAAAGACGATTAATAATGGATCTTAATTCAGATCGAAGAGATCGATTACAATCGAAAGAAATTTGTTCTCAACATGCGGGTCATTTATCAGATGATGATAATGAAACATTAATTTGGTTTAGTAATGGATTTGAATATTGTACTGATTCTAAAACAGCAATTGAAGATTATAAAACTTCACCAGTTACTAAAAATTTCAAAAATTCACCAGATCAATTAAGAGATTATTATAGAACCCATCAATCTATCAAAAGTATGATCATCCCTAAACCACAAGAATATCACGTGGCTAATGAAGAAGGAGAACCAATAATGGGATGGATTAATGAAAAGGGTTGTGATGGTGCGTTTTGGTGTGCGTATGATTTAGTAGGTGGAAGTGATTCAGATGAATCAAAGGGTAGATTGATTGAATTTAATTTAGATAATCAAGAATCTTTCAATTTTTGTGGTGCAGTTTATCAAAGAAGTGAAAGTATTTTCGATCCAAATGGGATCATTATGGATATTTCAACCTCTGGGAAAATCGTTAAAGTGAATTAATACATAAAAGTACAATTTAGAAATATTTATTACATGTAGGTTTTATGAAATGACTTGTTTTATTAAATTCTATATTATTATAATTACCATGTCTCTTGTAGGTATCTATCAGCCAATTCTAACTCCAATAAATATTTTTTCGAATCATCTTCACTTAATCCACATTGTTCCTGTAATATATTCTCCAATGTGATTCTTACTTCATTAGGCATCTTTCCTGAAGATCCACAAACATAAACAGTTGCTCTTCTTTTAGTCAATAATTCAGCAATTAATTCAGATTTTAAATATAATGCATCTTGAACATATCCTCCATTCTCTCTTGAAAACGAAGTACTTAAAGTTAATTTCCCATCAGCGACTAAATCTTCCCATTCTTTACCATAGATGAAATCCTTATCATGATATCTACAACCAAAGAACAAGTATAATTGTGATGAATCATACCCATGTTCACTGATCAATGAATGAATCAAAGATCTCATTGGCGCAACACCCGTTCCTGGTCCAATCATAATAATCGGATTTGTCAAATCTGACGTCTTGTTGAATTTCATGTTATTTCTATTGATTTTGAATATTATTTCATCCGAGGTGTTCAATGTCTTGATCCAAGATGTACATAACCCCTTTCTGATCCTTCTTATATTAGTCTTATATTCAACAATAGCGATTGTTAAATCAATTGAATTCGAAGATGGAGGTGATGAAATTGAGAATAATCTAGGTTTAATCAATGGTAATAGATCAAAAACATATTCAACTGGGATTTTAACACTGAAGAATTCCTGGATGACTTCAATTATTGAACGTCTTGGTTTATTAACATATTCATACAATTCATCAATATGTTTAAATGAACTAAATTCTTCTAATTTTTCCAATTCTCTTTCATCACTGGCGAAATGTTTCAAAATATTGAAAAATGAACGACGTGGTAATGCTCTTAAATCTAAATGATGTGTGATTAATGATCTTAATGTTGGTAATTTAATCAATCCTCCATCAATGTTTAATTCACCTTCAATATTGATTCTTTTATCTGCAATGTCTTGCCAATTTTGTGATTCAATGAATTGTTGAACGTCTAATGGATCATTTGTAGGATATAATGAAATGGTATCACCGGGTGAATATACTATTTTAGAATCAGTTATGAATTGAAAATGACGAATGTCCTGGAAATGATCTAATGAAGTGATTCTATCATTAGTTATAACTTTACCTTTAATTAAACCATCAATGTTTCTATTCAATGCTATTGTTTTCATGTTTGATTCTGTTAATCTTTTAGGTTTCTTCATGTCTATAACAACACGATTTTTAGGTGGTAATAATTCATTTTCAGAAATTGGTGGTTTTGAAACTGGGAATAATTTAGTTAGATTTTTAATTAGTTGTTTTTCAAATTCAACGTAAAATCCATCAATCCCCTGAATGCTTTGTTGATCTGCCTCTGCCCTTTTCGAAAACTCAATACCACCTAATTGTAAAACTCTATGATGAATTTTCTTAATTGCATAATTGAATTTAGGATATGAAGAATCACCTAACCCAAACGTCGTAAAATATAAATGATTTAATAAATCTGATGGTAATTTCTTCTTCAACATAAATTTCCAAAATTTTCTTGCATTCTTGGGGAATTCACCTTGTCCAGTGGTAGAACAAACAATGATTAATACTTTCACCTGTATCAATTTCTTTAATTCAAATTCATCTAATGTTGAAAAAATGATGTCATAATGATATCGTTGTAATGAATCCCTTAATGATTCTGCGAAATCATGTGAATCACCAGTTTCGGAACCATATAAGATTGCTATTGAGGTATTCATTCAAATTGAAAATAATGTTGATAAATATGGGTATAATAAATATGTGGGTATGCGATGAGGTTTGGATTTTATGTCTGATTAGTAATGGTGGTTACTATTCTCGTTAAAATGAATGAAATTATGAGGCCTTTTGACACAGTGGGCAGTAGCAGTACGGTGTGAATATTATGAATAAATAAGAAGATGAAACCAACTCCAGCAGTGTTAAAAATCAAATAATAAATAAAATTTCTAATAAATTTCAATTAAAAATCTCATCACAATTTTATTTTTTCATTAAAGAGAAAAAAAAATATTTCGAGATGAGTTCCGGCTAAGTCACGTGAGAATCACAGGACTCCGACCGGAATTTTAAAAAAATCTCCACCACAAAAAAAAAAGTTCGACAATTTTTCACTTCTTGAATGATTCAGAACTTCATAAAAACAAAAGAAAAGAAGTCCAGGATGTTCAGACAATTAACCCAAATCACCACTCCAGTCAGAAGATCCGCTCTTGCTGGTGTTTCTAGAACTGCTAGAGCTTCAGGCCCATCAATGTTGAGATTCTACTCGGAAGAAGCTAAAAAGGAAGAAACAAAACCTGAAGAAACCAAAGAACCAGTTGATGAATTAACTCAATGTAAATTAGACGTTGAAGCCGCAAAGAAGGAATCAGCAGATTTCAAGGACAGATATCTTCGTTCTGTTGCCGATTTTAGAAATCTACAAGAATCAACCAAAAGAGAAATTAAAAAGGCAAAAGAATTAGCATTGAAATCATTTGCTAAAGATCTTTTAGAAACTGCAGATACTTTTGAAATTGCATTAAATACATTAGAAAAAGAAGATCATTCCACCACGGAGAAGAAAGTTCAAGAATTAAAAGAATTAATCGAAGGTGTTAAAATCACAAAGAGTTTATTCACTAATACTTTGAAAAGACATGGTTTAGAACCAATTGAAGCATTAGGTCAACCATTTGATCCAAATATCCATGATGCAGTCTTTGAAGCTCCACAAGCCGACAAAGAAGCCGGTTCTGTGTTTTTCATTCAACAACCTGGTTATTATTTAAATGGTAGAGTTTTAAGACCTGCTAAAGTTGGGATTGTTAAAGGTACTGAATAAGAGAAAATTATGGAGATAATTATGAGTTTAATGAATTGTTCCTTCTTGTACATACAATGAATATATAATAATATAATAGGTTCTATTTACATGTGTATACTGTAATATCTAACGCAACTCTAAATCAAATTGTTGACTTATTTGAGTTCTAATTTCTTCTTGAAACTGATTAATTTCATCATTTGTTAAATTTCTATCCATTGATTGGAAATTAATTCTATAACATTGTGAATTTCTACCTGTTTTAGGATGTGTGAATTCATCAATCAACGTGACATTTTCAACTAAATCACCTGCAATATTTCTTACAATTTCCATAAAATCATTAATATGAACTTTTGAATCAATTGAAGGAACCCAAAATGCAATATCTCTTATCGTCCCTGGATATTTAGAATATGGTTTAAAAGTTTTAATCATCCCCTTTTGAAATTGTTTTTGAAATCTTTCATCCTTGGTCCAAAATAATCTAATATCAGGAATTCCAAACAATAACATTGCAATTCTATCTAAACCAACACCAAAAGCCCATGAAATCGAGTTATTAATCCCTGAATTCGTCAACACTTGTTGTTGAACAACACCACATCCGCAACATTCTAACCATTCACCTTTCCACCAAACTTCAATCTCCCAAGATGGTGATGTCCATGGGAAATAAGCTTCAATCCATCTGACTTTCAATGGTTCATTAAGATATTCCTCTTTAGAACCTTGTAAAATTGCGGATTTTTTAGCTTCGTTGAATACTTCATTCACAAGGACTTCTAATGTTCTTTTTAAATGGATCCCTACTAATTCAACTTCTTTATCATTCATGTAATTTTGTTTGGGGTTACCTTCATGAAATGGTTTATTTGGATCCTCTACTATAATCCCATCGATTTTAGGAATTTCATCAATATCACGTTGAATCTTCTCTAATAACTTTTCATTACTACTAAATTCATCACGATTCCATAATCTTGCACCTTCCATTTGATGAAATGCAGGATAATGAGTCCTATCTATTTCATCACGTCTATAAACATCAGCACTGATGAAATATCCCGGTGTCTTGGTGTTTATGAAACATTCTCTTTCATGAGCAGAGGTGTGTGTTCTTAATAAATGATCCTTATTGATGTAATAAGTATCGGTTTTACTTCTACCTGGATGATCTTTTGGAAATCCCAATGAATCGAAATTCTCATACGTAGTGACAATTGGTTTGAATTCATTGTAGAAAGTATATCCCATCCCTTGGAATTTCTGTTCGATTAATGAACGAAGGATCCCTATTGGATGGTTTTCATTTAAGTGATGAGATCTGTCGAGTAATGATAGGATTGAAGGTGTGATGTTTGTCCATTCATCTGTCTTGTATGTCTTGCCTTGGATCGTGAGGGACTCAGGGGTGGTGTTCTTTGTTAAAGTGGAGTTGAGTCTGATGAATTGTGTCACGCTGAGTGGATTCCTCACTGTTTTCAGCATCTTTTGTAGTACTAACTTCTTTAATTAAGACTAGTGCAAAAATCATAATTCGAAATATTTACTGAGGTCGGATTTCAGAGACTCGCCGGAACTCGAGATCAAAATGTCGAAAAATCAAACAAAAAATTTCATAAAACTTCAGAAAGAGACGAAATTTCACAGCATTAAAATGATGATTTTTGGCTCTGTTGGACTGATAAAAACGGCATTCACCACAGCTCCACCATTCAGCGGGAAGCGTTTCTTGCATGAATTGGCACCACGTTTCAAAAACCAAAGAAAGGCCCAAAAAGGTCGAGTCAACGTTCGTACTGGTGGTTCAACCAAGGGTAACACTTTGAAATTCGGTACATATGGTCTAAGATTAAAATCAGAAGGTCTAAGACTTAAAGCCATTCATTTGAAAGAGGCAGATCAATGTATCATGAAATTCATGAGGGCTAACGGTGGTCAATTATGGAGAAGATTATCAACACCAATTCCTGTTTGTATTAAAGGTAATGAAACTAGAATGGGGAAAGGGAAAGGTGCTTTTGATCATTGGATGGCAAGAGTTCCTACTGGGAAAGTGTTGTTTGAATGTGGTGGTGAACAATTGCATGAGAAAGTCGCAAGAGAGGCAATGAAGAGGGCTGCTGATAAATTACCTGGTTTGTATGAATTTATTACGGTTGATACTCCAGTTAGAGTTGGTTTAAAGACTTTTAGAGATGGTGAAGAGTCAGTTAATTTTTATGATGCGTTGAAGGAGAATCCATCTAAGGAATTTATCAATAAACAAAAGAGTAAAGAAGATGTTTATAAACTTTACAGAGGTCGTTGATGGATGAAAGTGATCTTGTATATAAATGAATTCATGTAAATATAGAATTGTTGTAGTGTTTATAGTGTATCCTCAATGACAACCATTGATTTGGCAACAAACCCTTCTAAATGATATATAGCTTTGTTTCCTAAACTTAACCTTTCATCAAAGATTGAAGACAATTCAATAATTCCAATTTTTGCTCTATTATTAACCAATTTCAATAATTCAAACAATAAATTCTTTAAAATTTCAGTTGCTGGTATACAATGTGATAATAATTCATATATGATTGTTCTTGATGATGCAATTCCACTAACTGATCTATCTTTAAACACAGTGATTGCTAATTTTGAAATAACTTGTTCCCAATCCAATTTAATAATAGGTGTGTCTTTATTCAATGAATCATTCTGCATCGTCATTGCCTCTAATAATAACAATGATCTTCTTAAATTTCTTTTACTTTGAATTGCAATTTCACTTAATATATCATCATCATTGATATTAACTTCTTGTAATTTAACAACTCTTTTCAAAACATCAACGATCTCACTGACTTCAGGTGCCGGAATCCTAACTAACAAAGTTCTTGACCTAATTGGTGCAATTATATTAGAAGTTGTATTAGAAACTAAAATCAATCTTATATTCTTTGAATATTTCTCCATTGTTCTTCTCAATGCAGCCTGGGCATCTCTACTTAAACTATCAGCTTCATTAATAACAACGACTTTAAAACGATGCTTCCCTGTTTTGAAATCAACTTGTTCAGTCTGTGCAATCTCTTTCAATAAATCCTGAATGACAACACGATCATTATTTCCTAAATCTGAAGGTGTTATTTCTAAATGATATGCACTTGAAACGACATTGAATTCTAATTTCTTGTTGCTTGAAGTGGTGAAAGTTCTCACATCGATCTTCATCTTCAAGACACCATTGCCGTATAATTGGTTTAATAGTGCTAAAACACGCGTTTTCTTACCAGCACCACTTGGACCATAGACTAGCAGATGCGGGAAGTCACCGGATGAAGCGAGAGAGGAGAGTCTCGTGGAGATGCCAGTGTGGAATGAGAGTTGGGATAAAGTGTTTGGTCTGTGTTTGTCCACCCAGAGTGACATTGTGTGATGATTTGGTGGGTTTGTTAGTGGTGATGGATTTGAAATTTTTATCGCGTTTAAAGTGAAAAATTTATATTAGTAGTAAGTCAGAGTAGTAGTAAGAGTGATAGTATTAGTGTTATAGTATTATAAGATGAAGAGGAAGAGAGATCAAGAGGAAGAAACCACACTGAAACAACAACAGGCCCTTCCCATCTCACAAAGAACAATGGACTCAATCAGGCCAGGAATGATCCCAATGGATGCAGACAGTTATTTAGCATTAGTTAAAAAAGAGGCAGAAAGTGGAAGCAACGTCATGTTCCTCCCGACTGAATTGAACTACGATGACACCCATCCACCCACCACTATTAATCCAAGTGTCAGTGATGTGGTGGAGTGTTTGGATGAGGAATTGGCATTACGATTATCTGATTTATTAATCCATTATCACACTACAAAATCAACATTTCCTGAATTAGGATCATTATCAATCCCATCAACATTACACATCCCATCAAACTACACACAATGGTTCAAATTCTTAACAACGACACCACCCACTAATGCCCTCACATCGAACTTCGATCAGGACATGACATTGAAATTATTGATGTATCTCACCAAAATGATTGATCAAAAGCATACAAAACAGATCATTTCAGATTGGATTCATTCATTGTTAGTCAGATTGCCTGAATTATTGGAAAGTCAAGACGTTGCTGTGTTGAGATCATTGGCTAAAAGGGCAAAGTATGTGTATGAGAAAGGATTGGGTGATGATGTTACTGAGAGTTGTTGTCTGATGGTGATTGTGGTGGTGGCGAGGGTTTATGGACAGTTGGATTTGGATCTAGTGAGTTGTTGATGGGTGTGTATTGTGTTTATATTGTGTTGGTGTGTTATATATATTATGTGGGTATTAAGTGTATTTTCGTCTCTTTGAATTGGTTCAAATTGGAGATTGGTGTGCTTGAAGTGGTGAAGTGGTGTGACAGGCGTCTGGAGTGCTGACATCCACCGAGCGACTCTTCAAAGTTCTCTTCAAAGTTCAAACCAATCAAATTCCACAATCAGCCACATAGTAAAATTCGGTATCTTATCTCTAAAATAATTATCGAAACTCGAAACTCTTCCATCAACCACTACACTCACTATAAACACCACACTATAAACATCCCAATGCCAGAGAAGAACATTGTGGTCATTGGAGCAGGAGTCTCAGGCCTTCAGACTGCCCTAACCCTCCAATCCAACAACAACTACAACATCACCATCGTTGCAAAGAACATTCCTGGTGACATTGATCCATATTACACTTCACCATTCGCAGGTGCCAATTGGCAAAGTTTCGCCACATCAGACGATAAATTCACACAAGAGAACGATAAATTAGCATATTTCAAATTCAGAGACCTTGCTAAAGATGTCACTAGTGCAATTCATATCGTTAAAAATGTGCATTATTATAGAAAGAGTGAAATTAAAGATGGTTTGACATTGCCATGGTATAATGATTTCGTCGTTGGTTCAAGACTTTTAAATAAGGAAGAGATCCCTGATTCCATAAATGAAGGTGAAATTGATCCAATTGTCGCTGCGTATGAATTTGAATCGGTGACTATCACGACTTCATTATATTTGATTTGGTTATTGAATAAATTCCAATCAAATGGTGGTGTTTTAATAAGAAAAAATTTAAAACATATAAATGAAGCATTTGACTTACATCGTTCTTCCAAAAAAGCAGACTTGGTTATTAATTGCTCGGGGTTATTGGCATCTGAATTAGTCAATGATGAAACAGTCTATCCAGTAAGAGGACAAATCGTTAGAATTAGAAACAATTTCAATAAACAAATAGGTGTTTCTACTCCTGGTTTCAAAGATGAAATGTTTTATGCGTTTCCTAGAAAAGAAGGTGGTGGGATCCTTGGTGGAACATTCATTTCTAATAATTGGAGTAATATAGTTGATTCTAAATTAACACAACGTATAATCACCAGAGCTAAAAAATATATTCCTGAATTAAAAGATTCTGAAATCGATGTCATTGAAAGTTATGTTGGGTTAAGACCAGCAAGAGTAAATGGTGTTAGATTGGAGAGAGATGGTGATGTTATTCATAATTATGGGATTGGTGGTGCTGGATATCAATCAAGTATTGGATTAGCAGAAAGGGTGTTATCACTTACAAATGAGTATTTTAGACGTTCTAAATTATAGAGAATATATATATATATCATGATTGTGGTGTATTAGTCTTCACCTTCTTCTTTATTCCCTTTTTAGTAACAACTGGTTTTCTTTTCAATTTCATAACGACTTGAGAATCGAATTGTGATTCACAAGCAGGACATTTCTCATCACCTGGAATAACACTCAATATACATAAACAAACACTACAAATATATCCAACATCAACGACTTTACCAGTGACGAAACATGAAGCTCTGAAATCAATATCCCCCACATTTGGTTTAATTAAAATCGATCTCAATGTTGGATCTATCCCTAATGCAGTTGTGAAATATTGCACTAATCCAAATTGATTAGAGATCTTCATATATACTCCATTCGTTGCATCTGACGCTTGTTGTAAAAAAGTCGAATTGGAATGTAATTGACAAACATCAATGTTTATTTTCATCTTTTGTGCAGCAAATATAGAATTCATTATTTGAATGTATTGAAGATGTTCATCATGACTCAAGTTAATACAGATGATCCTGGCTTTATATTGTGGGTTTAATAGTTGTGTTTTGTTAGAATATGTTAATGCCATTGATAATGCACTTGATATATGATTTTTAGGTTGTTTGATGTCTTTTAAGAGTTGAGATGTGAGTAAGGAATGAAGATTTTCAAGGAACGTCTCGTCAACGATTTTGAATTGTCTGTACATTTGATCATTGACGAATTTGGTGGATGTGGTGTGTGTTTCTTCTTCTTCTTCTTCTTCTTCAGGTGACACTGATCTTGATATTCCATCATTATTATTATTAGTAACATCCACCTTCCTTCTCTTGATTTTCTCATCTTGTGCAACGTCAGGATATAAAAACTTCGCACCATCACCACTTGATGCAATAACAGCGATCCTATTTGAATTATTCAACGCCAGGTGTGAATTAACTCCAATTGCTAATGCCTCTAATACATTTCGTAATTTGAATTCATTGGAAACTTTGGACCATGATTCGGCAGAGATGTCGAATATTATGGTGAGTAATGATGGTGTGTCCTCTGTTATGGCTCGTTTGTTAAGTTTGTCGTTTGTTTTGAATGTTTTGTCTGCTATGGCGTCCATTTTAATTTATTAGTAGTTAGTGTTATTATAGTGTGTTATTTTTCACTTCGGTATAAACAATTAAGACCTCTTCCCGTAACACTAAATAATTTTTTTTACACTAACTTAATGTATTATTTTTATTCGTAATTTTCTTTAGCGAATAAAGATGAAAGTTTTTGGGCGAGCGACTCTTCCTACAACTTACAACGAGGGGTTGAATTCTACTTCTCTTAACAATTTTTTATTTGGATAAAAGACTTTAAGTTCTATGGAATAACTTTTTAAAATAGTCAACGACAAAATCTTTATCATCTTCTAATGCCTGTTTTTTTTCTTCAACATCTTCAATTGCAACAACATTAACTAGTTTATGATCTCTTAACAAACAAGAGAATCCTATCAATAATACACAGAAACAAGTACCAACAATACATAAAATTTTCTGAACGTGTCTGTAAGCTTGAACAACTGCTTGTCTTTCTACTGTATCCCATGTATACTCTTTAATGAAAGTGAATGGAGATCCATATGCCAACGCTACTAAATCTGGATCACTTAATCTCTTTGAGATTTGATTAGGCAATATATTAGTCCAAATAGAACCAGAAACAGTAGCACCTAATGCTGTACCAATTGAATATGATGCTAAATAGATTGATAAAACAACGGCCATATGTTGATGATTAGCACATGATTGAATTGAAGCTTGTGTAACATATGTAACAAAACCCGCAGCAAAACCTAATAAACATAATGATCCAATGATACCAGCATGACTAGAAGATTCACCACCTCTATATTTAACCAATAATCCAAATGATAATAACCACATACAAGAACCAAAAACAACAAAAGGCTTCAATCTTCTAACTTTTGCAATAACTGCTCCGACAATAAAACCAGTTATCACTGAAACGAATGAATATAAAGATGTTATTCTTGTTGCAGATTTAACTGATTCATTATTAGCAACAACTAAGACTGTATACATGTAATCACCTTGTTGGTACCAAATAAAATTAATTAAAACAGCCATAACAATTGCAGAATAGATACCACGATCTTTTATTAAATGTTTTGGAATTAATGGAACTTTAGCATATTTAACTTCCCATAAAATGAATAAAGGTAATGAAATAACAAATCCAATAACTAAGGGAACTATAATATGAGCTTTTTTCCATTGTGTATTGATCCCACCAGCTAAAGTGAATGGAACCAAAATCAAACCAAAAGTGGAAATAGTTAATAATAATCCAATTGCATCTAATTCCCAAAATAATTTCTCAATTAAATAATTCTTACGTCCAAGTGTCTTGATAAACTTCCTTTGTCTTTCTTTAACTGATTTTAATTCATCAGTATCTCTTGCTTTAAATTCCATATGTACAATACAAACAAATAATGGAATACATGATAATGGAATGATAAATGCCCACATACCAATAGCCCAACTCCAATTTTCATTATTAAAATGACCGGTAACATTACCAGAAATCCAAGTATTGATTATAAAAGGACTTGCAACAACAAATGAAGCAACAACTCTCCAATTCAATTGTGAAAAATCAGATGCAGTAATTTCCAATAATAGTGATAAAATTGTTAAACCTAAAGAATAAAAGACTGCACCTGCTGCAAATTTTTGGACATTTGTTGCTTGTGATTCTATAATTGTTCCAATGACATAAAACACAATAGCAAATAAAAATAAAGTTAATCTACCAAAGACATCTGAAATTCTGGCAAAAGCTATTTGAGCTGCAGCTGCAATAACCGCTTGAATACAGTTAACTGTGGCAAGTAATGAATGCTGTTTATATGAGGATTGAGCAACTGAAACATTGACTGAACGAATAGAAGAATCTAAACCATAAGCATAAGCTATCAAGAATATACCAAAAAAAACAATAGCTTTATGATAAATCCTATCATATTGTTTAGAATAAATTTCAGCTTTTAAAACACCTAAAGATTTTTGTTTGGTTTGTTTTTGATCTACTGGAGCAGCTACTACTGAATCATCATCTGTTATGCTAATGTCTTGTGGTTCTTTAGATTCATCTTTATCTAAACCGATAGTTTGTGGCATTCTAGATATATATTATACTCAAAACCTGATGTATGCAACTATATGAACTGATTGATCTGATTAGATTCTGCAATGAGGAAATGGGGACATATTTATACGTATATGAGATGATCTAAAAATTATGGTCATTAATTGGTGCCTTCTTTTTTTATATATATTATATAACATACGGCTTATAAGAGGTAAAAAGAAAAAAAAGATTAAAAAGCGTTGAAAACTCAGATGAGGCATGAAATTTTTCGTTGTGTTTTTGTAAAAGATTCTTTCAATATAGCTTGATCTTAACTGGAGAACTGATTACTCTATAGAGCAGAAAAGAAAATTAATAGTACAAAAAAAAGCGTTTCTTTATCATATAATGATTAAATCAATCAAATAGTTTCTTGAAACATTCCAATTTCCTACTTTCAAATTCAAATTCTATATATACAAATTATTTTAAGCTTAAAGTGCCAACAATTTTGATTGAAAACGGAAAACGGGTGTCAATTTTAACAAAAAGCTTTGTCACATTCGGGAATCGGAAGTGCAAATTGACAACGTCATCATCTTTACACTTTGAATGAATTATAAGAAACACAGATCAAAATCAGTCAATTATACTAATTAAAATGTGTGGAAATACGATTTGCTATTGTGTTTACAAATCTTAGAGCTTATCAAGTGGATAAATCGTCTTATATTCAACCGGTCTGT
This sequence comes from Phaffomyces opuntiae, assembly GCA_003707165.2. NCBI lineage: Eukaryota > Fungi > Ascomycota > Saccharomycetes > Phaffomycetales > Phaffomycetaceae > Phaffomyces > Phaffomyces opuntiae. The sequence goes on from PPNH02000004.1 coordinate 325,410, forward strand.
AATTCTATACAATAGACCGCTTGTGGAAAACCGGTTTTCGTCACTCGGCCATATAGTAAATTTTCGTTCCCAGCGAAATTTGATTAGTGCATAAATATACATTAAAATAATTGTGCGTGTTTAAAAATTTCGACCGTATAATTAATTAATTAGCATTACATAATACACATTTATATCACACTCTGATGATGACACTCTCACTGTGGGAATAACCAGCAACCAACAGTTGAGATTCATTGTTCCATTTCAAACTGGTGATGAAATTCTGTCCGTCATTCGTGGCCAACAATGGTTGGAATTCACCAATTGGTTTCAATTTAACATCAATTAATAAATCAATCTTTAATACAGTGATTGTTCCATCAGAGGTCCCAATGGCAATTGATTTCAAATCATGGGATAATTCTCCTGTTATTATTGGTGATCCTTCCATCACGTAGGTGAAAATATCTTTACCTGTTCTGATATCCCATATCTTGATTGATCCATCTAATGAACAACTTATTATGAAATCTCTGTTGATCCAATCAGCATACGTTATTGATTGAGAATGACCGATTAAGATCTGTGAATTATTGAAATTTGAACCATTCCAGATCCTGATTGTTTGATCATCTGACACACTTAATAACAATTGTGATTCTTTATGGAATTTAATTGATGTTATTGGTTTAGTATGACCTTTTAACGTTCCTTTGGGATTACGATCATTGATGGAGAATAAGATAGCAGATGAGTTTAAACCAGGAATTATGAATCTTGTGTCATCTATCCATTCTGCTGCAAGTCCTAACAATGAATCATTTGTAGTTGTAGAAGTGGGAATTGCAGTCAATTCATCATTTTTAGCAAAATTGAAATTTTGAATAACTTGTTGAGTGTTTATATCCCATATTGCAATTGAATTATCAGCATCTAAAGTGATACAGTATTGTGAATTTGGAGACCACTTAATTAGTAAGATTGGAGCATTATGGAAATCTAATGTCGATTTCAACGTGCCATCTGCTTTCCATAGTCTTAATTCACCATATTGAACACCACTTAATACGAAATTCCCTAAATTCGACCATGATACACATGTCACATTTGAAGAGTAATCATTGGTGAATGTGTTGAATTCCTGTGCATGATCGATTTTCAACTGTTCTGATTTCCCATCTTGTAACACAACCAAAATTCTAGCCCTGGCATCTGTTAAACCAAATGATAAAACTGATGGTGATGTTGGATTCCAATCAGCAACGGTACTTGGTTCAAATTTAAACACTTGTGGTAACACTTTAATGAAACCCGGTGATTCTTCCCTTGTTGATTCTTCTAAATTGGAATCAATCACTTCAATGTCTTCAACTTCTTTACCAAATCTACCAACGTTTTCAATTGGTTGATTGATGGCATAATCGGCACCCAGGGCATGTAATAAACTGAATTTCTCCCTGTAGAACTTATCTTCTTGCACTGAACCGTTGTTATCAACCAATGAATCGACTTCACTGTATAAAATCCCCTTTTGGATAAGATTGACTAATGAACCAATGGGTACGATATCCTTCAATCTTGCGTCTAGTTCATGGACTCTGGACTCGTCTTGCAAAGCAAATGCACTCACCTCCAGGCCCGTCTCTTGCAGGTATCGCCACACCAAGTAGTTGAGCTCGTCTGTGGTGAAGGACATTTATATTATGACTATTATAAGATTATTTAGTGTATTATTTTTTTTTTCACCGAATTTATTTGTTTACCTTCATGAGTATTAAATACAAATAAAAGGGAGTAATCATGTCCAATCCATACGCCATAATGAAGCAGGTGAAGCCCCAGGCACCACAGCCACCGGTGGAGTCGCTACCCAGCATCAACAGGGCAGACAAGGCCAAAATGGGCAAGTCCATGAAGCGCAGAATGTCCGTCAGCCATGGAAACATCGATATTGCCAAAGTCATCAAACAACAATCTCAGGAATCAGTCCCTGCTTTGCCATTGGAGTTGCTCAATCAGTACAATGGCCAGAAACCGGTTAATTCTCATACCAGGAGTAATCTATCCATCAGAACTGCAAATGCGGCACAACCTTCTTTCCAATCATCTTTCAATTCATTACCTGACCAGGCATTAAATCCATCATCAGTTACTAAATCAAAGGGAATTGATCTTCATGATACACAAATCATTGAACTTTTACATGATCCTAATTTCAATGCACAAACTTTTATCTCATCAAGATTATCAGATGCAACAGCTACAGATATTGAAAGATTTAGTACTAATTTAACATCATTAAATGAAAAAATCATCAATGATATGAAATCAACTGCATTACAAACATATGAACGATTATCAAACACATCCCATGAATTAAACACAACTGAATCAGAATTGAAAGTGTTGAGAAATGCAGTTAGTGAATTATTAGAAGTCTCCAACACAATGAAACAAAGTGCAGAAACAAGGGTCCAATTAGAATTAGAAAACAATAATGAAGTAATAAGATCTAAATCTTCCAAATTAGCAAATCAAAAGAAAATCGATAGAAGTAGTGTCTTGATGTTGGAAAAAATTTGGACAAATGAAATGAATTCATTATTTAAACATGTTGAAGGTGCACAAAAATTCATCTCTCCTATCCCTGGTCGTCATGTTGTTGCAGAATGTGGAAGATGGTATGAATTAAATGCGGCAACTTTCAAAGCGTTACAACCTGCTCATATTTTCCTATTGAATGATTTGATTTTAATTGCAACTAGACGTCGTAAAACTTCAATTGTTTCAAATAATTCAGAATCTAAGAATAAATCAAGCACTGGATTGATTGCTGAACAATGCTGGCCATTAAGAGACGTTTCATTGATTGAAATAAGACCAAATGAAGAAAATACATATGCTATTAAGATCACTTATAATAGTTTAACTTATATTTATCAAACTGATAGATTTGATCATTATCAATTGATTTTAAAAGGTTATAAAAAATCAAGAGATGAATTAAGAGATATTTTAGAAGCTGAAAATATTAAACAGAAACAATTAAGAGATTCGTTAAATTTATTATCGATTAATGAATTAGATTCATCAGATCGGAAAAATTCATTGAATAAAAGACAAAGTCTACCTAAAGATAATCATACTATTTTGAAAAATTTAGTCACTTCAATGCATGGTAGATCAAGAAGTTTAGATAATTCATCAACTATTAAAAAATTGAAAAAAATAGATGAGGATTTAAATGATGTTGATATTTTAATCTTTCATGAAAATTTCGATGATTCAATTGATAAATTAAATGAATCATCATTAGAATTAAATGAACAAAAACAATTCTGTAATGAAGAAGAATTATTATATTTAAACATAATTCAAATCAAAATAAATTTGAAAAAAGATGAATTATTAAAAAATCTAATAAATTTAATAACTTTGAATTCAACACATATCGAGATTGAAAAAATCATAAAATCATTAATCAAAATAAATGAAATCAATATAGCACAAACATTATATTTGAAAAATCGTTCAATTTTAATTAATTCATTGATTTCAAAAGTTCAAGAATCAAAAGATCTATTAGGAAACCCGAAATTAGTCAATTATTTAATAGAGACATCAATCATCGTTTTCCAAACTATTAAATCAACAGTCATTACATATAAGAAATTATTCAAATTTAAAAATTCTTCAAATAATTTAGCTTATTTAATTCAATGGTCAAATAATCATATAAATGATCATTTAAAATTCCTAAAGAAAAAAATAGAAAATTTAAAAATGATTAAAGATGATATGGAAAATTTGATATTGATATTACATAGACAATCAAATGTTTTAAAAGATGTTGGATTGAATGTTGAATATTTATTGGATGAATTTTATAAGTCTATTAATTCAAGATGATGAATTATGCTTGCAGTTTGAATAGGAATGAATGCGTTTATAATATGGTGGTTATAGATACTATATAAGGCAAATACACTACTAATGAAATACATTTATCTTTGTAGTTTTGAATAATTAATGACATAGTAAAGCTCATCTCATCGCCGAAGTTTCTAGAACAAAAAATAAAAAAATTATAAAAACCGAATTATTTACCAACACTTCAAATAATCAACAGTTTATAACCATACAATATTTACACATCAAAGATGGAAAAACTACTACAATGGTCAGTCGCACAACAAGACCCAGAAACAGCAGGAAAAGTCCCTGCCCCAACCCCTGAACAACTTGCCCAATTATTCGGTGGTGCAGGAGCAGATGATCCAACATTAATGAAACAATCAGTAGAAATAATAAATGATTCAAACATCACAGACTTAGAAATAAAATTAACAGCTTTTGAAAATTATGAAATGTTGATTGAAAATTTAGATAATGCCAATAATATCGAAAATTTAAAACATTGGGAATTCTTGATTGATCAATTAGATTCAACAAATGAAGAATTTAAGAATTTTGCAGCAAGTATCATTGGGATCGCGGTGCAAAACAATGAGAAATCACAATTGGATTTCTTAAAGTATGGTGATTTAGGTTTTCCTAAATTAATCCAATTAAGTAAAGAAGAAAAGAATATCAAGGCTTTGTTTGCATTAAGTAACATAATTAGAAATAATAACGCTTCATTGCATAAATTTGATCAATTTAAAGGATTTGAATTATTGAATGATGAATTGATTAAAACGAGTAATGATAAATTAAAATTGAAATTATTTAATTTATTGAATTCTTTATTAACATTAGATGAAAAATCTAAAATTTTACAAAAAATAGAAGATCATAAAGTTATAAATCATGTCTTGGATTCAATCAATGATAAAAGTGACGTTAATCTAGTTGACAGATCATTGAATTTGATCACTAGTTTGATTAATCATGGATATCAATTCAATGATGTTGAAAAGGAAAAGATTCATGATGTTGTTAAGATTATTGAGTTGAATTTTAAAGATGTTGTTAATGTTGATGAATATCAGTTATTAAAGCAAGTATAGAATAAATCATGTGTTTTTTTAAGTTTATGTACTAATTATGTTTTTGAAGGTCTTATGATAAATTACAATATATAAAACAGGCAAGATTGAAGTGATTGATGGATAGATTCTAATAAATGGTTTCTCTTTGATTAATGTTTTGTGGTATTTTCGTTGTGTTAGTTTTTCTAAGTCTTAATTATAGATTAAGAAAGAGGGAAGCCAGTACTTGACAAGTCATTGTAGTTTATCTCGAGTTTTGTTAACCAATGCAAGTAATTTGGGTAATATTTGTTCAAGAATTGCGAAGTCCGAATCAGGCAAGGTTAGTAAGCCCGCACATTGAGCAAAGTATAATTTTCTAATTATTTTTAGGACCAATTCCCGTAAGGATTTTCACCGATCATAAATATTTTTTTTGAACATAAATTTTTGGTAGTTACCCTCCCCACTGGAACTCCCTGGAATTTTTGATTCAGCTCCTTGACACGAAAT